>JAHRHZ010000148.1:723-52131 GCA_024137785.1 Ginglymostoma cirratum | reverse complement strand
ACTCACACACTGTTCTCTGCACACTGATACTCACACACTGTTCTCTGTGCACTGATACTCACACACTGTTCTCTGTGCACTGATACTCACACACTGTTATCTGTGCACTGATACTCATGCACTGTTATCTGTGCACTGATACTCATGCACTGTTATCTGCGCACTGTAATCTGCTCACTGATACCCACACACTATTAACTGCACTTATTTTTAAATATGGAAATATGGACCCATGTGTTTTCCTAGTGGTGCCATCCAAATGCAGTCCTGCATTTCTAATTATGTACACACTGATGTACGTGAACAGACTACACACGTGTGTCATCACAGTTACATGTGTATGCATAAAGTTTTTTGCCCCTGTTTGTAAATGGAGTGTATCTGCTACAAACTGCCCATCAAGGTTCAGAATGCCTTCCAAAGGCAGGTTTGAAATTGCAGCTAAATGTTCCACTGATCAGACGTTCTGCCTTTAGAGGTTTTTAGTTTTCCCATTTTTGCAATGATTTTGAAAAGCAATACATACTTTGTAAATATACTGAGCATCTTGATTACAATTGAATTTTAAAACCGATTATCACATTTACTGTGGCTTGTCCCCATCAACAAATCAGTTTGGCTGGTGAGATCACATCTGGAACCTGGTGTCCCCAGTTGCTGCAAAAGGTTCAAGTTCACAATCAACACACAGTTACCGTTCTTCGGATCAAAAGGACACAGAATTATAAAACTGGCCAAGATGGTAATGTGGCATTTGTTCACTGCTCTGTCTGCTTTTTGATGGTATTTCACTGCTACAGATGTAGCACTTAGCCTCAGATCATGGAAGTCCATAAGACCATAAGATACAGGAGCAGAAGTAGGCCATTTGTCCCATCAGGTCTGCTCAGCCATTCAACCAAGGCTGATATGATTCTCAACCTCATTCCCCTGCCTTCTCCCTGTAACCCTTGATCCCCTTACTAATCAAGAACCTATCTATCTCCATCTTAAAGACACTCAATGACTTGGCCTCTACAGCCCTCTGTGGCAATGAGTTTCATAGATTCACACCCCCACTCCTCTCTGGCTGAAGAAATTCCTCCTCATCTCAGTTCTAAAGGGTTGTCCCTTCACTCTGAGGCTGTGGCATTGGGTCCTAGTCTCTCCCATTAATAGAAATGTCTTCTCCACATTCACTTTATCCAGGCTTCTCAATATTCTCCAAGTTTCAATCTGCTCCTCTCTCATCCTTCTAAACTCCATCGCAGACAAACCCAGAGTTCTCAACCGCTCTCCATATGACAAGCCCTTCATCTCCAGAATCATTCTTACAAACCTCCTCTGGACACTCTCTAAGACCAGCACATCCTTCCTTAGATACAGAGCCCAAAACTGCTCACAATATTCCAAATGTGGTCTGACCAGAGCCTTATACAGCCTCAGCAGTACATTCCTGCTCTTGTATTTTAACCCTCTTGAAATGAATGTTAACATTGCATCTGCCTTCCTAACTGCCAATGGAACCTAATTATTCTGTGTGCATGCATAATCTTAACCAAACCTATGGCTACAACAGTATTTTAGAAGCTGGGAATACTGCGGCAAGTAACTCACTTCCTGACTCCCCAAAGCCTGTCCCACCATCTACAAGGCACGAGTCAGCAGTGTGATGGAATGCTCCCCACTTGCCTGGATGGATGCAGCCCCAACAACACTCAAGAAGCTTGACACCACCCAGGACAAAGCAGCTGCTTGATTCGCACCACATCCACAAGCATCCACTCCCTCCACCACCGACGCTCAGTAGCAGCAGCGTGTACTATCTACAAGATGTGCCACAGAAATTCACCAAAGATCCTCAGACAGCACCTTTCAAACCCACGACCACTTCCATCTAGAAGGACAAGGGCAGCAGATACATTGGAACACCACTCCCTGCAAGTTCCTCTCCAATCCACTCACCATCCTGACTTGGAAATATATTGCTGGGTCAGAATCCTTGAATTTCCTCCCTAAGGACACTGTGGGTCTACCTACGCCATTCAAGCTGCAGTGGTTCTTGACAACAGATCACCACAACCTTACTGAGGACAGTTAGGGATCGGTAATAAATACTGGCCCGGTTAGCAATGCCAACATCCCATCAAGTAATAAAACAAACTCCTGTTTCCCTGCACTATTCTATAAGACCATAAGACATTGGAGCAGAAATTCGGCCATTCGGCCCATCAAGTCTGCTCCACCATTCAATCATGACTGATAAGTTCTTCAACCCCATTCTCCTACTTTCTCCCCATAACCCTTGATCCTCTTGATAATCAAGAGTCTATCTATCTCAGTCTTAAACGTACACAATGACCTGGCCTCCACAGCCTTCTGTGGCAGTGAATTCCATAGATTCACCACTCTCTGGCTGAAGAAGTTTCTCCTTATCTCCGTTCTCCCTCCCTCATGTCAGTGACTGATTCGATATGCTGCAGTGGGGTTACGGGACAATGGGGCTGTTTGCAGTTACAGCTCTTGGTGCCAGTGAAGGTGTGAGCTCTGTGCAGGGTCTCAGTGATGGTGCCAGGCCATGGGGGATTGTTATGATAACCACAGCTGGCCTGGAATCCACACATAGAGAGCAAGAGTGAGTTTATCACACTCCCAGGATAACTCTCTCTCTCTCTCACACACACACACACAGACAGCCAGCGTGTGTGTCTCTCTTTCTCTCTCTCACACACGCGCACACGCACACGCACACACACACACACACAGACAGTCAGTGTGTGTGTCTTTCCTTCTCTGTCTCTCACACAAACACACACAGCCAGTGTGTGTGTCTCTCTCTCTCCCACACACACACATACACACAGGGACAATCAGTGTACAGCGTGCACACACACACAGAGACAGCCAGTGTGTGTGTCTCTCTCACACACACTCGCACACAGGGACAGAGTGAGTGTCCCAGGGGGTGGGGATACAGCTGCAGAAACTGAACCATCGACTCCCCTCAGCCCAGGCCACCCCATCCCCTTTCTCACAGCGTTTGCAGTTTGTAAACTCTGTGCCTGACCGTCCAACCCCGGGCTTCAGTTCCCCCTCCCTCTCTAGCTCTTGTCCTCCCCACAAAGTTTCTTTTTTCTTGTAATTACTTTTTAACAATTAACAAAAAACACAAAACAATATCTCCATCAGCCGACCGGTTCCAAAACCCTGTCGGGGCGATGCAGTGAAATGGAACAGGGAGTACAATTCCGTTCCTTAATGAATATTGGAAATTTTTCTCTCTCTCTCTCTCTCGTCGCTGTGGTCCTGTTTCATCCTCGTGGACTTCTCCCTGAGAACAAAGCTGCTTACGCACTCGCTCTGTCTCGATCGATTCTCCCAGAAACTGATGCTGCAGACAATTGTTAATTCTTTTGGAAAAACAATCCCTCCGAATTTGTTCCTTAACGATTTGGGGAATTGTTGCTCAGAGACCAGATCTTGTTATAAACTTTCACCCTGCTGCCGCCCAGAGAGAGAGATTCTGTGAAACACTGACCTGATCACTGCCCACAGCAGTGAATGGGAAAGAAGCCGGGAGATGGGAACGGACAGGGAGACTCCCCAGGGCTGACTGCCGGCCTCGGTGTAAAACCCCGAACTGAGTGCACAAACTCCGGGACTTGCGAGTAGCGCCGGCCCGAGCAGGGACTGAAGGGAACCGCAGGAAGGAATAGCAGGGTCCGCTTTCTAAGTTGCACAGAAGGCACTGGGAGTAGAGAAAGCTCCGAGCCGCTACGGTGTCATTCAGAGAGAAGGAGGAGGATCCCAGCTAACAGCTTGGGGACATGACTGCTCCCATCCAGACTAATTCATCATCAGAACTGACCACATCCAACATCCTCACACTGCCACTCACACTCACACTCACACACGCACACGCACACACACATACACACACACACAAACACGCACACACACACACATATATACACACACACAAACACGCACACACACATACACACACATACACAGAAACACACAAAAAACACACATACACTCATTCACACTCATACACACAGAAACACACACATACACACATATGCACTCATACGTACATTCACACATATACACACATCCTCACACATATACAAACACTCTCATGCTCACATATAAACATATACGCACACTTACAGATACACATACACACTTCAGCATATACACATACACACGGATACACAGCCAACACCTCACACTTACAGATACACACACATACGCTCATATACACTCAGCAGTCCCATGCAACACGCACACAGAGAACACATAGCAGTCATGTACACACACACCGGAGACAGGGATGTGCACACGGACACACACGGCCAGCCCGCATGCACACTCGGTGCAGCTTCTCTGGATAAAACTACCAGCAGTTCCCAAGCTTGCGAACCTTCTGAAAATGCCCAGCTCCCGGGCAAACCCGGCGGAACACCTGCCAACAGGAGAAGCCCCGGAGGTGAAAGGACGGTGCGGATTACCTTGTTGCAGTAATAATGTTCCAGGCAGGATGCCGATGCCAGGCAGGCTGGGTCAGTAGGCAGAGTACCCACTGCTGCTGGGGCTGTGGGATAAAATCTCACATTCATCTCACTGACTGAATCAGCGAGCACATGGAAGCAGATGTTTCTCTTTAATGATTAGTCTCTCTCCCTCTTGCTCGCTCGGTCTCTCTCTCTCTCTCTGCCTCTTATTGTCGGATGGAACAAAAGAAAGAGAATTGGGTAAGATTCAGTTCATCCTTGCCTCACATCCGTTTTGTGGTCTGCGATAGTTCAGCCTTCATGCGAGTCGCCGATGCAGAGAGAGACTTTGAACAGTCTTGTCATGAGCAACTCAGCAAAGTCGCGCAGAAAACTCTCAGGCAGCACAGAGGCTAAGCCCAGCACATTGTTGCAGCTCAAAGCTGAGGTTTGGTTCTCTTCGTTTCCTTTGTCTCTCAGGCTCTATCTCCCCCACTCTCCCCTCTTCCTCACCATGCCTGGGAATGTTTAGCTATGTGAGGCTTCTCTCTCCACACTCAAAACCAAGCGACCTCTGCTGATACTGCAAGGGACATGGATAAAAGGGGGGGGGGAGGTGGGGGGTGGGGGTGATCGCCTGTTAGACTGCTCCCAAGATGAGAGACGCTGATCCGATTGCTGACCACCCCCACGCCCCCCCCCCCCCTTCACAGCAGCACAAACACACGGGAGAGAGATTCTAACCCAGTGGTACGCGGCCGGGCTAAACCCTTCAGCACATCCCTAAGGTTTAGCTCCTAGACTGGCATTTCCAAACCTAGTTACAAGACACAACCAGGAACAGGGAGAGAGAGAGAAAAGAGAAAGACTTGAGTGTTCGCTGGTTGAAAGCCCTGGGACATGTCAAAGCATTTCTGTCACTTCATTGGAGAGCTGGGCACTGCTGGTATAAGCAATGAGTAAACGCTAGCCAGACATCCTTCTAACGTGTGGATCCTGCTTTCTCTGAGAAGTGAATGTGTGTGAAATAATGCCTCTGTTGTTTTGCTATTAAGTCATTAGTAAACAACCGGAGAAAGGGGGTAGATGGAGGAGTGGGTGGGAGGGGAAAGGGATACCATTAAGGCAGCGAGACAGCATTCATTTTTTTTTTAAAGTTTCCAATTTCCCAGGCAAGACTTAACTTAGAGAAACCCATCCACCCTGAAAGCAACTGACCAGTTTCAGAGCACAGGGACAATAAGCTGGTCGTGATTAAACAGCGACATTCTCAACAAGGATACAGACCAAGTTACATGAATATACTTCCACTTCCCATCGGGACTGGGACAGGCAAAGATCTCAGATCCACAGGGATTCACAATGGACACAGTGCCAGGAAAAGCCTGGGTGAAATATTTCGAGAATTTGTTTTGTCCTGTAAGGGATACCATGCTGGTAATTTGTGTTGTGGGAAGGGTGTTGTACAGAGGTCTGAATGATTGGTTGATAACAGAAAATGCATGGTTTTATAGTTTTCAGTCTAAGGTTTAAAGAGCAAACTGGAACTGAAAGCTATCAGTAAGGGAATAATGATAAGGTTGAAGTAAAAGAACATAATAAGGCCTCAAATACTTGTGCTTTTAAGGAATTGTTTGCATAGGTTATATCAGGTTAAATTTACAGAAGATGAAATGTTCCAATGTCAGAGGATAAACTGGTGCATTTGTCTTGCAAGCACAATCGGTCAGAGGCTGTTGTGTGTGACCACACATCACTCTCTTCCCTCTGAGCTGGCCAGTTTCAGACTGGGCTCTCTCACGTCCCAATACTGTCCTGATTTGTGCTTCTTGGACATTGCAGATGCTTTCTTCATAAACTTTCACACCTGACAGAGGTCCAACAAACCTCTTCATCAACAACTTTTGTAACTGTGTCACTGTAAGTTCAGCAGCCAACTGCACAGCAAAAACTCATTAACAGCAAAGAGGTAAGAGATCAGCTAATTGTTTTGATGATGTTGTTTGAGGGGTAAATGTTGACCATAGCCCGGGACACTCTCTGGCTCTTTCAGGAATAGTTGAATCTTTTACGTTCACCTCGACAGACAGACAGGCTTTTAGATTAATTCCACAATAAAAAGGTAATATCTCTGATAGTGCCTTTGTGGCATTTCTCAGTTCTTTCCTTCTTTTTTACTCGGGGATCTGGGTTTCATTGGCTGACACTGACAGTTCTGATTGCCTAGATTCCTTTTCAGTCCTGAAAGCTTGAAAACCTTTACACAAATCTCACAGCATTGGTGCTTCCAAAACTAACCTGTCCTTCTGCCTGGACAAAACTGTCCTTCTAAACTGAAACTGATTCTGAACAGATTTCATACCAATAGAGAATTCCTGATCTGTTCTCTCCATATGGTATAATCGCTCAAGTTTGTAAATGTTTTATAAAATTATACCACAAGAGTTCTGCTACATACTTAACTGAAATGATGGCTATTCCAAATGACTTTCTGACCTCAAAATAACTGTTTACATTCTCAGAACTGAAATCACACATCCATTCAGCATCTCCATTAAAATCAATAATTTCCAAATGATAATACATCCCACTTTCTACTTAGAACAAAACCCAAAAGATACTAAAAGGCATTTCAATTTTCCATTAAAAGTCCAACTTATCACAATATAATGCGAGTGAATGTTGAAGTAAGCACAAACTGAGTACTAGGAGAGTGAGTAAGCAGCCCAGAGTTGCAGCTTGATTGTGCCCAGGAGCTGGGTACCAGTCTCTGAATAGCCTGGCAGCACCATTGAAATGTACCAGGGTGTTGTACTCCATGGTGCAGCGTGGCTGTGCAGAACTGTACTGTAAGTAGATTTGAAATGTACCATGATGACATGTGAGACTGGTACATGTTGGATACCAATGATCATGGACATAGGATGTGTGCAATCACCGTCCATGGAACATGCCCTGAGATGTTAGTGCCAGGTGTCCAAGGGGCAGGAGTGACCAGCTAGCCACTCAGATCCTTAGGTCAGGAATTCCCAGCATCTAGTTTCCACCCAGTGGGTGGTCGAATGGGAAATTGCATATTAATGAGGTAAAATTAATAATGAGGCTGTTAATGAAAGCTAATATATGCAAATAGGCTTCTTACCACTCACTAGCGAGAGTCTCGTCTCAGTGTTTACATTTGGTTGGAAATGAGACTTTTTAGTTTCGATGTTGTGAAACTGCCTATCTCATCCCATCATCCCAACTTTCTCACCTCACCATGGCCCATATCGTTCTTTTAAACAATAATCCTCAGGAATTGTTTCTGTTTAAATTTCTGTGCAAGCTGTTTGCTGTAGCTCTCAATCGAGGATCCATTTGCAACATTTCTACTCACGAGAATGTGCTCAACATGGGATCTCGTTCTCTTTTCTTTCATTCTTTTTATTTAGTTTTTTAAAAATTGTTTTGGATAAATTAATTTCCAAAACATCTCCCTTTTTAGTAGATGCTTCCTCTTGTCTAATTCTGTGGGTCTGAGATCTAGACACAACACAGTCAGATGTTTCTCCTGCAGCGTCTCAACTTCTTTTGCTCTGTTAGTTGTTCCACCTCAATGAGGCCAACATTTTTGAAACTGCAAATCTATTGCAGCAGAGAAAATCAGTTCTTTCCACATGGATTTGAGCCTCAACTCTGACTACATTTCTATTCGCTAGATCACTCTTTAATTCAACTCTATATTCTGGAATAAAACAAAGAACTGCAGATGCTAAAGATCTGGAACAAAAACCAAAATTGCTGGAGAAATTCAGCCGGCCTTATTAGTATCTGTGGAGAGAAAGCAGAGTTAACGTTTCGAGTCCAGTGACCCTCTTCAATACAGCACTATATGTGTTCTATATAATGGAAACGGTTTGTAACCTCCACAGTTACTTCCGATTCACATTTACTCTTTCATTAAAAAGGAGGAAAAGCATTATTGGCCAGTATCAACGACTGACTTGCTCCAGTGCCTCTCAATACCTTTATTTGCTAACGTCCTTGATTCGAAGCATAAAGAAATAAAATATTTAACTAACATAGTCAGAAGCTGCAGTCGTCTTCTTCTATTTTTCAATAATTGAGGAAGGGTTATAGCTGGGGGAAAGGCAATTATGAGGTGATTAGGCAAGACTTAGGATGCATAGGATGGGGAAGGAAACTGCAGGGGCTGGGCATAATTGGAATATGGAGCTTGTTCAAGGAACAGCTACTGCGTGTCCTTGATAAGTATGTACCTGTCAGGCAGGGAGGAAGTGGTCAAGCGAGGGAATTGTGGTTTACTAAAGAAGTTGAATCTCTTGTCAAGAGGAAGAAGGAGGCTTATATAAAGATGAGGTGTGAAGGCTCAGTTAGGGCACTTGAGAGTTACAAGTTAGCCAAGAAGAACTTAAAGAGAGAGCTAAGAACAGCCAGGAGGGGACATGAGAAGTCTTTGGCAGGTAAGATCAAGGAAAACCCTAAAGCTTTCTATAGGTATGTCAGGAATAAAAGAATGACTAGAGTAAGATTAGGGCCAGTCAAGGACAGTAGTGGGAAGTTGTGCGTGGAGTCCGAAGAGATAGGAGAGGCGCTAAATGAATATTTTTCATCAGTATTCACACATGAAAAAGACAATGTTGTCGAGGAGAATACTGAGATACAGGCTATTAGACTAGACGGGATTGAGGTTCATAAGGAGGAGGTGTTAGCAATTCTGGAAAGTGTGAGAATAGATAAGTCCCCTGGGCCAGGTGGGATTTATCCCAGGATTCTCTGGGAAGCTAGGGAGGAGATTGCAGATCTTTATGTCGTCATTGTCTACAGGAATAGTGCCAGAAGATTGGAGAATAGCAAACGTTGTCCCCTTGTTCAAGAAGGGGAGTAGAGACAACCCTGGTAATTATAGCCCAGTGAGCCTTACTTCGGTTGTGGGTAAAGTGTTGGAAAGGATTATAAGAGATAGGATTTATAATCATCTAGAAAGGAATAATTTGACTAGGGATAGTCAACACGGTTTTGTGAAGGGTAGGTCGTGCCTCACAAACCTTATTGAGTTCTTTGAGAAGGTGACTAAACAGGTGGATGAGGGTAAAGTGGTTGATGTGGTGTATATGGATTTCAGTAAAGCGTTTGATAAGGTTCCCCACGGTAGGCTATTGCAGAAAATTCGGAGGCATGGGAGTGAGGGTGATTTAGCGGTTTGGATCAGAAATTGGCGAGCTGTAAGAAGACAGAGGGTGGGGGTTGATGGGAAATGTTCATCCTGGAGTTCAGTTACTAGTGGTGTACCGCAAGGATCTGTTTTGGGGCCACTGCTGTTTGTCATTTTTATAAATGACCTGGATGAGGGCGTAGAAGGACGGGTTAGTAAATTTGCGGATGACACTAAAGTCGCTGGAGTTGTGGATAGTGCGGAAGGATGTTGCAGGTTACAGAGGGACATAGATAAGCTGCAGAGCTGGGCTGAGAGGTGGCAAATGGAGTTTAATGCAGAAAAGTGTGAGGTGATTCACTTTGGAAGGAGTAACAGGAATACAGAGTACAGGGCTAATGGTAAGATTCTTGGTAGTGTGGACGAGCAGAGAGATCTTGGTGTCCATGTGCATAGATCCCTGAAAGTTGCCACCCAGGTTGATAGGGTTGTTAAGAAGGCGTACAGTGTGTTAGGTTTTATTGGTAGAGGGATTGAGTTTCAGAGCTGTGAGGTCATGTTGCAGCTGTACAAAACTCTGGTGCGGCCGCACTAGGAATATTGCGTACAGTTCTGGTCACCGCATTAAAAGGATGTGGAAGCATTGGAAAGGGTGCAGAGGAGATTTACCAGGATGTTGCCTGGTATGGAGGGAAGGTCTTACAAGGAAAGGCTGAGGGACTAGAGGCTGTTTTCGTTAGAGAGAAGAAGGTTATGAGGTGACTTAATAGAGACAGACAAGATGATCAGAGAATTGGATAGGGTGGACTGTGGGAGCCTTTTTCCTCGGATGTTGATGGCTAGCATGTGGGGACTTAGCTTTAAATTGAGGGGTGATAGATATCGGACAGATGTCAGAGGTAGATCCTTTACTCAGAGAGTCGTCAGGGCATGGAATGCCTTGCCTGCGGCAGTTGTAGATCGCCAACTTTAAGGGCATTTAAATGGTCGTTGGATAAACATATGGATGGTAATGGAATAGTGTCGGTTAGATGGGCTTCAGATTAGTTTCACAGGTCGGCGCAACATCGAGGGCTGAAAGGCCTGTACTGTGCTGTAATGTTCTATGTTCTATGTTCTATATTCTTCACTGTCCTGGATAATCTCACCTCTATTAATTGGTTCTAATGAAACACATTCTCATTGTACTGCTAATAATTTTAATCCCCGTATCCTTTTCCTGATGCCCCTTTACTGAGAGTTCATTTGGTGTTCCTACTACTGCTATTGGTCTCCCATTTACCATCAGGCAGTTGGCTTTATTGTGTCCTGTCTTATTACAATGAAAACACAATGCTTTCTGTGAACCATTTCTATGTTCCAGCCTTTCTGCTTCATTTTTCGGTGTCTTTCTGTTCCCTTCCAAGATTTTCTATTCCTTCAATTTCCTTAACAATTCCCATTTGGCTATTTCCCTATGTTGAACTGTCTCTCTGTATTTGCCAAAACTGCCGCTTCTCGAATATTTGACATCTGATTCTTATTGAAGTCCATTCTCTGTAAATCTAGACTCTAAACATAGATTTCTAGTTAAAATAACATCTCCAACTGGAATCATAATCTCATTGGGCTACTACAATAGTAGAATCGTACAGTACAGAAAAGTCCATTCGGCCTATTGAGCCCATACAGCCATAAAATTTACTACAACTACCTCTGTCTCATTGTCCTACACTAGGCCCACAGCCTGGAACGTTATGAGATTTCAAGTGATCGTCCAAGGATTTTTTTAAAGGCTGTGGGGATTCCGGCCTCCACTACCCGCCCCAAGAGTGCATTCCAGATTCCCAGCACCCTCTGAAAAAAAACTTTTCACCAAACCTCCTGCCTTTCACTTTAAAAGTGTGCCCCCTTGATATTGACCCTTCAACAATAGGGAACAGCTATCTTCTATCCACCCTGTCAACGCCCCTCATAATCTTATATACCTCTATCAGGTCCCCTCTCAGCCTTCTCTGCTCTTAAAGAAACTTACCTGAGCTTATCCAGCCCCTCATCATCGCTTCAGTGCTCCACTCCGCAAACATCCTGGTGAATCTCCTCGGCACCCTCTCCAGTGCAATCACAGTAGTACAGTGACCACTTCGTTTCACCTTTACTCTAAGTTTCTGTCCAGCCGAGTCATGTGGTTTGAGTTCCCTATCTCTTTAGATTCAAGCCTTCCTAATTCCACTTCCCTTTCCATTCCTATTTCTTTTCCTTTCTCTTCTCTTTCCCGAATCAAGCTTTCTTATTTCCATTTCTCTTTCCTTTTCAATCATTTCTCTGTCCATTTCTCTGTTCTTTCAAGTCAAGCATTTCTATTGAATCTCAACATTGTCAAGTGGTGACATATCAATTTTGAGTTTCTCTGCTTTTAACTCGAAATGCTTGGTTAAAGGCAAGCATCTCACCTTTAGAAAATTCTACCTTTATTTCGACCTTCCATCGATCTGCTAATTCTCTCAGTGTAAGCTTAGTCAAATATTTATGTTGTGTTGTGTTATAACGACATTATGCAATGTTCTGTTTTCTCAGTAATTATTATTTATTATTGTTCATTTATTTGTCACATGTGCTAGGTAAAGGAATACGTAAGTGCAGTGAAAAGTGCACAATGTTGCCATTCATTGGTGCCAGCTTGGTTACAAAAACCAGAATTAAAAGATTTTAACAGAGCCAAAAAGTAAACAAGAAAAGTCCCAATGTCAGAGTCCCAAGTCCCATCTCCACAATGGTGCAGGCGCCACTCCAATCGCTGGGGCACCCAGGAGGCTGCTGCCATCATACGGGTCTCACTCTCACCATCCCTGCCTCACCGGTCCACTCTCGCTGTCCCGGCCTCACCGGACCACTCTCACTGTCCCGGCCTCACCAGCCCACTCTCGCTGTCCCTGCCTCACTGTCCTACTCTCGCTGTCCCTGCCTCACCGGCCCCCTCTCGCTGCTGACTGCTGCCACTGAACCAGCTCTCTCTTAATCCACCACCATTGCTCCCGGCCCACGCTCGATCCACCATCACCGCAGGACACAACTCATACATTCATCTCCTGCAACGCAGTTCCTGGTCATGACCCAGATCCTTTCTGACTCCTTAGGTGGGTAGCGCATAGTTAATGGTTGGGGGTGGGTGTGGGGAATAAAATTACTGCCTGCAGAGAGGAGAGAGAAAATGATAAACAAAGGAATAGGAAAAGGGACTGACAAGCAGAGTGGAGCTTCGAATGGAGCGATATTCAAATCTATTTTGAAAGCTCAAGCCATGAAATGCATTTTCTCAAACTTCTGTGTTTATGCCCAGTACCTCCATGTACCCATCTCTTTAAAGATTCACAGATTTCTCTTAAATTCCTAACCCACCAAGAACCATCATTTTCTCAAGATTCCAAATGATGCTGATAATTGGACAAGTTAAAACCCAGAATGAAACCTGGCTTGATAGACCATAGGTTTCATTTTGCAGTTGGTTACCATGGTAGATTTAACCAATGAGACTGCCACTGGTCTTTAACCAGAGAACACAAGTAAATGACTGTACTCAAAATTCAAAAAGTAGCAAAACTAAAGATGTGTGGCAGGAAGATCTTAACATAAACATCAAAACAAAGTTTTCACTTTGATTACATGCAATATCCTTTACAAATACTCACCCCCAGTGAACAATAACTCCTATCTTAACATTTTAAGTTTTTACATAACTAACTCTTTTGAGTTTTGAGGACCTTGAAACATCTTTTCAGTTCTGACAGCTAGTACACATTTACACAAACTCTTGTAGACTGGAGACTTCACACAACTAACCAGCCCCAATCTGTTATAAAGCAGAGGTTGACCCGCCTCTGAGAACTAAAACCGAAACAGTTAAGGAGGATTAGCTCGCCCTGTAATCTGTGAAAGGGGTGTGAAAAGTGGTGTAACCTGCCTATCAGCAACTTCTAACAGTCAATTAAACGTACAAATTCTAGATTCCTTATCTGTGTCTTGCTTCATTATGTGCTGTGCCACCTTCAAGTGTTGTCTAGCTAATTCACTGACTCTGTTTAATCTTTCTCTCATCTCAGATACATAATCCAACTGTGAGGTCTCTGACTTCAGACCTATCAACTTTTCCCTAATTAATTTTAAAGATCCTCTTACTTCATGTCTGAATATCAATTCAAATGGAATGAGACTGAGTCGATTCATTTGGAGCATCTCTAATAGCAAACAATATTAATGGGAAATCTTTTTCCCAGTTATTTGGATAATTCTGGCAATAAGCCCTCAGCATTGTCTTTAGGGTCTGATGTCAATGCTCCCTGGGATTAGGATGGTACGAACTTGATTTAGTGGAACTATTCATGACCTCAATAAATAATTTGGCAGTAAAATTGGACCCTCGGTCTGACTGCATCTCCCTGGGTAGGCCAAGCCAGGTAAAGAAAGCAAGAAACTGCTCCACAGCCTTTTTGCCTTGATATTCCATAATGGAATTCCCTCCAGAAACCTGGTAGCCACGTCCATTAAGATTAGGAAATATTGGTTCCCACTTTTGGTTTTAGGGAGGGGACCTACACAATCAATTATAACCCATGTGAAAGGTTCTTCAAATGTGGGAATTTGCATCAAAGGCACTGGTTTTATTGCTGCCTGACGCTTTCCTACGATCTGACACGCATGACAGGTATGGCAACATTCAACCACACCTTTATGTAATCCGGGCCAATAGAAATGCTTCTGTATCTTGGCCTCAGTCTTCCTGACTCTTAGATGACCTCCTATAGATAATTTGTGTGCTGCCCACAATGCTTCCTGTCTGTAAGCTACCAGCAACACAATCTGATAAAACTCCCCCCATTTCTCCTCTGCAATAACCTGCCAAGGTCTCCATTTCCACCTTAAAATTTTATCCTTAAGGTAATAAGCATTCTGGAATACACTCTGATTCCTTTTCCAAGTAAGCATCTCATCTTTTTGTTATAGCTCCATTAATCTCTCAGAACTAAACACCTCTGCCAGATCCTCTACCTGTTCAGGCTTTTCCTTTACCATTTCATCAAACAGGGTGTCAGCTAACTGGACCCCAACTCTTTCATCTTTCTCTTTTGTTTTCCCTTCTTGTTTTAGCTTTTGGCTGTGGGATCTTATCACCACACAGTCTGGGAAAATTCCAGGGTATTTTCCTTTAAACACCTTCGTTCCCTGGTTTTTTTTCAGCCTCTCTGCTACAACGGGCATCACTCTCGCCTTTGACCTATCGTTTCCAAGAACAAACTGTATTCCTGGAGTAGCCACTCTTTCAGTCACTCCCACTATCACTTCCCCAGTCTTGGGGAACACGAATCCGCTCACACAGGGGAACACAAATCCGCTCTCTGTTTATTCCACAGATTATCAATGTCTCAGGCAACATTTCATAAAGAAAGCAAATATTTTCATCTCTTACTATTAGAGACTGACTAGCTCCCATATCTCTCAATAATTTATCTTCTGTACCTATCCCTCCTGTCCTACATGAGAAAATCTTACCCACACAGGTGAAGTTTTGAAAAGATCGGGCACTATGTAACTTTCCAGCCCATGATTAGGCTGTGCTCTCTCCTGCAGCTCTTTGACTTTTCGTCGGGATTTCCTCCACCACCTCAGCTAACCCCACTGGTTTATCCTTTTCACCACATCCCCTTTCCCAGTGCCTCTCTTAATCCACCAGCACTGTGACTTTGTGTGTCCCACCCTACTGCAGTGAACACACCTGAGGTCTTTCACCTCTTTTCCACCCTCCTTGGTTTCTTTATTCACATGTGGTAAACTGTTCCCAGTGTGATCCACTTTTTTGTTTTTCATTGTTTTCCCTTTTTCCCAATTTCTATCCCTCATGGAATGAAATTGTGTCAGAAGCTAGATTTTGATTTACTTGATAATGTGTAATCATCTGCTATCTCTGCAGCTTGTCTCGCTGTCTTAACTTTCTGTTCCTCAACATGAGTTCTTATCACTTCTGGAAATGAGTTTTTAAACCAATTAAATTTAAACGTGATGGTTTTGACAACATAGGACCAATCCTATTGTAAGAAATAAGCCAGCGATTCCCTCTTCAGAGCTGAGGGCCATTAGCTCTGGCAGATGGCAGTTAGCTCTCCTGTCTTTGTCCAACTGCCCCTTCTTTTCTATCAATATCAATATTTCTTACAATAGGATTGGTCCTATGTTGTCAAAACTATCACATGTAAATTTAATTGGTTTTTGGTATCTAAGGGCCTGATTCAAATTGATTGGCTAAATTCAAAAGCCTGTTGTCTTGGTAAAAACTGCAGCTTGGCCCGGTAACTGAATGGCCTTTCAATTCAAATGTTTCAATTCAGGTGCTCTCCATGTACTTGCAAACTTCAAGCTGCTCCTCACAGATGTCCATTTTAAATCTCTAAACACAGAAAAAGCACATCGTCTTTTAAAGGGACCATGCAATACTTTCCTCCCCTAACATTTTACAAACTCCAAATTCTAACTTCCTGCCTCCCAATCCACAATTACTCTACCCAACTTTGCAACACTATGCTAGGCCCAAACATTTCCTGAATTGAAACCGTGATTCTGAGCTGTTTGCAAACTGTTAGTGGTCGCTGGTCTCTCTTTCTGAGGGTACTTCTGCAAAGCTAATTAAAATGAATGAGTGACTGGTGTAGCATCTTCAAATACTCTGCATCAGTGCTGTCTAACATTATAAACTAGAATTAACGGGGAGTAGCAGAGAGGGCTTTGCAGAAAAATCTGTACAGAGTGAAACATGAACTTTGAGTGTCTGCAAAATAAATTGATCACTCAGCTTTGAGTGGGAGTGTCGGTAAATTTGCAAAATAAACTGACCACTCAGCTTTTAGTGGGAGTGTCGGTAAATTTGTAACGCAGAGGCCCAGAGTACATGGGTTCAAATCCCTGGCAACTGATTGAATTTAAATTCAATGAATGAAATCAGGAATTGGGAGCAATTCTCAGTAATGCTGACCATGACAACTATCATTGATCTCTCGTTCTTCAGGGAAGGAAACTGCCATTCTTGCCTGGTCTTCCCTACATGTGACTCCAGACCCACAACAACGTGTTTGGTTAGTAACTATCCTCTGAAATGGCATAGCGAGCCATTCAGTTCAAGGGTAATTGGGGATGGGGCAATTAGGGATGGGCAACAACACACACATCCGAAGAAAGTAATAAAGAAGTGTTTAAGGGAGGAATGAAGTAACTATATATATTAGATGTATCCTCACAAAACACTGTTCCCATCCCCAGTCTGGACACTGCTAGGAGATACACCTCATAATCTAAGAATTTTGATCTAGCATCAAAGACTAAACATACTTTAGTTCATGCACATAGCTTTCTCTTATTTGCTCATTATTGTTTATATTAACTAAACAAAGCCATAATTTAATTTTGAGCTTGGTGTACAGATTATTACAGGCTCTCTGAGGGATTACAGGTCAATGACGGAGATGAATTCCTGCTGTTTTCTGCTGAGTTTACACAAGGAAATACACTCCATCATTCTAACAGGAACCAGAAAACTCTCTATTCACAAGGCCCAAAGATTATCCTGAAAGAGGGGGAGGCATTTGGAAAGGTCTACTTCGACAACATTGTTAGCTTAGCACAAAAAAAAATCACTCGATGTCATGAAAGGCTGCATTGTAAGAAACATTCTTTTTCTCCTCTCCAGGTCATTTCTTTGGGATAGTTTGAAGTGGTCTCCAATGATAATTGTATATTTGAAAGCAAAGTCTTCATGAGATTGGAATGTCAAGTATCCTTAAGTGGGTCTGCTCCCATCATCCTTTACTGCAAGAACAGAGTAGAACACGATTACTGTGAGCAGAGAATGTTAAAGAAGACTTCAATCTTTCAGCGCTGGTATAATCAGGGAAGAAGAAGTTTTTGTGGTACTCCCTGTAGTGGGATGGAGAGAATGGTGCTCACAGTAGCTCCCCGTCCAACCACATTCATACCTGGTCAGTGGCGGATACCACGAACAGAAGTTAAGATTCAGGATTAGGCCATTCAGCCTATCACGTCTGCTCCACCGTTCAATCATGGCTGATAACATTCATCTCTGATAGCCCTTAGCTACTCTTAGTGTAAAAACACCTCAGTGCGACCAATAGGCACCAACTGATAAACGTACCCTAAGATGATTGGCAGTGCTTTTCTGGAGCACAAGAGAGAGAATGCATTGCAGAAACCCCTGCATCTTATCTGAAGGTACTGGTGCTTTGCAATTCCTAATATAGCTGTCTCTTACATGACAAAGGTCATCGAACAGAAACTTTCACTTGAACTCTCTCCACAGATATTGCCTGAGCTGCTGAGTATTTCCAGAACTTTCTCTTTCTGTCATTTATATCCACAAGAAGAAAGTAACTTGACATTTTGCAAAGCAGTCATTTGAGATGTGGGGTGTTGTGAGTGTAATTGATAGGAAGCAAACTTTGGACACTGGTTCCCAATGTTCTCCTTCGCTGGGAGTCTTCCTTACCTCGTGCCTGGCTCAGTCATACACTCATTGGCAAAGAGTGATCATTCTGTAATTAGCCAACAACAACATTGTTGTATCATGTGATGGCCAGGACAATGGAAGGTAAATTAGATGGTCTGTGACGGTTTGTTCTTCTGAACAATTAAAAGGATAAGGATGTTGGTTTTTTCCAATTTTGAATTGTTTATCAGTTCAATGTATTTTTCTGATCTTCAAGTTTTAGTTCCAGTTTAATACAGGTAAGCTGGACCAAAAACATACCCACTCAATCACCTGTGGCAGGGTTAAGCTTTGACTCAATCATTGCTACTTTGAATACAGTTCTAATTGACACCAATCTGCAATGGGTAGGACTCTTTTATTCATTCGAATGATGATTGAACAGCAATATATTTTATAGTCAGCATGGGGAGTGGCTTGGAAGGGAACTTGCAGGGGTTGTGTTCCCATGTATCTGCATCTGTTGTCCTTCTAGTGGGTTTGGAAGGTGCTGTCTCAGGAGGCTTGGTGAATTTCTGCAGTGCATCTTGGAAGTGATACACACTGCTGCTACTGAGCACCAGGGTGGAACACATGAACTTTGAAGATGTTCGATGTTGTGCCAATCAAGTGGGCTATTTTGTCCTGGATAGTACTGAGCTTCTGAATGTTGCTGGAGCCACACTTATCCAGGCAAATGTGGAGTAATCCATCGCACTCCTGACTTGTGCCTAATCCAGTTAACTTTCTGTTCAATGGTAATCCCCCAGGATGTTGATTGTAGGTGATTCAGCAAGGGGAATGTTAAGGAGTGATGGTTAGATTCATTCTTTTTGAAGATAGTCTTTGCCTAGTATTTTTGTAGTATGAACGTCACTTGCCACTTTTCAGCCCAAGTCTGGATATTGTCCAGATCTTGTTGCATTTGAACATGGACTGCTTCAGTATCTGAAGAGTTGCAAATGGTGTTGAACATTGTGCAGTTATCACTGAGCATTCCTACTTCTGACCTTATGATAGAGGGAAGGTCATTGATGAAGATGGTTGGGCAGAGGACAATACCCTGAGGAACTCCTGCAGAGATGTCCCGGAGCTGAAATGATTGACCTCTAACAACCACGACCATCTTCCTATGTGTCAGGTATGACTCCATCCAACAGAGAGTTTGCCTCTGATTTTCGTTGAGCTGGAGTTTTGCTAGGACTCCTTTATACCTTTATACCACACAGCTCCTGACCTCACTACAACCTCATGGACAAAACAGCTGATTTCTAGAGGTGAGGGGAGAGTGACAGCCCTTGATATCAAGGCTGCATTCGACGGAGTGTGATATCAAGAAGCCTGAGCAAAACTGGAAGCAATAAAAACTCTCCTGTATCACAGGGTCAAAGGGCTGAGTGGCCTCCTCTTGTTCCTTTCTGGTATATTCATATGACATTTCAGGGTGGCAATCTGTAACTGGTGGAATACCACAGCGATCAGTGCTGGGACATAGTTACTGATAATGTATATTATTAACATGGAAGGATGTTACTATAGCCAGGTTGGTTTTTAACACATAAATAAATGGGAGGGGATATGGTAATGATGACACAAAAAGTCTGCAGCATGATATAGACAGGTTAAGTATGTGTGCAAAAACTTAGTGAATGGAATACAATGTGGGAATATGTAAGGTCGTGCATTTTGACAGGAAGGTCTATTTATTCAACTTCTCTGCCTTTTCCTAGTTCCCTGTTATTACTTTCTTAGCCTGATTTTGGAAGGAGCCTATGTTCACTTTGGTCTTTCTAATCCCTTTTGCATATTTGAAGAAGCTCATACTATCCATTTTTATATTACTTGCTAGTTTACCCTTAAAGATTATTTTCTCACTATCATTACTTTTGTCATCTTTCATTGGCTTTAAAACTTTCCCAGCCCTCTGGCTTATCACTAATCTTTGTCACTTTGTATGTTTTATCTTTCAAATTGGTACTGTCCTTTACTTCATTATGTTAAGCATTATTGGATTACTCACTTCCTAGAACCCTTCTTCCACACTGGGATATATCTTTGTTGTGCATCATTAACTATTTTCTTAAATGTCTGCTATTTACATCAATTATTGTTTCTGCTAAGTTCCTTTCGTAATCCACTCCAACCATCCCTGCCTCATTATTTCACAATTATCTCTATTTAAGGTTAGCACAGTTGTTTCCAACCCAGGTGTCTCACTCTCAAACTGAATGCTACATTTTTCCATGTCATGGTCACTGTTTCTTAGGGGATCTTTTCCTCTGAGATAATTTATTAAACCTGCCTTATTACACATCACCTGATCCAAATTAACCAGATCCCTGGTCAAATCCACAGTATATTGCTCTCAGAAACTGTCCCAAATACATTCCATGAATTCTTCCTGATGGCTGCTTCTGCAAATTAGTGTTTCCTAATCTACACGAACATTACAGTCGCCCACTAATAATGTACTGCCTTTGTTATATGCCCTGATTATCTTCTGATTTATTCTCTGTTCAACATTATATTTATTGTTAGGGAAACTATAGACAACTCCTCCCAGAGTCATCTTCCCCCTGTTACTCGATGCCTCCACCCATATGGATTCTGTACCTTCCAATCCTAGATCATTTTTTGTCATTGTATTTATTTAATCTCACACTAACAAAGCTGCCCTGATATTTTTTTCCTTCCTGGCTGTCCTTTTGATGAGCCACTGACCCTTTAAATAACTAGTTTTCAGTTATAATCACCTTGTAACCACCTCTCTGCAATTGCTATAAGATCATAGCCATTAACCCGTATTTCTGGCATTAATTCATTTGTTTTTTTTTAATTAAGCACATTTAAGTAAGGAATCATTCGTTTTGCCTTTTTACGAATTTTTCCACCTTTTCACTTATTTGTCGCTTTCTCTATATTGGTACACTCTGTCCCTTCCTGTCCCACTCTGGGTATCATTATCTAAATGGCTACTGTGCAATGTTGCTATCTGCTTTTGCTTTTACAGACTACATATACTATCTCCAGAACCCTCCACCCTATCTTTCGTTTAAAGCCACAGTCCTTGTGACTCTTCTTCAGTTATTACTAAAGACAGTCAGACTTCTGGATGTTCTCAATATTTTATCTTAACGGTAGAAATATTGCCACATTCATTTACCAGAATAAGTAAACCAGTTATAAAATGTATTTAGTATTTTGTTTATAGAGGAGAGCTATTTCCTTACTGTTCTAATCAAGGAGGGTAAAGGGTTAAATGTTCTGCGAGGCACTGAAGCGAGTTAGTCTCTGATGCTGGTTGTTGATACTATTTGTCTTCCCAAAGGGTTAATGAAGGAGCAAATATTAACTAATGATGTATATGGAGGTTACAAACCAGTCCTATTTGTACAGAGTTAAACTAAAGAGTAATTTAGTCAGTGGAGACATTGTAGTTGGAGTGGTCCAACAAATTTTCTGCCACTAGAAAATAATATTATCTTGGGGAATGGCTGGGTCTGTTCAAAAATATTGACCTAATTGAGAGTGTTGGAACAACCAATACACTGAGATGTAACAGGAGCAATATCTTGGATTGTGTCCTGATTGTGTTGTGACTGGATGTCAGGCCCATAGATTTAGACAGGACGAGGAAGAATCTGTGAAAATGGGAGATGATGTGGAAATTCGATTATCTACACTACTTTAGAAAACTGAAGTAAAACAAATGAAGATAATGAGAGTGATGCCGACATGTTTTAACTACACCCTTTAATAGGAATGTAATAGATGGATCCTGAATTGAGAGAACGGGATCAAACAGCTGGCTAAGAAATTGAATTAAAACCATTACCTGTGTATTATTATTTAAACGGTGAAGAGCGAATGAGGAAGTGGAGACATTTTCAAATACCAGCCAATGAGGAATGGACAGTAGTCCATCAGGTGATAACTCAGTTTGAATATCAGAACAAAATTTGATAAGGGGCTCCCAAAATTCCAGACTTGGGTCCCTCAGAAATAAGGAAACTCTAGACCAAAATACTAAACCATTTTTACTGGCCAGTATTGTTTAACAACCAGCAAGGAGAATTTTTACCAAACATGTCAACTGTCTGTATGGAGTTTGCACATTCTCCCCGTGTCTGCATGGGATTCCTCCGGGTGCTCCGGTTTACTCCCACTGTCCAAAGATGTGCAGGTTAGGTGGATTGGCCATGCTAAATTGCCCATGGTGTTCAGGGATGTGTAGATTAGGTGGGGTATAGGGGGATGGGGCTGGGTGGGATGCTCTGAGGGTCGGTGTGGACTTGTTAGGCCAAAGGGCCTGTTTCCACACTTTGGGGGTTCTATGGTGATGATGTCAGGCATTGGGAAACTCCAACTATCTATTTAAACTGTGCTCTTAATTCTCATACAACTTTGAACAACCTACTTGTCAGGGTTTTAATAGATTATGTAAGACCCCTACCCAATGCAGATGAGGAAGGTTAACTGGGCCTTATCAAATCGAAAAGTAACTCAGCTATGTACATGATGTAGAGAGAGGCCCAGACAGGTGGAAAAACCAAGTGAGTGTGTCACATTAATATGTCGAAATAGTCAGGGCAGAGTTCGTTTTCACTGGTGAATGAATCAGAAACCGAAAGCTCGAAAGTCATGGAGTCATAGAGATCTACAGCACAGGAAAAGACCCTTCAGCCCATTGTGTCAGCATTAGTCAAAAACAACTACCTCACTATTCTAAAATACCGAGGTGTCGAGCTGATGAACACAGCAGGCCAAGGAGCATCAGAAGAGCAGGAAAGCTGACGTTTTGGGCCTGGACCCTTCTTCAGGAGATTTCCTGAATATCCTTTGTAAATGTTACAATGTATATAATTAACTTTTTAAGAAAAATTCCATCCATAGAATTTGATGCTGTTTCGTTGGAGTTTAATGCTACAACCATTTATGTAACAGGAAGGTACATTACTGTGGCAGATGTTTTATCCAGAAAAAACATGGAGAAAAATGAATGCTGTGATCAAAATTGACTTGTGTAGCATGTTATTTTATGGAAGGTCCTTGGGTAAATATGTTATTACCATGAGAGTAAAATCTGTACAAACAAATTAGAAGTACTGATGAGGGGATGCTTAAAGTAAAACGAATATACCTTTTAAGATATCTTTCTTTTCTTAAGGGGAAGTATTAAGAATAATGTATCACTTTAATTTTAAGTTTTTAAACATTTTGTAAGTTATAAAGAAGAAGATGTGGATAACCTTTTTGAGATTTTAGGTCTTTGAGGTGGGTATGTTCAGTGTATTGAAAAGTCAGTTTGTGTGTGGTCGATGCCAGAGAGTTGAGGACTGCTGGAGATGGACTTTAGAGAACTCATACAGTTGCTTTGAAATGAAAGGCACAGTGAGTTAGAACATAGAACATAACAGCGCAGTACAGGCCCTTCAGCCCTTGATGTTGCGCCGACCTGTAAAACCAATCTGAAGCCCATCTAACCCACACTATTCCCCTATCATCCATATGTTTATCCAACGACCATTTAAATGCCCTTAAAGTTGGCGAGTCTACAACTGCTGCAGGCAAGGCATTCCATGCCCTTACTACTCGCTGAGTAAAGAACCTACCTCTGACATCTGTCCGATATCTATCACCCCTCAATTTAAAGCTATGTCCCCTCGTGCTAGCCGTCACCATCCGAGGAAAAAGTCTCTCACTGTCCACCCTATCTAATCCTCTGATCATCTTGTATGTCTCTATTAAGTCACCTCTTAACCTTCTTCTCTCTAATGAAAACAGCCTCTAATCCCTCAGCCTTTCCTCATAAGACCTTCCCTCCATACCAGGCAACATCCTGGTAAATCTCCTCTGCACCCTTTCCAATGCTTCCACATCCTTCCTATAATGCGGTGGCCAGAACTGTACGCAATACTCCAAGTGCGGTCGCACCAGAGTTTTGTACAGCTGCAACATGACCTCATGGCTCCAAAGCTCAATCCCTCTACCGATAAAACCTAACATACCGTATGCCTTCTTAACAACCCTATCAACCTGGGTGTCAGGTTAGTTTGAAATTTGTTTTATGAGCCTCAGGAAGATGAAGGGAAAGAGCATTGCGTGATTGCACAGGCATTTGCTTAAAGGAAACTGGTTGCAGCTGTACCAGCGTGAATCTGAGCAAGGAGCCTTAGTGTGGAGATCATGATCACTCTTCACTTAAACTTAGGTGTTTTAAAGAATATTGCTGGAATAAAAGTAATAGTGTGAATTTGAATCCTTTTATGATGATTGTAATGACATCTTACCAACTTGTTTTGTCCTGTGCAATATAGCTCATTGCTTTTTTGTTTAATAAATGTTTTATTCTGTGTTAAAAGTATGAGGAGACTCTTGTGAAAGTGTTCAATGACTGACCTTCAAGGTCAAACAAAGCAAAGTTGGGAATTAACAAGCTAGGATTTTCTCTACGGTCTGACTTCGTCTGGTGTTAATATCAGCTGCAATTATGACAAGATTCTGCAGGAGCTAATTCTGATCACTACCACGGCTTCCAAGAGGGAAACTAACTGAAGCATTCCTGCCCAGTTCTAATCAGCTGAGTTAGTGCACAATGGCAATCAAAATCTGGTATCTCCTTGGTAGCTACGGTTCGGATCTGCAAGGGGTATTCCATTTACCAACTGGATCACACAAAATCAGCTGATACATTGAAGCCAATGCTTGGGAAATTTCCATCACCTGCACGGTGTCAGAGAGCAACGAGGCTGCTGTTCGTGCTTAGCTGAGTAACATTACCTATTCATAAATGTAACCTCATCCCTGAGGGAGAGTTTTCTTGCTACGAGTACTTCACTAGTTATGGGGAATTTCAGCTGAATATTTAATGTTGATTACAAGTTCAGCTTTGGCTCTCTTAGACAGTCAGAGATCACCAACAGAAACATGAACTTTGGAAGGACAGTCACATCATGTTAACACCAGGCTGCATGCAGTGTTTTCACAAAGAGGACTCTCAGGGTTAGGCTCAGGGAGTTTGTTTTCCCAAGTAGCACAGAAGGCGGTGACATTTAATCTTGTGTGGTAAAGTAAAAGGGAGGATTCACCGTGACACTTAACAGTGAACTGAATTTACAAAAGAATGCGTTGGGTGCATTGCAGCATCCTATTGCTACATTTGTTTCTGAATTCTAATAGCTTTATCTTCTTAAATATTTTGTTACACCAATATTTCACTATGATACAGCACAGCTGTGTAATATATGGTAAAGCAGGTCAAATGGCACTGTCTATGCAGCATAGAGCAGGATGGAATATCACAGCAATGTCAGAGAAGGTTTTGATATTACAGCGCATGGGTAAATGCTATTACAGCTTGGGGAGGATTATTACAGCACGTGTTGCAATATTTAGTCACGTTGGGATAATGTTACAGCACAGGTGGGGTGAGGTACTATTACAGCCCTGCTGGATGATATTGCAGCACTGGACTGTAATCTGAGAGGGACCAGTGAGTTGACATTAGAAGGAGAGAGTTCCTAAATGCCGCTCTCCCATGAGACAGCGGCAACTGGTGGTGGTTTAACTGATAGTCACCATAGTTCAGGGGTGACGTTGAGAATGTAGGACCTTCATAGGTAGCACAGCTTGCATTCTTCTTTTATATTATTAGTTAGCTTACTCTCATATTTCATCTTCTCCCTCCTTATTGCTTTTTTAGTTACCTATGTTGGTTTTAAAAGCTTCCCAATCCTCAGGCTTCTCACTAATGTGCATCACATTGTACACCTTTTCTTTTGCGTTTATGCTCTCCCTGGCCTCCCTTGTCAGCCGTGGTTCCCTTATCCTCCCCTCAGTGTGTTTCTTTCTCCTTGGGATGAATTGCTGCTCTACCTCCCGAATTACGCCCAGAAACTCCTGCCATTGCTGTTCCACCATCTTCCCTGCCAGGCTCCCTTTCCAATCAACTCTGCCCAGCTCCTCCCTCATGTCTTTGTAGTTACCTTTACTCAGTTGGAATACTGTTACATAGAGTCATAAAATCATAAAGCATGGAAACAGACCCTTCGGTCCAACCAGCCCATGCTGAATATAAACCCAAATTAAACTAGTCCCACCTGCCTGCACTTGGCCCATATCCTCCAAACATTTCTTATTCAGGCACTTATCTGAATGTCTTCTGAAGATTGTAACTGTACCCACATCCACCACTTAGAACATAGAACATAGAACATAGAACAATACAGCGCAGAACAGGCCCTTCGGCCCTCAATGTTGCGCCGACCTGTGAACTAATCTAAGCCCATCCCCCTACACTATCCCATCACCATCCATATGCTTATCCAAGGACTGTTTAAATGCCACTAATGTGGCTGAGTTAACTACATTGGCAGGCAGGGCATTCCACGCCCTTACCACTCTCTGAGTAAAGAACCTGCCTCTGACATCTGTCGTAAATCTATCACCCCTCCATTTGCAGCTATGCCCCCTCGTACTAGCCGACGTCATCATCCTAGGAAAAAGACTCTCACTCTATACCCTATCTAATCCTCTGATCATTTTGTATGTCTCTATTAAATCCCCTCTTAGCCTTCTTCTCTCCAATGAGAACAGACCCAAGTCCCTCAGCCTTTCCTCATAAGACCTTCACTCCAGACCAGGCAACATCCTGGTAAATCTCCTCTACACCTTTTCCAATGCTTCCACATCCTTCCTGTAATGGGGCGACCAGAACTGTACGCAATAACCACTTCCTTTCGAAGTTCATTCCACACACTAACCATGCAAAAACATCGCTCCTCATGTCTTTTTTAAATTTGATTCAAATCTGATTCAATTTTACCCCTCTCAAACTGCAGGGTGAATTCTATCATAATATGATCGCTGCTCCCTAGGGGTTCCTTCGCCCTAAGCTCCCTAATCCAGTCCACCTCATTACACATCACCAAATCCCGAATTGCCTGGAAAAAGACAATGTTGTCGAGGAGAATACTGAGGTACAGGCTATTAGACTATACGGGATTGAGGTTCATAAGGAGGAGGGGTTAGCAATTCTGGAAAGTATGAAAATAGATAAGTCCCCTGGGCCGGATGGGATCTATCTAGCTAGGGAGAAGATTGCAGAGCGTTTGGCTTTGATCTTTATGTCATCATTGTCTACAGGAATAGTGCCAGAAGACTGGAGGATAGCAAATGTTGTCCCCTTGTTCAAGAAGGGGAGTAGAGACAACCCTGGTAATTATAGAACAGCGAGCCTTACTTCGGTTGTGGGTAAAGTGTTGGAAAGGATTATAGGAGATAGGATTTATAATCATCTAGAAAGGAATAATTTGACTAGGGATAGTCAACACGGTTTTGTGAAGGGTAGTTCGTGCCTCACAAACCTTATTGAGTTCTTTGAGAAAGTGACTAAACAGGTGGATGAGGGTAAAGTGGTTGATGTGGTGTATATGGATTTCAGTAAAGCATTTGATAAGGTTCCCCACGGCAGGCTATTGCGGAAAATTCGGAGGCATGGGATTGAGGGTGATTTAGCGGTTTGGATCAGAAATTGGCGAGCTGTAAGAAGACAGAGGGTGGTGGTTGATGGGAAATGTTCATCCTGGAGTTCAGTTACTAGTGGTGTACTGCAAGGATCTGTTTTGGGGCCACTGCTGTTTGTCATTTTTATAAATGACCTGGATGAGGCCGTAGAAGGAGGGGTTAGTAAATTTGCAGATGACACTGAAGTCGGTGGAGTTGTGGATAGTGCGGAAGGATGTTGCAGGTTATAGAGGGACATAGATAAGCTGCAGAGCTGGGCTGAGAGGTGGCAAATGGAGTTTAATGCAGAAAAGTATGAGGTGATTCACTTTGGAAGGAGTAACAGGAATACAGAATACTGGGCTATTGGTAAGATTCTTGGTAGTGTGGACGAGCAGAGAGATCTCAGTGTCCATGTGCATGGATCCCTGAAAGTTGCCACCCAGGTTGATAGGGTTGTTAAGAAGGCGTACGGTGTGTTAGGTTTCATTGGTAGAGGGATTGCGTTTCGGAGACATGAGGTCATGTTGCAGCTGTACGAAACTCTGGTGCGACCACACTTGGAGTATTGCGTACAGTTCTGGCCACCGCATTATAGGAAGGATGTGGAAGCATTGGAAAGGGTGCAGAGGAGATTTACCAGGATGTTGCCTGGTATGGAGGGAAGGTCTTATGAGGAAAGGCTGAGGGACTAGAGGCTGTTATCATTAGAGAGAAGAAGGTTAAGAGGTGACTTAATAGAGACATACAAGATGATCAGAGGATTAGATAGGGTGGACAGTGAGAGCCTTTTTCCTCGGATGGTGATGGCTAGCATGAGGGGACATAGCTTTAAATTGAGGGGTGATAGATATAGGACAGATGTCAGAGGTAGCTTCTTTACTCAGAGAGTAGTAAGGGCATGGAATGCCTTGCCCGCAGCAGTTGTAGACTCACCAACTTTAAGGGCATTTAAATGGTCGTTGGATAAACATATGGATGATAATGGAAAAGTGTAGGTTAGATGGGCTTCAGATTGGTTTCACAGGTCGGCACAACATCAAGGCCTGAAGGGCCTGTACTGCTCTGTAATGTTCTGTGTTCTATGTTCAATATTGCATAGTGGGTTCTATGATGAACTGCTCGAAAAAAAATCTTGTATACATTTCATGAATTTCTTTTCTTGGGATCTGCTACCAACCTGATCTTCCCAGTTCATCTGCATGTTGAAGTCCTCCATGACTATTGTAATAGAGTGTTTCTTACATACCTTTTCTATCTCCAGGAAAGGGGAGTTTAGGCCAAGATGAGGTCAGTCATGATCATATTAAATAGGAGCAGGCTCAAGGGACTGAATGGCCTACTCTTGCTCCCACTTCCTATGTTGTTATGTGCTCAGGTGCCCTGAGGAATTTCTGCAGTGATGTCCTAGAACTGAGCTGACTGACTTCCAACAGCCTCAACTATTTTCCCACACGCCAGGTATGCTTCTAACCAGCGGAAATTTTGCCCCCCCATACCCATTGATTCCAGGTTTGCTCGGGCTCCTTGATGCCACTCTTGGCCGAATGAGGCCTTGATATCAAGGACGGTCATTCTCACCTCACCATTGCTGTAGGATTACATGAGCGACTATGAAATGGGGTGGTCATAGATTTCAGTGACTTGCTAAACAATTATATGGGTTTATCTGAATCACAGTGGTTGTCAGCAAGAAATTTATTCACCTTGTTTCAACTCTTGTAGGATTTCCTGTGTCTTTTGAGCCAGACTTGGTACGGTTCTCAATTCTGGAGTTTCTGATTTCCCTGTGGTTGGGCGATTTTCTGATTCAGCTTGTATTTGTTTTCAATGAGAAGACCAGTAATCAGGTTCACTTTCAATGCCTGCAGAGATATTTTCAATTTGAACATTTAATGTTAAAAATAATATCCTTTTTAGTTTCTGTTTGGCACTGACTGAACACCTGCAGCTTTCTGTGGTGTATCTGTTTGTTCTGTTTAAAGGAATCTCAATCTTGTAGAGATCAATTTAACAAAATATTGTGATGGGCTCCTGATGAGGTTTTTGCTGTAATACAATACAGCCCCAGAGCCTGTTTCTGGTGTGAAGGAGGGAAATTTAAAACAGTACAATTTTCATATAAGAAGTATTCAAAAGGTTTATTCTACATTAAACTTCAAGACAGCATACCCCAATCACAGCATTGAACCTTAAACAAAGCCAATTATGTCAGTATGAGGAGGCAGCTGGCTAAGGCTGATTGACAAAAAATTACCTCAGTAACATTTAAAGAAACAATTCAAAATATTCAAGAAAACTGAGAGAGAAACACCTGGTGGATCTCTGCAGGCTCTGAGTGATGTGGGTCATAGCAAGACCATAGAATCCCTACAGTGTGGGCCTTCAGCCCAACAAGTCCACACTGCCCCTCAGAGCATCCCACCCAGACCCATCCATCTGTAACCCACCCAACCTACACATCCCTAAACACTATGGGCAAGTCAGCATGGCCAAAGCACCTAAGCTCCACATCATTGGACTTTGGAAGGAAACCTGAGCACACGGAGGAAACCCGCACAGACACAGGGGAGAATGTGTAAACTCCACACAGACAGTTGCCTGAGGGTGGAATCGAACCCAGGGGTCTGGCCCGGTGAGGTAGCAGTGCTAACCACCTAGCCACCGTGCCACCCAGTTTGGGAGAATTGGGTGACATGACAAGGTCTTTCGCGACAAGCCGCATTTCCCAATCAGGTGCCAATACTGATACACGATTCTCAATGGTGAGAAGCAAGCTGCCTATTACCAGGGGGTACTAACGGGGGCTATCTCTCATTCTCTCCCTCATTAATGCACAGATTCCCCTTCTACTGTCCGCCAGAAAGAAACCAGACACTGAGAATTCCCAACATGGAAGTCAGGGCTGGGATTCGGGGGTTTCTGTTTGCTCCTTTGGACACCCATCTTCATCTCTGTCTCAGGGCACACTCCTAGGGCAGTGACTTTACGCACTCCAGGACCATCTGCCATACACCAAGCTCTCTGTACCACAGTGGCACACGTCTGATCCACTTACAGTGAGTTCTGTATATCACTGCAGCCCTGTAGGCTGCACCCGGTAACTCTAACTGAAAAGCAGCAGTAAGGATACTGCTGCTCAGGAGCACACCCCCAGCTCCCAGGCTGCACCAGGCTGGATCTCTGGGCTCTTCATTCACTCTCTTAGCACTCACTCACTCTGAGGCCATCTGAATGTTCATAGCTTCCCTGCCTTGGTTTCCCTTTCCTTTCAGTGCTTTGCTGTCTCTAGCCAGGCTGACAGCTCAGAGTATTTCTATCCTGTGTTGCCTTTCAGCACAGGCAGCGATTCCTGGTCGTCAGTGTGCAGTGTTCAGTGGAGAGTGGGGACATGTTGCTGTCTAGCAGGGTGTGCTACAGTGTCAGACTCCACCACCACCGCCACCCACCTCCCTCTGCCAGCAGCTTCCTCAGCAAATACACCGCACCAGCTGCAACCTGACACCCCCAAATCAAAGGGGAGTCATCCTCAGTCGGGGGTAAGGGAGGCAGCTGCAGGCAAGGAGGGGGGTGGGTTCTGTTACAGTACACTAAGTGTATTGTCCACTGTCAGTACTGGGGCTGGGATATGGTCAGTCAGCTGCTCGGGACAGTCAGAGTCAGGGCCCTCTCCTTTAGGGCCAGTGCAACCAAGTGACAGCTGACCACCTGGACTGGCTCTTTCTGTCACATTGTGGCTGCTACCCCCTGGATTGAGAGTAATGGAGGGACTGAGAGAGAAGGGAGGGAGTGCTCCAGCTGTTAGTGCTGGCGGACTGGGGACATGATGGTGAGGTGAGTGAGACTGAGTGAGTGAGAGTGAGTGAGTGAGTAAGTAGGGGACTGAGTGAGTGAAAGTGAGTGAGTGAGTGAGAGTGAGGGGTAAGTAGGGGACTGAGTGAGTGAGTGAGAGTGCGTGAGTGAGAGTGAGTGAGTAAGTAGGGGACTGACTGAGTGAAAGTGAGTGAGTGAGTGAAAGTGAGTGAGTAAGTAGGGGACTGAGTGAGTGAGAGTGCGTGAGTGAGAGTGAGTGAGTTAGTAAGTAGGGGACTAAATGATTGAGAGTGAGTGAGTAAGTAGGGGACTGACTGAGTGAGAGTGATTGAGTGAGTAAGTAGGGGACTGAGTGAGTGAGAGTGAGTGAGTGAGAGTGTAGGAGAGTGAGTGTGTAAGTAGGGGACTGAGTGAATGAGTGAGGGAGAGTGTAGGGGAGTGAGTGAGTAAGTAGGGGACTGAGTGAGTGAGTGAGAGTGAGTGAGTGAGAGTGTAGGGGAGTGAGTGAGTGAGTGAGTGAGTAAGTAAGCTGCACCGAGGTCGTGAGGGGTGAGTGGAGTAAGGACTGGGGTGGGTGAGAATGAGTGAGGGAAGGTGTTGTGGGCGATAATAAGTGTGAACCTTGTGCGAGGTGGGTACAGTAACAGAGAGAGAGCGAGGGTGAGGAATCGGAGAGAACAGTGGGGCACTTACCCTAACGGAGTGGAAAAGATCATTAACCTTTGGCCTACAGCACTGGGCAAGTGTCCAGCCTCTGAGAGTGCATTGAGCTGAGTGGGAACTTCAGGCCAGGTGGGGATAACCTTTACCAGCCCTGGAGGAAGAGGACATGACATCTCTGCACCTCAACCCAACCCATCCCTACCCTCAAAACAGGGCACCAATTTCCCCATCTGCCATGTCTGGGGCAATTGTCAGGAATGGCAGAGGGCAGCTCCAAATTGACAGTGTCCAGGTGTACAACAGGCTCTTACAGGTTGTGCTAGTGCCAGGGATCCCAGGCAAGTCTGACAGTGCCAAGTGGGAGAATGGGGCCAGCCTTGGCTGAGGGGTATGTTACAGGGCAGGTATATGAACTGCCGCAGGTAGGTAATGATATGAGCTTTGGACAATCACACAACAAAATGTGCTCATTAGGAGAGACAACGGCCTAGTCGTATTATTGCTGGACAGTTAATCCAGAAACCCAGATAATGTTCTGGGGACCTGGGTTTGAATCCTGCCACTGCAGATGGTGGAATTTGAATTCAATAAATATCTGGAGGTAACAGTCTAGTGATGACCATGAATCCCTTGTCGATTGTCAGGAAAAACCCACCTGATTTACTAATGTCCTTTAGGGAAGGAAACTGCCATCCTTACCTGGTCTGGCCTACATGTGAACTCCAGACCCACAGCAATGTGGTTAACTCTTAACTGCCCTCTGGGCAATTAGGGATGGACAATAAATGCTGCCTGGTGAAGCCCTTGTCCCGTGAATGAATAAAGGAAAAAAAAAATTCTCGCAGGGAGAAAACCTCATGAAACTCATCAAAAATGGCACATTGTCAAAATATGGGAAGGTTCAGTCTGAAAGCTTAGCGAGAAGTTCGTATCTTGTAGCTTCCCAAGGAAAAGAAGGATAGTGTGGGAGAGGGGATGGCGCAACGGTAATATCACTACACCAACGATCCAGGTAATATTCTCGGGATGTGACACCACAGGAGATGGTGAAATTTGAATTTCAGTAATTGTCATGGTGACTGTTGTTGGTTGTGACAGCAGCACATGGGGTTCTTGACTGAATGTACAAAGGAGCAGAAGTAGGCTAGTTAACCCGAAAACCTATTCTGCCAATAAATAAGATCACAGCTGATCTGTTCGTGTTGTGAATTGCACATTCCTATCTACCTCACCAAGCCTATTTTTCATTTATTTATTTGTGGGATGTGGGTGTCGCTGGCCGGGCCCAGCATTTCTTATCCATCCCTAGTTGCCCCTTGAGAAGGTGGGGGTGAGCTGCCTTCTTGAACCGCTGCAGTCCTCCTGCTGTGGGTTGATCCACAATGCGCTTAGGGAGGGAATTCCAGGATTTTGACCTAGCGACAATGAAGGAATGGCGACATATTTCCAAGTTAGAATGGTGAATGACTTGGAGGGGAACATGGCGATGGTGGTGTTCCCATGTACCTGCTGCTCTTGTCCTTCTAGATGGAAGTGGTCATGGGTTTGGAAGGTGCTGTCTGAGGACCTTTGGTGAATTTCTGTAGTACATCTTGTAGATGGTACACACTGCTGCTACTGAACGTCGGTGGTGGTGGGAGTGGATATTTGTGGATGTGGTACCACTTGACTCCTTGCCAAACAAGAGTCTATCCACTACTGTCTTGAAAGTATTCAACGACCCTATCTCCACTGCCGCCTGAGACAGAGAGTTTCGGAGTCAGACAGTTCTCTGAAAGAAAAGACAAGTGCCCTCATCACTTGATCTTGCCATCTTGAGAATGAGGAAATCTGCTGCACACTGCTCAATGTGACTCCAGACCCAAAGCAAAGTTGCTGCCTGTTAACTGCCCTCTAAAATAGCCCAGCAAACCATTCAATTATATCTAAAAGCTGCAAATGTATAAAAAAGGAGACAGACTACTCAATATTAACTGAAAACAACAGCAGCGAACACAATCCGGTTGACCCTGCAATGTTCTCTCTACCACCATCCGGGATTTGGCGTCAAAGTGGGGCGAGCTGTCTCACAAACTCTTCAAATTCTAACAGACGAGTCAAACAGCAGCCTGATGCGGTCATACTCACAGAAACATACCATACACTATCCCAGACACTGTTATCATGTCTGTATTGATGAAGAGTTACTGGACCCGAAGCATTAACTCTGTCTTTCTCTCTCCACAAATGCTGCCTGATCTGCTGAGATTCTCCAGCAATTTCTGCTTTTGTGTGTTTCAGATCTCCAGGATCTATAGTTCATTGTTTTCTTTAGCACCATTACCATCCTTGGATATAGACAATAGACAATAGGTGCAGGAGTAGGCCATTCGGCCCTTCGAGCCAGCACCACCATTCATTATGATCATGGCTGATCATCCACAATCAGTATCCTGTTCCTGCCTTATCCCCATAACCCTTGATTCCATTATCTATAAGAGCTCTATCCATCTCTTTCTTGAAAGTATCCAGAGACTTGGTCTCCACTGCCTTCTGGGGCAGAGCATTCCATATATCCACCACTCTCTGGGTGAAGAAGTTTTTCCTCAACTCTGTTCTAAATGGCCTACCCCTTATTTGTCCTGTCCCACCAGCAGGACGGACCCAGAAGAGGGGGCAGCACAGTGTAATACAGTCGGGAGGGTGCTACCCTAGGAGTCTCAACATTGACTCCAAACCGCATAAAGTCTCATGCCTTCAAGTTAAACATGGGCAAGGAAACCTCCTGCTGATTACCACATACCATCTTCCCTCAGCTGATGAATCAGTGTTCCTCCATGATGAACAGCATTGAGGGTAGCAAGGGCTTAAAATGTACTCTGGGTGGGGGATTTCAATGCCCAATACCAAGAGTGGCTCGGCAGCTGTACTACTGATCAAGCTGGTCGGGTCCTAAAGGACATGGCTGGTAGACTGGGTCTGTGGCAGGAAATGAGGGAACCAACAAGAGGGAAAAACATACCTGACCTCATCCTTACCAATCTGCCAGCTGCAGTTACATCTGTCCATGACAGTATCGGTAAGAGTGATCATCGCACAGTCCTTGTGGAGACAAAGTCCCACCTTCACATTGAGAACAACCTCCATCGTGTTGTGTGGCACTATCACCGTGCTAAATGGGACAGACTTCGCACTGATCTAGCAACTCAAGACTGGGCATCCATGAGGCGCTATGGGCCATCAACAGCAGCAGAACTATGTTCATATTCATGTGTTTAGGATCTATAAGGGTAAACGTGGAAGGCCATTAGCTTTGCTTTTTAATTCAGTTCAAAGGACACCAGTGCTGCATTTACATAGCGTGTTTAGTTTCTCTCCACTACTGCTGATAATTGGACAAACTTCCTGGAGTTTTTTTGACAAAGTGACAAAGATGACTGAAGAGGGTATAGCGTGAATGTTGTCGACAAGGACTTTACTAAAGCATTTCACAAGGGCCATCATCATAGATTAAATCACATGGGATCCATGATGAGTTGGTAGGTTGGATACAAAATTGGCTTGGTCATAGAAGACGGAGGGTCCCTGTGGAGGGATGTGTTTCTGACTGGAGGCCTGTGACCAGTGGTGTTCTGCAAGGATCAGTGCTGGGATCCTCTGGTGTTTGTAACATATAAATGATTTGGATGAAAATGTTGAAGGTCTGATTAGTAAGTTTGCTGAAAACACAAAACTTGGTGGAGTTGTGGATAACGAGGAAAGTTGTCTATATGGTAAATGGAAAAGTCCTGGGGAAAATTGATGCACAGAGAGATCTGGGTGTTCAGGTCCATTGTACCCTGAAGGTGGCACGCAGGTCGATAGAGTGGTCAAGAAGGCATACGGCATGCTTTCCTTCATCGGATGGGGTCTTGAGTACAAGAGTTGGCAGGTCATGTTATAGTTGTATAGGACTTTGGTTCGACCAGATTTGGAATACTGCGTACAGTTCTGGTCGCCACATTACCAAAAGAATGTGGATGCTTTGGAGAGGGTGCAGAGGAGATTCACCAGGATGTTGCCTGGTATGGAGGGCGCTAGCTATGAAGAGAGGTTGAGTAGATTAGGATTATTTACATTAGAAAGACGGAGGTTGAGGAGGGACCTGATTGAGGTCTACAAGATCATGAGAGGTATAGACAAGGTGGATAGCAAGAAGCTTTTTCCCAGAGTGGGGGACTCAATTACTAGGGGTCACGATTTCAAGGTGAGAGGGGAAAAGTTTAAGGGAGATATGTGTGGAAAGTTCTTTACGCAGAGGGTGGCGGGTGCCTGGAACGCGTTGCCAGCGGAGATGGTAGAAACGGACATGATAGCATCATTTAAGATGTATCTAGACAGATACATGAATGGGCAGGGAGCAGAGGGATACAGATCCTTGGAAAATAGATGACAGGTTTAGATAGAGGGTCTGGATCGGCGCAGGCTCGGAGGGCCGATCTGTTCCTGTGCTGTAATTTTCTTTGTTCTTTGTTCTCTTTGTCAAAGGATACAGCAGAATGTGGATCAGTTGGAGACGTCGGGCAGAGAAATGGCAGGTGGAGTTTAATCCAGACGTGCGTGAGGTGATGTAGTTTGGGAAGTCAAATGGAGAAGGAAAGTATACAGTAAATGGCAAGCCCCTTAGGAGCATTGATATGGAGATGGATCTTGGGATACAAGTCCATAGCTCCCCGAAAGTGGCTACACAAGTGGATAAGGTGGTAAAGAAGGTGCACGGCATGTTTGCTTTCATTGGTCGGGGCACTGAGTATAAAAGTTGGCAAGTCATGTTGCAGATGTATAAAACTTTAGTTCTGCCGCATTTGGAGTATCGTGTGCAGTTCCGGTTGACACACCATAGGAAGGATGTGGAGGGTTTGGAGAGGGTGCAACAGAGGTTTACCAGGATGCTGCCTGGTTTAGAGTGTATCAGCTATAGGGAGAGGTTGGACAAACTTGGATTGTTTTTGTGAGAGCGTCGGTGGCTGAGGGTTAGGGCGTAGGGGGCAATCTGATAGAAATGTATAAAATTATGCTTAAGCATGGAAAGGGTGGATAGTCAGAGTCTTTTACCCAAAGTAGAAATGTCAAATTCTAGGAGGCATAGGTTTAAGGTGAGAGGGAGAAAGTTTAAAGAATATGTGCAAGGCACTTTTTTTATGCAGAGGGTGGTAGGTGCTTAGAATGTGCTGCCAGGGGAGGTGGTAGAAGCAGATACAATGGCAATGTTTAAGAGGCATTTAGAGAGACCCATGGACAGACAGGAATAGAGCAATATGGACCTCGTGCAGGCGGATGGGATTAGTTTCGATTGACATCATGGTCAGCACATGGCGGACTGAAGGGCCTCTTCCTGTACTATCCTACATTCTATGTTCTGTGTTCATGAAGCTGTCAGTTGATAACCAGAAGATTCAATATTCTGGTAGATAAGGTAACTGTAAATATGATCAGGACAATATGATAGACTGAATAGAGGACCAGTTAACAGACAGAAAGCAGACAGTAAATGCAGTTTCATGTTGACTAGCTGTGACTCATGCTTGAACTCCACATATCTTCAAACTATATTAGTGGCCCAGAAGAAGAGACAAAGCTTCTATAATAGATGAGAGATAACAGACATGGGGCTGGATGAACACAGCAGGTCAAGCAGCATCATAGGAGCAGGAAAACTTGACGTTTCGGGCCTAAACCCTTCATCAGAAAAAATACAAAAAGCTTCTATACATCACTTTATCCAGACTGAAACTTGCACTGGTGCAGCCAGGCCCTGGTCTCTCTACCTGTCCTCGCACTGGGGCTGAGTTTATTCAGCAGCGACATGTGGATTGAACTAACTCACAAACAGGGCAGAGGCTGACACTTCCGGACCTGCAAATTATCCACTTTCCATCAAATGACCCTGGAAAGGAAAAATACCTGGAAGGTTTAAACTACAATGATACAGGCTGCTTCATGCTGCAACATTGCAGTGTCTGTACAAATGTTACCGTCAGTTCTAGAGGACATTCTGAATACCACACAATTAAACAGCACGTGTATGTATCTCAGTGCTGTTGCAATGCCAGGCATATTGGGTGCGTGTCCTGCTAGAATCCTGTTACATGTTCCTTCGATGGTTTGTAATGGGAAGAATATATTTGCAAAACCTACAACAGAATGTGTCCTACTAAATGTCAGCCTGTGGCTGGACAGCACTTGCTGAGCAGCCCTGAGTGCTCTAATAGGGTCCGTAGGTGTGAGGCTAGAAAAGCACAGCAGGTCAGACAGCATTTCAGGAGCAGGAAAGTCAACGTTTTGGGTCGAAACCCTTCGCTGAATGCTCTAACAAATGCACTAAGCACCAATTTAATTTCATCAGTTGAGTTTATTACATGGTTTGTTTACATTTGTTGCATGTGACATTCATATACATTCAGGAGTCTGTTGTCTGAAAACAAACACAATATGTTCAAGGCTTGCAGTTCTGAGGAAGGGTCACCGGACCCGAAACATTAACTGATTTTTTTCTTCACAGATGCTGCCAGACCTGCTGAGCTTTTCCAGCTACTTCTGTTTTTATGCTCAAGGCTTGCACCTTTTTTTGAAGTAATTAGGAGCTGGGAGACCCAATGGTTCTCCATTGCTTTGCACATCAGTAGCTCATCAAACTAATCAGCAACCTTTTATCTTGAGCCTAAATGGTTGTGGTTGTTTGCATTTGGAATTCTTGTGTGTGTCCTGATGAGTGCAAGGTGAAATATTTTTGATAGATTTGATTTATTATCACCACATGTACCGAGATACAGTGAAAAGTATTGTTTTGTGTGCTAACCAGGCAAGTCATACCTTACATAAGTACATTAGGGGTGGCACGGTGGCTCAGTGGTTAGCACTGCTGCCTCACAGCACCAGGGACCCCGGTTCAATCCCACCTTCAGGTGACTGTCTGTGTGGTGTTTGCACATTCTCCCTGTGTCTGTGTGGGTTTCCTCCAGGTGCTCCAGCTTCCTCCCACAGTCCAAAGACGTGCAGGCTAGGGTGGATTGGCCATGCTAAATTGCCTGTAGTGTTCAGGGATGTTTAAATTAGGCAGATCGGTCTGGGTGGGATGCTCTGAGGGGGTGTGAACTTGTTGGGCCAAATGGCCTGTTTCCACACTGTAGGGATTTTATGATTCTATTCTATGAATACATCAGGGTAATAGAACAGAATGCAGAATATAGTGTTGAAGGTGCAGAGAAAGATCAACTCTAATGTGTGAGAGGTCTGTTCAGAAGTCTGATAACAACAGGGAAGTAAATTTTCTTAAATCTGTTGGCACATGTTTTCAAACATTTACGTCTTCCATCTGATGAAGAGGGTGGAAGAGAGCATAACTGGGCTGGGAGGGGTCTTTGACATTGGCTGCTTTTCCAAGGCAGTGGGAAGTGTAGGAGTCAGTGGAAGAAAGGCTGGTTTTTGGGATTTCAGTGACGCGTCTTTCTTTTCAGCAAGATTCAAGTTCTTTTCTACCTAAGGGCCAATCAAATGATTCAGACTCTGAAAACATTGGAGGGTAATCAAATCTCAACAATTTACACTTACGTCCTGGCATTTTCCTTCAATGGTTGCTCAAACTGTCGTTTTTTTTTTCTCTTATTAGCTTCCAACCTTCACTTTTATGCCGCTGTTCTCACACAACCTTTAATCCAGAAAACCTAGTTGGTGAAGAATAGAAGAGGAGCCAATATGTTCACATTTTAATATTTGTTACAGTTAATATTTGTTACAGGTACACCCCTCCTGATTCCAACAACCACAGTTTAGCTTATTGTGTATACGTGCCCAATTAATGTATGGCATCAGTAAACGATTGCTACATAATTAACAGAGAAGGCATGCAATCCTTCGCAAGAACAAGCTGAAATTGGAAGGAACTTGACCCCAGCCATTTCGGTTGACATCCACTTCAGATTGGCATTTGTCGAACATTGGAGGCAGCTCCTTCACTTGACCTCAACTGGTATTTGGCAAGGAAACTTGCTGCAGTACTTTCAAGGCTAGTAATCTTCCATTATAACAGTCTGAAGCATTTAGGAAATGAATATTCAAATATTCTTCAACCTTGGGCTATGTTACCCGGTGCCAGATTTTTCTAATAAAACATTCTTTCTGTCTGTAACTAATTGGGAAACATGAGTATTCCTCTGCTATATATTGGAATTAAATGAATCTCCACTGTAATAATAATTCTCATTTCTTTTTTTAATAAAATTCAAAGGGTTTCTCGGGGAGATAGATGCTGAGCAGCAGCAGGAGAATAAAAAGATATGACTGAACCATTGAAAAGATACATTTCAGGAACTTTTTGAGAGCAGGAAGAGGCGAAGGTTGAGTGAGGGGATTCCAGAGAGGAGAGTTAAGTGATTAAGTGCTCCCAGCTGAACAGGGGACACGGGATTTCAGAGCAGGTAGGACTGACAGAGGCTGGTGGGCAATTTGCAGAGACAAGGAGAAACCTTGAAGGAACAGAAAATCATGATGGGAATTGTTTAACCCCGTGACTTGGCAAATGAAGAATAATACAAATGGTGTATGAAGGACTGATTCTGAGTGGCAGTAACTGTTTAAGTATTGGAACCAAAACAAGAATGCTGGAAAAATTCAGCAGGTCTGGCAGCATCTGTGGAGAGAAAGCAATGTTATTGTCTCAGGTCCAGTGACTTTTTTTTTTTAAGAATTGAACACAAATGTTAATTCAGTCACTGGACATGTTGAGTCCTTCCAGCAAACTCTGTTTTGATTTCTAATTTCCAGCATCTGTAGTTCTTTCAAATTTTTTTAACTGTTGGACTTTGGAACCGGTGGCATTTGAAAAGGCACTTGAGAAACATCATCGATTCACTGAAACAGCAGTCCAAGGTTACATCTCAAAAGGTCTGAAAGTGAAACAGGATCCTTTCTTTTAACTGGGTTTCACAGTTAGCAAGTATATGACATGAAAATTAATCAATTGATTTTAGCTATACTTATTGGTCTGATCGCACATTGTCTGTAAATTTTAGAAAAAATGAAGACAACACAACAGCCTGGTCAGCGTATTGATGCAGAAGGTAGGACTGGTTTTAATAGATGTCTGGTGGATGGTACAGCCATGAGCTAGACTAAATATAGCAAGTTCATAGGGCAATTGCAAAAGTAAATATGAAAAGCAACGAAAGTATGAGAGGGGACTGACAGCGAATGTATCAGGGAATTGAACAGTCTTCTATTGGCATCTAAATACTAGAAGGATGGTGAAAGGAGAAATGGGGCTGAATAGGGACCAAAGAGGAAATCTACACATGGAGGCAGAGGTATAACTGAAGCCATAGAAGTCATACAGCACAGAAACAGACCTGTTGGTCCAGCTAGACCTCACCGAACAAGTTTCCCAAACCAAACTAGTCCCACTTCCCTGCATTTAGCCCATATCCCTCCAAAACCTTCGTATTCATGTACTTATCCGAATGCCTTTTAAACGTTGTAATTGTACCCACATCCACCACTTCCTCTGGCAGTTCATTCCATACATGTACCACTCTCTGTGTAAAAAACTTGCCACTCATGTCCAATTTAAATCTTTCTCCTCTCACCTTAAAAATATGCTTCCTAGTTTTGAACTCCCCCACCCTAGGGAAAAGACCTTTGCTATTTGCCTTATCTATCCCCCTCCAAAGGTCACCTCTCAACCTCCTACACTCCAGTGGTAAAAAGGTCCCAGCCTATCCAGCCTATCTTTATAACTTAAACCCTCCATTCCCAGCAACATCCTAGTAAATCTTTTCTGAACCCTGTCCAGTAAAATAGTATCCTTCCCATAGCAGGGTGAACAAAACTGCACACAGTACTCCAGAAGAAGCCTCACAACATCCTGTACAACCTCAATATGACATCCCAACTCCTATACTCAAAGGTCTGAGCAATGAAGGCAAGCATGCTGAACACCTTCTTAATTATCCTGTCTACATGTGACACAAATTTCAAAGAATTACATACGTGAACCCCTAGGTCCCTCTGTTTGACAACACTACCTAGGGCCCTTCCATCAATTGGATAAGTTCTGCCAATGTTTGTTTTACCAAAATGCAACATCTCACATTTATCCAAATTAAACTCCATCTGCTACTTCTTAACCCATTGACCTAATTGATCAAGATATCTATATAATCTTAGATAACCTTCTTCACTGTTGCCTACACCACCAATTTTGGTGTCATATGCAGACTTCCAAACATGCCTCCTATATTCTCATCCAAATCATTTAAATAAATGACAAACAAAAGTGGACCTAGTACCAATTCCTGCAGAACATCACGGGTCACAGGCCTACAGTCTAAAAAAAAACACAGCACCACTACTCTATGTCTCCTAACATCAAGCTAATCTTGTGTCCAATTTGCAAGCTCTCCCTGAATCCCATGTGATCTAACTTTACAAATTAGCCTATCATGTGGAACCTTGTCAAAGGCTTTACTGAAGTCCATGTAAACAGTGTCCACTGCTCTGCTCTCATCAATCTTTTTGGTTACTTTACCAAAAAACTCAATCAAGTTTGTGAGACATGATTTCCCTCACACAGACCATGCTGAATATCCATAATCAGTCCTTGCCTCTCCAAATGAATGTAAATCCTATCTTTCAGAATCACCTCCAACAATTTACCCACAACCAATGTCAGGCTCACAGGTCTGTAGCCTCCAGGCTTCTCCTTACAGCCTTTCATAAATAAAGACACACCATTAAAGGGGAAGCGATGGCCTAGCGGTATTATCACTAGACTGTTAGCCTAGAGATCCAGGGACCCGAGTTCGAATCCTGCCATGGCAGATGGCAGAATTTGAATTCAATAAATATCTGGAATTAAGAATCTACAGATGACCATGAATCCATTGTCGATGGTCGGGAAAAACCCATCTGGTTCACTAATACCCTTTCAGGAAGGAAACTGCCATCCTTACCTGGTCTGGTCTACATGTGACTCCAGTCACACAGCAATATGGTTGACTCTTAACTTCCCTCTGGGCAATTAGGGAATGGGCAATAAATGCTGATTAGCCAGCAACACCCTCATCCTGTCAATGAATAAAGGAAAAAAAAAAATTAGCCACCTTCCAGTCCTCCACCACTCACCTGTGGATGTAGATGATACAAGTATCTCTGCTGGGCGCCCATAACTTCTTCCCTAACTTCCCACTACGTCCTCAAATACACTTGATCGGGGTCCTGGAAATTTATCCACTTTTATGTTTTCTAAGACCTTCAGCACTTCCTCTTCGGTAAGGTGAACTGTCTTCAAAACATTTATTTCCCTTTAAATAAATTCTTAAATAAGCACTTAAATCCATTCTAACCAAGAAAGGAGGGATTATGCAGGTCATGGTGAAAGAGAAGCTGGTTTGTGAAGGGTTTAGAACTTACTAAGGAGGAAGATATTGTACAGACTGTCCGTATTTAAAGTTGATAAACCAGCTGGACCTGATGCATCCAGCAACACTGACAGAAGAGGAATTGGGGAAGGTCTGGTCATAATTTTCCAGCCTTTTTCTGAGACTCCAGGTGGTGCCGGAGGATTGGATAATTGCAAATATTAAGTCTTTATTCAAAATTGCATATAAAGAAAAGTTCAATAACTACAGACCAATCAGTTTCACTTTGACGGAAGAGAAGTTTTAGAAACATTCATTGGTAAGAAAATGAATAATTACTTGGGCAAATGTGGGAAATTGTGGAAAACCAGCACAGATTTGTAAGGGCAAATGTTTAACTAACTTGCTGGAGTTCCCTGAAGAAGTAACAAAGGGTCACTGTAGGGAATGCTGTTAATGTGGTGTACATGAACTTCTAAAAGGCATTTGCAAAAGTACAAAATGCAACAGATTTGTGAGCGTAGAATAAGAGACATTAACAATGTGAATACAAAATTGACTGAGTAACAGGAAATGGAGAGTAGTGATTAATACATGTTTTTCAGGCTGGAGGAAGTTTTGTAGTAGAGTTCTCCAGGAGTGAATATTCAAAACCCTGCTTTTCCTGAAAAATATTACTAACCTAAACCTTGGTATGCGAGGTACAATTTCAAAATTGGTGGATGAAGATTCAATCAAGCCATTCAAAAGGAAATTGGATTGTTCTCTGAAAAGGAACAATGTGCAGGTTACAGGTAAAGATGGGAGAGTGGCACCAGGTGGATTACTCCTTCAGTGGGCCAGCACAGTCACAATGGACCAAATGGCCTCCAGCTGTGCTGTAATCATTCTATGTGCTGAGCCCCTCACTGAACCTTCACTCCTTCCTGCTCTTGAAAAGCTCCTTAAATGTACCTTTTCAATGGTTGAGTTACACACCGTCATAGAGATACACAGCACAGAAACAGACCCTTCGGTCCAACTTGTCCATGCCGACCAGATATCCTATATTAGTCTAGTCCCATTTGCCAACATCTGGCCCATTTTCCTCTAAATCTTTCCTATTCATGTACCCATCCAGGTGCTTTTTAAATGTTGTAATTGTACCAGCCTCCACCACTTCCTCTGGCAGCTCATTCCATACACACACCGCCCTCTACATGAAAAAGTTGTCCCTTAAGTCCCTCTTAAATCTTTCCCCTCTCATTGTAAACCTATGCCCCTCTAGTTGTGGACTCTCCCACCCTGGGGAAAAGACCTTGGCTATTTACCCTATCCATGCCCTTCATGATTTTATAAACCTCTGTAAGGTTACCCCTCAGCCTCCGACGCTCCAGGGAAAATAGCCCCAGCCTATTCAGCCTCTCCCCATAGCTCAGACCCTCCAACCTGAGCAATAGTATAGGATTCTATGAGATATCTCCACTCCCATTCTTCCAAACTCTAGGTGATACCCTAATCATAGATTCATAGAGATATACGGCACAGAAACAGACCGTTATGCTGACCAGATATCCTAAATTAGTCTAGTCCCATTTGCCAGCATTTGGCCCATTTTCCTCTAAAACCTTCCTATCCATATACCCATCCAGATTCTTTTTAAATGTTGTAATTGTACCAGCCTCCACCACTTCCTCTGGCAGCTCATTCCATACACACACCACCCTCTGTGTGAAAAAGTTACCCCTTCAGTCCCTTTTAAATCTTTCCCCTATCACCTTAAACCTGTGCCCCTCTAGTTTTGGACTCCCCCACCCCGGGGAAAAGACTTTTGTAATCCTCATGCCACAGTTCAACCCCGAGAAAATTTCTAGAATTTTTATCGTATTAAACATGGAAATAGAAATTATCATTATGGTGGAGAGTCATAATATAGACAGTGCCTAATGACCACAAAAATATTACATGTCCAGATCCAGCATTTTCTATTTTTATTTTTATTTTACATTCACAGCACCTGCAGTTTTGGGAATTTGTGTTGAAAATAACAGATTTGTGAAGCCCACACCATTGAGTAACTGCAATAACTTACTTTGGCTCAATCATGTGTAGGTGTATATTTTAAGAATGTCACTTAATAGCAGAAACCACATTGTTGTTACACAGTAAGATCCCAATCTCTCTCAGGCAATCACTGAATAGCTGCAAATGAGGTAAGTGAACAAAAAAAAAATCCAACACAATTTTTAAAACATCGTTTTGGAATATAATTGTGTTCGCTTTTCTGATTACCAGCAAACATGTGTGGAGTGTTCATTTAGCAGGTTTTGCCAATGTGTCCCATCCAGTGGTAGACTGGGCTGTAACCAGGATGTGGGTTTTTTTTTTCGTTTATTCATTAATGGGATGTGGGCATCACTGTCCACGCCAGCATTTATTGACCAACCCTAATTGCACAGAGGGAAGCTCGGAGTCAACCACATTGCTGTGAGTCTGGAGTCACATGTAGGCCAGACCAGGTAAGGAGGGTGGTTTCCTTCCCTAAAGGACATAACTGAACCAGATGGGATTTTCCAACAATTGACAATGGACTCATGGTCATCATTAGATTCTTAATTTCAGATATTTATTGAATTAAAATTCCACCATCTGCCAAGGTGGGATTTAAACCTGGGGCCCCAGAACATTATCTGGATTAACAGTCCAGCGATAACACCACTAGGCCAGTGGCACCAGTGGGGTTCAATAATTGGGTGCTGGGGCTCTGGGAATCCTGCTGTGCTCAGCTTGGGAGCAGGGTCAAGGCTAGCGGCCATGGCCAGCAGCAACACTGGGCCTGGGGATTCCTATCTCTGGTGTTGCTCCTGACCATGTTCCCTTGATTCATGTGGGAAAGATGTAGAAAGTGTAGAAGGTTCATTACATAAAAACATTGTGCGAGCGTATGTGTGTGTGTGTGTGTGTGTGTGTTTGTGTGTACGCCGCATATGTGTGCATATGCACGTGTGTGTGCATATGCGCGTGTGCGTGTGTGCATGTGCTTGCATATACCCATGTGCGTGTGTGTGCATATGCGTGCATATACATGTGTGTATGTGTGCATATACACTTGTGTATATGTGTGTGTGTTTGTATGTTAAGAAGAGAAGACATAATTCATGAAATGTGCTATATAAATTGCCCATAATTTCCAGGGATGTGTAGATTAGGTGGTTTATAGGAGGATTGGTCTGGGTGAGATGCTCTGTGAGTTGGTATGGACTTATTGGGCTGAATGGCCTGTTTCCACACTGTAGAGATTCTATGCATTCTATGAAAAATACATTTTTTTTCCATTAGAAGTTTTACAAAGGCAGGTCCCAGTGTACACATTAGCTCACTGTTGCACAAGAGAATCACCATCAAGTCTCTTGTATGATTATAGTGTCATGCTTTACCTACATTCACATAATGCTGGTGAGCACTTGCATTTTGATACATGTCCATTGGACTAGTAATTCAGAGGTCCCAGTTTGATGCTCTGTGGTGGTGTGTCCAAATCCCACTATAACAGCTGGTGGAATATCAATTCTAGAATTGAAAGTGAATCTCTGTGACAATGACCATGAAGCTATTGTCATAAAAGACCACCTGGTTCACTAATATCCTTTAGGGAATAAATCTGCCATCCTTACCCGGTCTGGCCTACATGTCACTAAAACCCACAGCAATGTGGTTGACTCCTAACTTCCCTCTGAAATGGCCCAAGCAAACCCTCAGTTCAAGGCCAATTCAGATGTTGCTCATGTCCCATGGACATATGAAGAAAGAACCAAACTTAACACTCATCTACCAACAACCAATAACCACAGGAGGAAGAAACTCCCACCAATCAAAAGCACGACTTCACCAATAAATTAACAAGAAGGTCAAAGTTCACATCCACATGCCAAGTGGAAATGAGATATCATGACCAATGACAATGCCTGTTAATTTTATTTGCGCATCAGAGATGCAAACGGGCACCAGTTAGTTCAGGTTCAACGTATGGGACAATACTGAGATGGAGCAGCTGGGAATTTAATATTACAGGGAACATTGCCCGGCTTTTTCTGAATATCAGGCTAACATTGTGAGCTCACACAAACTTCTAAAATATTAACTTTTTTTTTCACTCTTTACCATGAAGATTGGGAACATGGGAACAGACCTAGGTCATTTCACCCCATGCCCTGTACTGCTTCCCAGATATATTCACACCATTTCAGGTACATTCAGACTCTAGCACGTGTGTCAGTTCCATATAATGTTTAGTTTTTGTCAAGACATGTTATAGATTTCTGAGTTAAAATGAGTGCTTCTGGAACGTGGTATTTATAAAATCTGCCATTTCTTAATTGCAAGTGATATTTTACGTATGAAAGGGCCAATCTAACTTCAAGATTCATAAGTCACAGAATCAGAGAATTGTAGCAGCTCAGGAGGGCTTTCAGCCCAACTTGTCTGCACTGACTCTCCAAAAGATCAATTTACCGAGAGCCACTCACCTGCTTCCTACATATACTTTATGCTTTGCATGATACTGAACAACTGTTAAAGTTCTTTACACGGTCTGACATTTCCCTGTTCCTTTAGTTCCTCTAATAATCACCTTCATTATTCTTAACTCTTTTTTTACACATTTTTTTCTAAATTCCTTCCTGTTATGTCAGCAACGCTGGCTGGGCCCAGCATTTATTGTCCGTCCCTAGTTGTCCCTTGAGAAGGTGGTGGCGAGCTGCCTTCTGGAACCGCTGCAGTCCTTTTGCTGTAGGTTGACCCACAATGCCCTTAGGGAGAGAATTCCAGGATTTTGACCCAGTGACAATGAAGGAAGAGCAATATATTTCCAAGTCAGGATGGTGGGTGGCTGGGAGGGGAACTTGACCTGCAACATTAACACCAATTTCTCTCCACAGATGTTGCCAGACCTGCTGAGCTTTTCCAGCAATTTCTGTTTTTGTTTCTAATCTACAGCATCCGCAGTTCGTTAGTTTTTATTAATAATTTTCAATGTTTTCTCCCTTCCATAAATTCCTAAATTATAAACAAACTTCCATTAATACTCCAGGACGCCTCTAATATTTGCTGCATGGAACATTCTGGCTTAAAATTATGTTTCCAAATGACTGACCTAATTAATTTTAAAATATTTTATAAAACAAACAATATCCAAAGGCCACTAATTTGAAATCCAAATTCTAAGCGAAAAAGATATATGGATAGATAGATAGAGAGATAGATAGATAGATAAATCAAGTAACTTCTATCACACAGGCAAGTCAGCAGTATTCCATCACACTCCTGACTTGTGCCTTGTAGACGGTGGACAGGCTTTGGGGAGTCAGGAGGTGAGTTACTTGACATTTAACTCCTAGCTCTTGACCTGCTCTTGTAGCCACTGGGCTTATATGCCTGCTCCAGTTCATCTTCTGGTCAATGGGAAGATCCAGAAGTGGGGATAGTGATAGTGGCAAGTCAGTCATTTTACTGCCATTGAATGTCAAGGGGTGATGGTGAGATTCTTGCTTTCTTGCGATAGTCACTGCCTGGTAGTTATGTGGCGTGAATGTCACTTGCCACTTGTCTCCCCAAATTTGGATATTGTCCAGATGTTGCATTTGAGCATGTACTGCTTCAGTATCTGAGGCGTTGTGAATGGTGCTGAACATTGTGCAATCATTGGCGAATATCCCCACTTCTGACCCTATGATGGAGGGAAGGTCATTGATGAAGCAGCTGAAGATGGTTGGGCCTAGGACACTATCCTGAGGAACTCCTGCAAAGATGTCCTGGACCTGAGATGACTGACCACCAACAGCCACTACCATCTCCCATTGGTCATTGGTCCTGAAGAATTTGTCCAGTTTTGATCACATCAAGTGTTGGAGGTGGCACAGGAGAAAAGTCAAGAGATTGGTCCCTAATGATAAGAGATTGATTTATGAGGAATCACTGAAAAACTGAGAGAAATTTAACAAAATGATATCAGATATTAAATAAGACAAAAATCCAAATAAAAATCATGACCACAAATTACGTTGTGGAAGTAGAAAAATTTGTGAAAGGCACGGTTAGACCTTCATTGAAAGATTCGAGGCAAGTGATAGGATGCATTACTAAATATAGGTAATAATTGTTAGGTTAAAGATGTCATTTCAGCAGACTGGCAGATAGTGAATGTTATTCCTAAATTTAAGAAAATGTAGAGAACCTGTGGTATTCACTCCCCTGGATTGCAGTGGATGCTGAGACATTGAGTAAATTTAAGGAGGAGATAGACAGATTTTTAATTAGCAACAGTTTGAAGGGTTACAGACAGTGGGCAATAAGTGCAGTTGAGGCCAAGATGACATCAGCCCATGGTTGTATTAACGCTCAGAGATGCGAGGAGCTGAATGGCCTGCCCCTGCTCCCAGTTCTTATCTTCTTAAAAAGGACAGAACATGCCCAGGGAATTACAGACCAAGCAGCTTAACATCGGTGTTTGGAAAAATTGTAGAACCCTTATTAAAGGTGAAAATATTAAGAAATTAGAGATCTAACAAATAATAAACAGTGTGGGGAGACTTTGGTGAATTGTTTCTGGAGGTCAGAGGGATTTGTACATACACTTGTGTATAATTTACCTGATTTGTCAAAAGGCTTTTGATAAGGTGCCCCATAATAAGCCAAACGCAAGGTCAGAGAGAATGGGGTCGGGGTCAAAGGTCAGAATGGAACACTTGCTGGTTTCAGGGTAAACAGCAGAGAGTGGAGTAAAGAACTCGGGGGCATAGCCTCAGTATAAGGAGGAGCAGGGTTAGGACAGAGTTCAGAAGGAACATCTTCACCCAAAAGATTGTGAATCTGTGGAATTCCCTGCCTAGTGAAGCAGTTGAGGCTTCGTTGCTGAATGTTCTTAGGGCAAAGATAGATAGACTTGTGAACAGTAAAAAAGTTAAGGGTTATGGCGAGTGGGCAGGTGAGTGGAGCTGAGTCCACGAAAAGATCAACCATGATCTTAATGGATGGCAGGGCAGGCTCGAGGGGGCGGAGGGCCTACTCTTGCTCCTGGTTCTTATGTTCTTATGAGGAGAGTTTTCAGAGTGGCAGAAAATGGCAGATGGTATTCTGCGTTGTATCAGTGCTGTTTACAACTTACACGAACAAATGCTTAAACAGATGCAATTTCTAAATCAGTGGAAAACCCTGACTGTTGAGACTGAGGAAGTTTACAACGTAGAAGAGCTGGATACTAATAAGTGAGCGAGATGGGTAAATAGAGGGCAAATGAGGTCCAAAAGGATGAGCTTGTGCATTTGGCCAATGAATAGGAAAGTGACATCTAGGAGCAGGTTTGAGTTTGATCGAGGAGCGAAAGAATCTTGGTGGACACATGAATGAATGACGAACGGTGATGCCAGACATTAGCAAGGTCATCGAAGTAACAAACCACCCGAGAGACTGAACCGAGGTTACACTAACTCTGTTCTGTACCTTGGTCTGACCATCCTTCGGGTGGGACCTTCAGGGTGTGGGGCAGGGAAATTGTCAGGAAGAGGCAATGGATGCAGGGCCCGGCCAATGATACTCATGTCCCGTCAGTGAGTAAAAAAATCCAGCTCAACAAGCGAAGAGTGTGTCGTCAGCAACCCCCACCCACTCCACCCACACCCCCCCACTCCACCCACACCCCCTCCCCCCTCCACCCACACCCCCCCACCCACTCCACCCACACCCCCCTCCCCCCTCCACCCACACCCCCCCACTCCACCCACACCCCCCCACCCACTCCACCCACACCCCCCCACTCCACCCACACCCCCTCCCCCCTCCACCCACACCCCCCCACCCACTCCACCCACACCCCCCTCCCCCCTCCACCCACACCCCCCCACTCCACCCACACCCCCCCACCCACTCCACCCACACCCCCCCACTCCA
>JAHRHZ010000147.1:3082887-3093561 GCA_024137785.1 Ginglymostoma cirratum | reverse complement strand
CCGTCTCCGTCGCGCACGCGCCCGCCCCGTCTCCGTCGCGCACGCACACGTACACGCACACACACAAATCTGTGGGGTGTGTACGTATATTATCTCATCCAAGATGTTTGGTTGTTTGCAGATACATTCGATTTTGTTCAAAAAACACAGTCAGTGTGGCATCTTATAAATTCCAGCCTCCTGAATAAAATCAGCCTGATTCCAGGTTAAAATGGTGAGACAGATTCTGAACAAGCTTCATACCTAAAATTTAGTGTCTGACCTGAGATGTCATCTTTTGTATAATCCCATGGCTTTGCCTGATTGACTTTATAAACACTTTACACACCACCTAACACTCGGTCACCGGCAGATACTTATCATCTTACACTCCACTCACACCAGTTGTATGATCTATTGATCTCTCTGCCTGTGGACTTTGTATCTGTGTGCCCTGCTCTCTCACTGCACCTGAAGGGGCTGCACTCCAAAAGCTTGTCTGATTCCAAATAAACCTGTTGGACTCTCACCTGGTGTCATGTGATTTCTGATTTTGTCCACCCTACTCCTCCATCAGCACCACAAACTGCTGGTTCAAAGTGGAGAGGAGCTCCACAGCATATCGACACAGACATCAAATTTCTGCAGAAATGCAAGAAAGCAGAGAAGATCCTAAAAGAACTACAGATTACAAATCCACTCAAGTGGACCTACAACTCAGATTACATTGAGCGACTCTGCTGTCACACCTCTCGCAAACTCTTCAATCATCTCGTACAGCAACTCTACAGCAGGCGCCACAACCTTGAAATCAAGATAGAGTCCATATTGTCAGCTTGCACTCAAGATACAGCAGAAGAGTCCTGACACACTGCCAAACAGAACTGCACCACCTACATGCACGCCAAGAACAAGAAACTAGAGACCCTTCGCATCACCACCCCCAGTAACCGAGCCTCCCCGGTACCACAGTTGAAAGCAGTACCACCACAGGGAAATCGATCGTAAACTTATTTAAACTTGGACCACACCCTTCAAATCAGACGAAATTGAAGTTCTCAGCTGAGGGATCAATTTCTGCACCACTACCAATTGGACCCCATTGGTCTCGCAGCAGACACAGAGGAATTAATCAGGCAAATGAGGTTCTGGGAATTCATCCACAAACCCCAAGATGTCAGCAGCAAGCCCAACGATACAACCAACAAACCAAATAGTCGACAGAGAGATCCATGGTGCAGCAACCCATGAAGCAGGAGTCAAATTGGACCTCTCGTAAGGCTGCTGCCCTAGGTTCGACATGAACGCTCGAGCCATCAGGAGAAGCATTAACAGCAGATTCATCAGCCGCACTCACAAAGTAGCGCAGAACGTCACCCAAGCACAACACAACGCCATCCATGCTCTCAAGACCAATTGCAACATTGTCATCAAACCAGCAAAGGAGGAACCATCGTCATACAAAATAGAACGGACTTCAAAGAAGTAGTATACTGACAACTGAACAACCAGGATCACTACAGACAGCTACCTGCTAATCCAACCAAAGAACACATCTGTCAACTCAACACATTGATCAAGATTTTTTGATCCAGTCCTTCAGAGTATCCTACGCACTCATCTTGCATACTTCTCGCATAGGAGACTTTTACTGCTTTCCAAAGACACACAAAGCCACACACCTGGACATTCCATCATATTAGTCAATAGGACCCTGTGTGAGAACCTCTCTGGCTATGTCAAGGGCATCTTGAAACCCATTGTACAAGGAACACCCAGCTCTGTTGCAACACTTCAGACTTCTTACAGAAACTCAGCTCCCACTGACCAGTTGAACCAGGAAACATTCCTTGTCACAATGGACACTTCAGCACTCTACACCAGCATCCCTGATGACGACAGTATTGCTGCAACAGCCTCAGTACTCAATACCAACAACTGCCAATTTCCAGACTCCATCCCACAACTCATCCGCTTCATCCTCGACAACAAAGTCTTCACCGGTGACAACCAGTCTTTCATCCAGACATACAGAACAGCCAAGGGGACTAATCTGCACCCCAATATGCCAACATATTCATGCAGAAGTTCGAGCAAGACTGGTTTACTGTGCAGGTCCTCCGACCAATGCTATACACCAGGTACACTGACAACATTTTCTTCCTTTGGACTCATGGTGAGGAATCACTGAAATAACTACATAGTGATATCAACAAGTTCCATCCCACCACCAGACTTACCATGTACTACTCTTTGGAATCAGTGTCATTCTTGGTTGCACACTTCTCATCAAGGACAGACACCTCAGTACCTCACTCTACTGCAAGCCCACAGATAACCTCACAATGCTTCACTTCTCAAGCTTCCACCCTAAACACATCAAAGAAGCCATCCCCTACTCACGCGGCCTGTGCGTACACAGGATCTTCTCAGATGAGGGGGAACATGACAGACGGCGGAAGGTTTTGGAAGACTCCCTCAAAAGAACGGGGTATGATGCTCAACTCATTGATCGCCAGTTCTGATGTGTCACAGCAAAAAAACCACAACAAACTCTTCAGAAATCAGACACAGGATAAGACCAAGAGAGTACCCTTTCATTGTCCTGTACTTCCTCGGAGCAGAAAAACCATGCCATGTCCTTCGCAGCCTTCAACATGTCATCAATGATGATGAGCGTCTCGCTAAAGTCTTCCCGATGCCTCCACTTCTTGCCTACAAACAACCGCCAAACATTAAACAGACCATCATTCACTGCAAACTACCCAGCCTTGGAATTAAACCAGCTTGATTCCAGGTTAAAACTCTGAGACCGATTCTAAACAATGCTTCACACCTACATTTCAGAGTCTGACCGGAGATGTCACTTTTTGTATATTCCCATGGCACTGACATTATCTTTATAAACAGTTTACACACCATCTAACACTCTTGGTCACCTACAGAGACTCATCAACTGACAATCCACTCACACTAGTTGTATGGTTTTTTACTCATTCTGCATATAAACTCTGTGCCTGTCTGCCCTACTCTCTCACTGCACTTGATGAAGGGGCTGTACCCTAAAAGCTTGTGAGATTCCAAAAAACCTGTTGGACTTTAATCTGGTGTCGTGTGACTTCTGACGTAATGAGTCAAGCAGCCCTATGTTGCGGTAGGACTTATAACTTTGACTTTATTTTATAGATATGCAAAAGTACAGAACAACAAATTTGCAAGGCAGTTACAAAGCACTGTAAAAACAGTAGTTACATTGGAAACTTCAATTAATCTCATACAAATTAGGATATTAATTGAGTCAAAGCCAGAGAAAGAAAAAGGGGAGTGATCATAGTATCCATTGCTTCCTAAACTTTGTCAAAGGGCAAGGAACAATGCAGATTACAAGTGATTATTTAAGGGAAAAACCATGTTCATTGGACAGCTCAAGCTAGGTAAAACGGAATCAAAGATTGGAAAGCAAAACGAAAAAAGAAAGTGCCCTGATTTTCATCAGGGCACAAATGGATCAGTAAAGGAACAGTCACATGTAGGGATAAAGGTACGGTAAAGAAATTCAAAGCTCCTTGATTATGAAAAAGAAAGAAAGAGGTAAGAAAGAAAACGATATGCATGGTTTTGTCAGATTGATCAAAGGAGTGAGTGCCAGGCTGAATATACAAAGTTGAGACAGCAAGTGAAAAACTAAAGAGAAGCACAAAGACTGGCAGCTAACAGATCTGGGAACCTAAAAGATAGCAAGAACTGCAGATGCTGGAGTCAGAAACAATATAGTGTAGAGGTGGAGGAACACAGCAGGCCAGGCAGTATCAGAGGAGCAGGAAAGTTGATGTTTCAGGTTGGGACCCTTCTTCAGACATATAAATCATAAAGCTGTACTGAAAAGTGAAGTGGGATTTATTAGAGAATTAAAAAGGAATTTGCACATAAAGAGGGATGGCATGAGTGAAGTATAAAATTAGTATTTTGTAACTGTCCTTACCCAGGAAGAGGCTGCTGCCAAATCCTGGTGAAAGAGGTAGTTTAGATACTGGAAGTCTAAAAATTGATGAAGGGAGGTATTAGACAGCGTGCTCATAATTCAGATTGATCTCTGGAACCAGATGTGATGCACCAAAGGATAGTGAAAAATTAAAGTCAGAATTTGCGACGGAACAGATTGCAATCCTCCTATCCTTCTTAGATATAAAACCCTGCATGTGGGTGTGGTTGGTCAATGTCCATGGACTTTCCAAAAGATGTTCATCATCATATAACAGACGTCAGCAGAATTGAAGGTCAAGAAACCAAAGGGATAGTGGTGGCATGGGTATGAAGTTGGTTCAATGAAAGAATAGCACAGATTGGCTGTTTCTGAGACAGAAGGAATATGTACCGTGGGGGTCCGCAGAGATTGAAATTAGGCCCAGTGTTGTCCTTGTGATATATCACAAGCCCAGACTTGCTATGCAGGACACAATTTCAAATTTGTGGATAACAGAAAATTTGGAAGTATTGTGAATTGAGATGTTAGTGATAGACTTTAAGACAACATAGATTGTCAGGGCAGGCAAATGTGACAGGTGAAACTGATTAAAAATCTGAGTGTTGCTGGCTCAGCCAATGTTTATTGCCCAGCCCTAATTGCTCAGAGGGCAATTAAAAGGTCAACCGCATTGCTGTGGACCTGGATTCAAAATATAGGCCAGACTAGCTAAGGGTGGCAGATATTGTTCCCTCAGATACCTTACTAAACCATATTCTAGAACCGACCCATTTTGAGAAGAAGGACAAGGACAAGCCATGTAAAAAAACAATGATTATACAGTGGATGCAAGAAGCGGGGTCAAGAGGTATCAGAGGGATTTGTGCACAAATCATTCATGTGACAAAGCAATTTGGGAAAACAGTATTGCTGTTGTTGAGAAAAAAGTGGTAAGGCATGTTGAATGTGAGCTTTAAAAATAGAGGCAGAGAGTTCAAAAGCAAGAAAGCAATGGTGAACCAATATAAAACATTGTTTCAGCCTCAAATGGAAGTGTGTTCAATTCTGGGCATATTGAGGGATTTGCAGGCTTTAGAAAGAATGCAGAAAATATTTATGAAAATGCTTCGAGAGAAGAGAAGCTTCAGTTGTGCTTATATATATATTGGAGAAGCTGGGTTATTCTCCTTAGAGAAGCGTTACAGGAAATTTGATAGAGATATTCAAAATCAGGATGGACTGGACAGAATAGACAGGGAGGAACAATTCCCAATGATTAGAGGGGTTGAAAACCAAAGTGCATTTACTTAAAGTGAATGGCAATCAAACCAATACTTCATGATTCCACAGAACATGTAATGGATCTGGAAAGCAGTGTTGAGGGTGTAACACATGAAGGCAGATTTCAATTATGGTTTTCAAAATGGAACTGAATAATTAACTGAGGATAAAAGTAAAACCGTAGGGCTATGAGGAAAAGGTAGAAACGTAGGACTGACTGAAGTTCTTGCAGAAAACTAATAATAGTGCACCAAATGGCCACCTCCTGTGCTGTAACTGTCCTATGATTCAACAATTAGAATTCTTTAGAGTCTGGCTTGGAAGTTCTACATAACTAAAAGCACAATCTGAATAATAGGCAACAAAACAAGGCTGGATTGTGAAAATTTTCCTGTGACACTGAACTCTAGAAAACCAAAAGTACAAAAACCAAAGAAAGTGAATAGAATTTTTTCTCTAAACAAGGAAGAGTGCAGGACAGCATAAAGTGTCAAACTAGAAAACTACAAAGCAGGCTACTTGCATGCCAAACAACATAAGTGATAGAAAGAGCTAATTGATCCCTCAACAGATCAGATCTTAACTCTGCAGTCCTACAACATCCAGTCATGAATGGTGATGGACAATTAAACAACTCACTGAAGGTGACATTTCTACAAATATCCCCATTTTCAATGATGGGAGAACCCAGCACATCAGTGTAAAAGGCTGAAGCATTTGCAACAATTAGGCCCTGACAATATTCCACCAGTAGCACTGAAGACTTGTGTTCCACAACTCGCCACGACACCTATCAAAGTTGTTCCAGCACAGCTATTACACTGGCATCTATTCAGCAATATGAAAAATTGCTCAGCTTGGTCCTGGATACAAAAAGCAGAAAAAAAAAAATCATCAGTTGACTCTCAATCATCTGTAAAGCGACAGAAGGTGACATCAACAGTGCGATCATGCAGCACCTGCTCAGCAATAATCTGTACACTTGTGCCCAGTTTAGACTCCAGCGCCACTTAACTTTTGATTTCCAAAAGGCATTTGATAATTGCTGTGCAAAAGGTTAATTCGCAAGGTAAGATAACACGGCGTTAGAGGTACTTTATTAGCTTCGATAGGTTACCCAGCAGAATGCAGAGAGTTGGAATAAATAGGCCTTTTTTTTCTGGTTGACAAGATGTAACTAGTGGGGCATCACAGGGGTCAGGACTCAGGCCCCAACTACTTACAATCTATACAAATCACTTGGATACAGGGATAGAAAATATTATCGCCAAATTTGCAGATGACACTACAACAGGTGGGAAATTAAGTTACAATGAAATAAGAAACTTACAAATGGATATGGGTAGGTTAGGTGAATGGGCCAAAATGGAGTTTAATGTTGATAAGTGTTACATCATCCATTTTAGCCTGAGGAATAGAAAAGCAACTCGTTATCTAAATGGAGAGAAACTTCAGAGCACTCTGATGCAGTGGGATCTGGATATATTCATGCTGAAAACTATTATGCAGGTAATAAGGCAAGAAATAGAATTTTGGCATTCATTGCTAAAGGAATAGAGCATTAAAGCAGGGAAGTGTTGCTGCTACTGCACAAAGCATTAGTTAGTCCACACCTGGAATTCAGCATACAATTTTGGTCCCCTTATTTGAGGAAGAAAGTAATTGCACTGGTGGCAGTAGATTGATTCCAGAGTTGAGGGAATGTCTTATGAAGAGAGATTCAGCAGCTTAGGCCACCTATATTCCCTGGGGTTTATAAGAATGAGAGGAGATCCACCTGAAGTACATAAGATGTTAAAGGGGTTGACAAAATAGGTGTAGAGACTATATTTCCTCATGTGTGGAAATCTAGGATGAGAGGCTAGTATTTTCGGATAAGGTGCAGCAGATTTAAAGAGAATTGAGGAGACATTACTTCTCTCAAAGGGTAATGAATGTGTCCAGTGGATGCTGGAAGACTATAAATTTAAGGAGATTGACAGATTGTTAATTACTAATGCTCGAGGATTGTGGACAGCCAACACGAAGTGGAGTTGAGGCCAATACAGGATCAGCTGTCATTGTATTACATAGCGGAACAGGCTCTCAGGGCTGAATTGCCTACTCCAACTCCTAGTTCTTATGTTCATTTGATCTCATTACAGCCTTGGTTCAAATATGAACAAAACAGCTCAATTTCAGAGGTAAGGCGAAAGTGACTGACCTTGACATCAATGCTGCATTTGACCAAGAGTCGTATCAAGGAATCCTAGCAAAACTGAAATCAATGGGAATCAGGGAAAACTCTCCACTAGTTGGAGACATTCTGGTACACAGGTAGGTGGTTGGAGATCAGGTGTCTTAGCTCGAATTCATCTCTGCAGGGGCTCATCAGGGTAGTGTACTATGCCTAACCATCTTCAGCTGCTTTATCTATGGATTTCCCTCCATCTCGACCTCAATGTGGGGAACATTTACTGATGACTGCAGAGTGTTCAGCACTGTTCGCAACGCAAGACTCCTTCAATATCAAAGGAGTACATGTACAAATACAGCAAGACCTGATCAATATCCAGGTTGGGCTGACAAGTGGCAAGCAACATTCATGCCAGACAAAAGTCAGCCAATGACCTGTTGAGATTTTACCAAAAATCAGCAATAGTTTCATGGTCATCATTAGACCCTTAATGCCATTTGAATCTAGTTTCCACTCAACACCCCTCATGTTATCTAGGTCTCTAAAACAATAATTTAGCAATAATTCTATCAGGCCCTTCACTCCCTTTTTGTGTCTCATGGCCACGCTTTCCATCCTTACGGCCAAACCTCTTTGACCAAAATTTTTCTCATCTTACCTAAAATCTCCTATATAGCAAAGAAATATTGTTGGGTTAAGTGGGCAAAAAGTTGGCAAATGGAGTATAATGTGGGAAAATGTGAAGGTGTTCATTTTGGAAGGGAGAACAAAATAACTTATTTAAATGAAGACAAACTGCAGAAAGCTGCAACACAGACAGACTTAGGGGCGCTTGCACATGAAACAGAGAAAGCTAACACACAAGTGCAGCAAATGTCAACCCTTATTTCAAGGGGCTTGAAGTATAAGAATCGACGTTGGCAATCATTCACTAATGAGTATAACTGTCCACCTAGGAAGTTCTGTATCACTGGTTGTGGGTCTGTAAGTCCTCGTGTGGCTGATGAACCGAATCTTACAGCCACATCTCCAACCACACATTTGGTAAGTCTTTCTGGGAAGTGGAATTGGTCCTTGGCCTCGAGATCATTGGCATTCCTTTTTTCATTCCTTTTCCATAACTCCTCTTACTGCCAAGTGTTCTCAAAGAATTGTGTCCCTTCATGTAGAAGTTTCATCCAATCAGTTTCTTCTGATTGATTCATTGAAGTCTACATTGCATTTCTTGACAGAAGCCTTCAGGGATTCTATGGAAAAACTTCCCTTGTCCTTCTCTCTCTAGGCTGCCTTCCTTGAGCTAGGAGAAGAAAATTTGCTTTGGTAGGGTGGAACTCAAGCACCTAAACATTTGATCAGCAGAGTTGTTTCAGATGAACACAGCCTCAATGCTAATGTTGTTGGCTGCTTTAAGGACATTGATGTTGCTACACCTGTCCTCCCAGCTGATGGTGAGAATCCATCTCAGACAAGAGTAAGGAAATCTTACTGCAACTGTACAAGGTCCAGGTAAGACCACATCTGGAGTACTGTATGCGGTTTTGATCCCTTTATTTAAGGTAAGAAATTATTTCATTGGAGGCAGTTCAGGGAAAACTCTCTAGGTGAGGCCTGGTATGGAGGAACTGTCTTATGAGCAAAGGTTAAACTGGTTGGGTCTCAATTTATTGGAAGAATGAAATGTGATCTCATCAAAATATATATGATTCCTAAGGGGCTTGACAGGGTAAATGCTAGAGGGTATTTCTCCTCATGGGAGATTCTAGGATCAAACAGCGTAATCTCAGAACAAAGGGGTGCCAACTTAAGACTGAGATGAGGAAGAATCTCTTCTCTTAGAGCACTGAGAGTTGGAACTCCTTGCCACAGAGAGCTGTAGGGGCAGAGTCCTTGGGTGTAAACAAGGCTGAGATAACTAAATTCTTGATCAGTCTGGGAAAGAGCTGGAATGTGGACTTGAAGATTGTCAGATCAGCTATAATCCTACTGGATGGCTCAGAAGGCCTGAGTGGCCAAATGGCGTACTCCTGTACATATTTCTTATGGTCTGACAGTTCAGTGTCATTCTGCTCCTTTAAAGAGCCTCATGGCGTAACTTAAATATAACATGAAAATAATTTGATGCCACTGTTGTTAAATGTTATAAATAATTGGCTTTATTTAAGAATGCTTGAATTGCAGTGACTGGTCTGATATTTTCTTCCAAGAATTAAACTTTAAAAATTGCTCCTCCCCTTTCTACCCAGGTCCAATAATTTACTGGGGTACTGGGCAGCCAGAATGGAAGTCATGCAAAGCAGATGGTCCTAAGTTGGATTACTGATCTCCTTTCAACTGGTGCAATACTGAGTTGGGACAATTAGCTACTATGTCCATAGATAAGGGAAGAGAAAAATCAGTCTATACTTTTATTCCTAATCACCACCCGCAATAAACGTTCATCCATTTGTATACTGCTTTCCACTATCTCAGGCTGTCCCAAAGTATTTTACACAAAATATTTAATTCACTTTGTAAATATTATCATGTGGAAAATGTGGCAGATATTGTGAGCACAACACGTTCATAAAATGTGACAATGGGAGAATGGTAGGACTGCTGAAGCTCTGTAACCTCCAGTAGAAAATCTTCAATCAGTCATCAAATGCTGTTTTTCAGTCATTAGCGGCTTTTCTTCTCATTTAGACATTGATCAAATATGTGACAATAAGGCTAAAGTTAAATGTGCAGTCACTGTTATAGGAAATATAGCCACTAAGTGCGTGGATGACACAAATACTGGGGGGTAGCAAGTAGTGAGGAGGATAGCAAATAGTGAGGAGGATAGCCTTAGATTATAGATAGACTGGTCAGCTAAACTGGCACATGGAATTCAATCCAGATAAGTGTGAGGTGGTGCTCTTGGGCAGGACAAACAAGGCAAGGGAATAATATAATTAATGATAGTGTTATGTATATATATTTGGGTGCATGTTGCCCGTTTAAGAGAGGGGTCAGGTGACCTGGAGGCTGGAGCAAGGGGAGGCAGTTTAAAATCGACTGTAGAGATTAGATGACCCACAATAAAGTATTCCCTGTTCAAGTTTACCCTCTGTCTACTTTATGTACTGTTTATGGGTGTAGGAAACCACAAACGTAACAGGCAGGGCCCTGAGAAAAGCCGAAGATCAAAGTAACCTAGGTGTCCATATCCATGGTTAGAGATAAAAGGGATTCTCCAGCATCTGCAGTACGAGATAACAAGCATGGGGCTGGATGAACACAGCAGGTCATGCAG
>JAHRHZ010000147.1:2975413-3082487 GCA_024137785.1 Ginglymostoma cirratum | reverse complement strand
CGCAGGCCCGAAACGTCAAGTTTTCCTGCTCCTATGATGCTGCTTGACCTGCTGTGTTCATCCAGCCCCATGCTTGTTGTCCACATCCATGGGTTCTTTAAAGAAGTGGGACAGGTAAATGGTTAAAAAGACATATGGAATACTTGCCTTTATTAGCCAAGGCATAGAGTTTACAGCAAGGAAGTTATGCTGGAACTGTATAAAGCACTGGTTAAGCCACAGTTAGAATATTGTACATAGTTCCGAAATCCACATAATAGGAAGGATGTCACTACACCGGAGAGGATGCAAGGAGATTTACCAGGATATTGCCTGGGTTGGACAGTTTTAGGCATGAAGAGAGATTGGATTGTATTCCTTGCAGCAGAGGAGACTGAAGGGGGACACGACTGAGATGTATAAAATTATGAGGAGGATAGATAAAGTAGACAGAAAGGAATCTTGCCCATTGGTGTAGGGATCAATAACCAGAGGCAGAAGGTATTGAGATTTTGTGAGGAAATTTTCTTTCACTCAGAGGGTGGTAGAAATCTGGAACTCACTGCCTATAAGGGTAGTAGGGGAAAAAAACCCTCATATCATTTCAGCAGTACTCAGGTGTCAAGGCTATGTGCCAAGTGTTGGTAAATGGGAATTGAGATAGGCACAGGTTACTCTGGAGAGGTAGAGTATATTTTTGAGGGGTAAAGTAGCCTTTCAAATATTATGCCTCGATAGCTTTTGAGAATCTGTGGGTCTGGTGCCCTTTCCTGTGGGGCAAGCTGCCTTTAAAGAGAGGTAAGGTGCCCTTTGGCATCACTGAAATAGATATGGATAAAAGGCGCATAAATTCATTGGCACTGTCAAGTCATTGCAATTGTCAAAAGAGCGAGCAAAGGAAAACAATCAAAGCATTTAAAATTCCTGCTCTTTTAAAATATTTGGGAAAAATACCTGCTATTTCGCAGTCGATCGACACAAGTCTGAGGTTTATCTCTCCATGTTCGGACCAATCGATTTCACAATCTTTCATTACCAGAGTGGTGTCCGTCAGTTTACAGCTTGATTTACATCTCTAAATGGCTCTAAACTCTTTGAAGTGGCATGTGAATTTCATGCTTATTTTCTAAAGAGTTAAAGGAGGTTAAATGCACTAAATAGGTTTTATTAATTGAAAGTGAATTAGTCAATAGACACAACTTTATTTCATCACAGAATGAGTACTGGGAGTCTGCCCACACATAGATACCGTGAGAGTCAGTATGGCAGGTGCAAAAGAGCAAAAGGCATAAGTAGCAAGGGTTGGTATTAAGTTGGCATGGAAAAAAACATAAAAAGGACCATCCTGAATTTCCAGGGCATTTTTCCATAGGTCATCAGGCTTAGAACCAGACTCTGTGCTCTTGGCCGAGGAACAAAAATTCAGGCCAGAAATTGTCCAACCAGAACTGACCCATTGTTGAATGTTTGAATAAATGAAACAAAGAACCATGAACGCTAGTGCTCTGAAACAAGCAAAATCAGAAATTGCCGGAGAATCTCAGCACATCAAACAGCATCTGTGGAGCAAGAGCCAGAATTAATGTCCCGAGTCCAAACTGACTGAATTCAAAAACGTTGACTCTTGTTTTCTCTCCACAGATGCTGGCAAATTTGCAGAGTTCCTCTAGCAATTTCTGTTTTTGTTTGATGTCCCATGAACAAATTAGATTTATCAACTGAAAGTCATGTAAATGCTCAAAGTTCGTAGTTTAAGCATATAGCTTTACTCAGCATGGGAGGCCATTTGGACAATCAGCTCTGCGTCAGTCAACAAAATTCTGATTACACTGATGTCATTTTTCCAGCTCGTGGCCCACTGCCCTTTAGGCTATAGCAACAAAAGTGAATATCTAAGTACTATTTAAGTGTTACAAGAGTTTCTGATTCAAACAACCCATCAGACAATGAGTTCCAGTTTCACCTCTGGTGAAGAAAGTTTGCAACTCCTCTCTTTAACCCAAATCTATTCCTCAGTTATTTCCTATCTACCATACCTATGCCTTTCAATCTCTCAGACATCGATCAGATCCCCTCTCAATCTTCGCAGCTCCAAGGAAAACAAACCCAGTCTATCTAATCTTTCCCCTTTGATCAAACCAGCATCCTGGTCAATCTCCTCTGCATCTCTGTACTGCAAATACAACTTTGCTATAAGTGAGTAAACAGAACCACATGCAATACATCAGTTTTGCCTTATATTGCATTTTATACAGTTCCACAATTATGTCCTTGCTCTTTTATTCTAAATCTTGGCTAATGGAGGGAAGTATGCCTTATTAAATGTATCAACTACCTGCTCTCTAATCTTCAGGGATCTATGGATATGCACACCAAATTCCAGCCAATCTTCAGTAATTCATACTGTAAATCCTTCACTTGGTTAGCCCTTCCTTTGTCAGGTTGAATTTCTTTTGTCACCTGACCGGTTTGTTGATATCCTCCTACAGTTTAGTTATTCTCCTCAGTATTTGCATCCCTACCAATTATATATCATCCATGAACTTCTTGATCATATCTCTATCCTGTCTACAGAAATTCCATTATTTGACTGGTAGCCACACTGTTGGAACAAATTGACTCCAATAATTTCAAGTATAATGAATTGTCATGCAATACTACAGGTTTACTATAGTGATTCAGAATCCACTATTCCTCACTTAATCTAGCATACACAACTTCAGTTCTGTGTCAGTTTTCAAACTGCCAAAATAATCAAATTTACTACTTTAAACTGCTAGAAAATGGCTAATATTAGACCTCTGTTGAAGAAGGGAGGGACGCAGAAGACAGGGAATTATAGACCAGTTAGCCTGACCTCAGTCATAGAGATATACAGAATAGAACTAGACCTCTCAGTCCAACTCGTCCACGCTGACCAGATACGCTAAAAAAAACTAGTCCCATTTGCCAGCATTTGGCCCTTATGCCTCTAAGCCGTTCCTATTCATAAACCCATCAAGATGTCTTTTAAATGCTGCAATCATACCAGCCTCCACCACTTCCTCTGGTAGCTCATTCCATATACTCACCACCCTCTGCTTAAGAAGTTGCCCCTTAGGTCCTTGGGAAAAAGAACTTGCCTATTTACCCTATCCATGCCCCTCATGATTTTACAAACTTCTATAAAGTCACGCCTCAGCCTCTGAAGCTCCAGGGAAAATAGCCCCACAGCCTATTCAGCCTCTCCCTATAGCTCAAAACCTCCAACCCTGGCAACATCCTCATAAATCTTTTCTGAACCCTTTCTAGTTTCACAATATCCTTCCTGTAGGAGAGAGACCAAAATTGCACACAATACTCCAAAAGTGGTAAAAAGTGATCATGCTAACATTTGTGATTCCATTATTGAGGAGATTGTGGACCACTTGGAACAGCATGATAAAATAGGACCGAGTCAACATGGTTTCGTCACAGGGAAGTCTTGCCTGAAATATCTGTTAGAATTATTTGAGGATCTAATGAGTAAGTTAAACAAAGGAGAGCCAGTTGACATGATCTTTTTGGATTTCCAGAAGGCTTTTGACAAGGTGCTGCACATTTGAGTCTGGTGACCCTTCCACAGAACTGAGGAAGAGGTCACTGGACCCGAAACGTTAACTGTTTTTTTTTCCCACAGATGCTGCCAGACCTGCTGAGCTTTTCCAGCAACTTTGTTTTAATTCTGCTCCTATATCTTATGGTTACCAAAGAGTTACCAACTCCTTTTCAGGACTATTGGGGAATACCAATGAGTAACGCCTGAACCATTCTGTCCCATACCTCTCATACAAATTTTAACAATCAATTCAAAATAACTTATTTCCCAAAGAGGAATCATATTGGAACTGCAAAATTAACTCTTTCTCTCTCCAGCAGCTTCTACAGCTACTGACTTTCTTCAGCACTTCACGTTTATTTAAAATTCAAAATAAGATTTAATTCTGCAAGCATAACTCAATGATAAGTGAACTATTATTCTGTCATATCTATGATACCTCTTAATTTCCACTGTTAACAAGATCTCAGGTCATAACAGAATTCCTCCATGTTGATATTGCTTACCCCTGAAAGGACGCAAGCAATCATTAATCTTTCAACGATTGCAGCAATCAATTGATAGAAAGCTTTTGTTACAAAGAGGCATGTATTACAGTAATTACATTGAATTAGGAGCATCTAAATACTGGAAACAAAACTAAAGTACTTTTTGAACAGTTGACACATTAACAAGTGTCATATTGTACAAATTCTCTTATACATAAGATATCAGTGACAAACATTATTAAGTACGCAAATTTCCATGTATAGTCAGCTAATAAAACTATCCATGACAGCCATTTGGGTTACTTTTCCACTGACCAATTCTCAACTTTTTAAAGGAAAGTAGCCTGTAGGTTAGACTGTCCTTACACAAGTAGGAATTCTCCACAAAAATCAAATACTGCAAGAACATGTTAGCAAAAGGGCAGCAGAAATTATGTAAGTAGAACAGAAATTCAATGAATGTGTAGTTATAAACAACAGTGCCTTTTTTCTATACAACCACAGAATCATTGAATTTTACAATGAGAAAGAGACCATTTGACAAACTGTACCAGTTCATCAATCAGCTACCCAGCTGGTCCCATTCTCTGGCCCTATCTCTGCAGCCCTCGAAAGACATGACAGGCAAGATTTTCACCAAACTGTGGAGCCTCCAAGGTCAGAGAGTCATAGAGATATACATAACGGAAACAGACCTTGCGGTCCAACTCATTCATACCGACCAGATATCCTAAATAAATCCAGTACCATTTGCTAGCGTTTGGCCCAAGTACCTCAAAACTCTTCATATTCATATATCCATGCAGATGCCTTTTAAACGTTGTAACTGTACCAGCCTTCAGAACCTCCTCTGGCAGCTCATTCCATACGCACACCATCCATTGCATCAAAATGTTGGCCCTTAGGTCCCTTTTATATCCTTCCCCTTTCACCTTAAACCTACGCCCTCCAGTTTTGGACTCCCCCATCCCAGGGAGAGTGTCCCCTCAGCCTCCAACGCTCCAGGGAAAATAGCTCCAGCCTATTCAGCCTCTTCCTGTAGCTCAAACCCTCCAACCCTGGCAACATCCTCGTGAACGTTTTCTGAACCCTTTCCAGTTTCACAACACCCTTCCTATAGGAGGAAGGCCAGAATTGCACACCATACTACAAAAGTGGCCTAGCCAATGTCCCGTACAGCTGCAACATGACCTCCCAATTCCTATACTCAATGCGCTAACCAGTAACGGCAAGCATAGCAATCACCTTCTTCACTATCCTATCTACCTACAAATCGACTTTCAAGGAACTTTTAATCTGCACTCCAAGGTCTCTTTGTTCAGCAACACTCCCCAGGACCTTAAGTGTATAAGTCCTGTCCTGATTTGCCTTTCCAAAATGCAGCACCTCACATTTATCTAAATTAAACTCCATTTACCATTCCTCGGCCTGTAGGCCCATCTGATCAAGAAGCCCATTCTTTGCTGTCCACTACACTACCAACTTTTGTGTCATCTGCAAACTTACTAACCATATTTCCTGTTCACATCCAAATCATTTATATAAATGACAAAAAGCAGTGGACCCAGCACTGGTCCTTGTGGCACACAACCTCAAGTCACAGGCCTCCAGATTGAAAAGCAACCCTCCACCACCACTACCTTTGAGCCAGTTCTGTATCCAAATAGCTAGTTCTCCCTCTAATCAGTGTGATCTAAACTTGTTAATTAGTCTACCATGAGGAACCTTGTTGAATGCCTTACTGAAGCCCAGAAAGATCACATCCACTACTCTGCCTTCATCATTCCTCTTCATTACTTTTCAAAAAGCTACCTCATTTCCCCTTTTTGCCTTCCTGATTTCCTACTTATGCATACTCCTACTGCCACAGGAGACCCCTACACTACCTATTTTCCTCTCCTACCTTTCCCTGGAGGTCACCCATGTACCTGACTGTATCTTTTCCTTCATACAATTGCCATCCTTCACACCCCCAGCTCCTGTAAATTCCTCATTGCCTCTAACTGCCATTCCAACCGATCCATGCAAATACGATGTGTTTGGTTGCGAATCCTACCTCCTGCAGACATAACCATCAGTAACATGGAAATTCTCCCTAATTTTCCACATCCGACAGGAAGAGCACATCACTCTACCAAAGGCCATCTTTGCACCTTAATCTACAGACTCAGAAAATAGCAGTGTTACTGCACTAAAACACGCTACTCCAGGCTAACTTAGTACCTATGTCTTATATTTTTAAAGTGTAATCAAAAGACAAATCTCAATAACAACGTAATCAAAAAGAACCCACTCTACTCACTATTGTAGATTTACAAAACAAAAACTAGCCACTTAGCTGCACCCCTGCTGCGATCTCCCCACACAGGTTTCTCCAAGGTTAGCTGTGAATTTCACTGTTTATTTTTCTTAGACGAACTCCGACGTTCAGAGGTACTTGAAATCAAACAGCAGAGGCAATACCTGTGAAAGTTCACTGCTGGGTCAGACAGCAGCATATGTTTCTTTCTCCATTGATTCAGTTCCCATCATATGGTCACTGCCTTTGTCTCCCTTCCTCTATTTTAAAGTGCCATTGTTATTCTCTTTTCTTCCCCCCAGAGTTCCAAAACAATGACACAGCTATAAGACATGAATTACTGCTCCTAGAATTTGAGGAAATCAGCTCCACCACTGAAAATACCTCAAAAAAAAGGAGCAGCTCTTACAGAAGTAACATTTTTTCCCCATCCTCCATCTTGGATTACACTGTAGGTCCTTGATTTCAAAGTCCCCCATTTCCCATGTTTGCTGTGGTGAATGGGTGGGGGGATGCAGGCTCATAATTCCCTCAACCAAGAAACTCAAACTCAGCAAGGCCAGCAGCAGTGCTGAGTTCAAAGAGACCACATTTTTACTGGCACAAGGGTCTGATCAGGCAGATTGGGTTTTATAAATCTTTAAAGAGATGGTAAATCCTTTGGAAAGGGAATAGGTCTATCGAACTGTCAAATCCTCAAGTTATATAAATGATCAGATCCCTCACAATTGAAACTACCTCATTTGAAGAAATTCTTCTGGCATTTTCAATGGCTAATTATTGACCTATGTCTAACTTCTACAATCATAGTCTTATTAATTCTTGGCTGCTTTCCATACATATTATCATGGTAGGCAATTAAAATGTCAAAGTTTGATTGATAATACAAAAAGGTTTTTAATGTATTAGTTACTTTGATATGGGGTTAAGATAATAAATGGTAGCTCTTTTTATTCATTCACGAGATGTGGGCAAAGCGGGTGAGGTCAGCATTTAATGGCCATCGCTAAATTTCCCCTGGAAAAAGTGGTGATGAGCTGCCTTTTGCACTGTTACAATCTTGAAGTGTAGGGACACCAAGTGCTTTTAGGATTAGGATTAGGATTATGGAATTTTATAACTTTATAGGGAGATTAAATACTTTAAGGGGTTTAAATATGTGGGGTGGAATTTTGTGGATAGGAGCTTTGTTAGGTCGCGAACTCAATAATATTTATACCCTTATTATTTTTCTACTCAGTATGGTTGCTGAGGTCTGTCCATGGTGGATACTGGATGTCTTGGCATGAAGAGTGGAAGTACAAAGAGTAATGGAGGCCATGGGTTACCAGCAAGATGAAATATGGATTATAACGAACCATGAAGGTGGATTGGGACGTGGTTTGACATGCACCACATGGTGACTGTACTAAGATCAGCCAGGTGAACCTCATACAACGTGTCACCTGATTGGGATTGTTAATCTAGTCCAATCAGGGAGCCCTGGCTGACAGATATAAAGAGGAGTGTCAGAGGTTCTGTTCACTCAGAGCTGACTCTGCAAAGACTCTCCACATAGAATCATAGAATCCCAACAGTGTAGAAAACAGGCCCAATAAGTCCACACCGATCCTCAGAGCATCCCACCCAGAACCATCCCCCTAATTTACACATCCCTGAACACTATGGGCAATTTACCATGGCCAGTCCACTTGGCCTGCACATCTTTGGACAATGGGAGGAAACTGGAGCACCCGGAAGAAACCCACGAAGACACAGGGAGAACGTGCAAACTTCTTCACAGTTACCCAAGGGTGGAATCGAACCTGGGTCCCTGGCGCTGTGAAGTAGCAGTACTAACCACTGTAACTAAAGGGTGACTTGGTGACAACCTCTTATGGAGTTATTTCAGTGGCAATGACAGAAAAGCATGCTCCTGAAGAATTTCTCTTGCAGCAGTCGTCTTTGAGTTGGGGTAAAGCATTTCCGACATCATGCCATTATTTGGGAAGCTTGGGTCATTTGAACTTGCTGAAAATCGGGCCCAGTATGTGGAAAGAACAGGGTTGTTTTCTAGGCAAACTAGATTCGGGCAGATGAAATGCAACAAGTAATTCTCCTGCCAGCTTATGGACTGCAGCTTTTTTGGTTGTTAGGAGCCTAACTTTCCACAAAGAACCAGATACTAAAACTTCTCAAGAGTTAACTGATTTAGTGAAGGAATATTATGACTCCAAGCCTCCTCTAATTCTGAGACGCTATCAGTTTTACTTAGCAATTCGAGAACCAGGAAAACCCGTACTGGAATTTTTGATTAGAGTAAGACGACTGCCAGAGGAATGTGACTTTGGTTTAAAACTTAATGGGAAGCTGAGACACCATTTACTGTGTAGGATTAATGATGTAACCATGCAAAAGCACCTACCAGATGAAGCCCAAATGGACTTCAAACAGGCATAACAACTGGCTTTATCATGGCAAAAATTTGGCAAGTGGAGCATTTGAGTTGCAGGGTATTCCAATGGAAGTGGACATCCCCACCAGTCAGATTGAGCTTGAGGAATACCACTTGAGTGAAGGCAATTGCACAGACTCACTCAGGACATATTCTGAACAGAGGGACTCTAGGGCAGTCCATAGCAAAACCCCAAACAAGCCTCAAAACAGTTAAAATTTTCTTCAGGATCCAGGCTGGCAAGCCATTATAGCTGCTGCCGGTATGCAGACTCCTGGCAAAGAGTTTCACTACACCTAAAGCGAGTAAGAAAATTCTTAGGCCGGTATCCAAGAGAGTGCACACCCTAGAAAGTCCAGCTACAGTTTAGAACCACTAAAATTGCTTACTAACATCAACTCAGAATGAATCAAAATACATGTCTGGTTAAATGGTCACCCATTTCTAACAGAAGTCAATTCCGGTACAACCATTTCAGTGATTGTAGAAGGAGTCTTTGACAAAATTCGCTCTGGACTCCAACCCTTAAGTTTGTGCAAGACTTTGCTTAAACTGAGAACCTATACTAGGAAACAAATACAGGTTAAGGCTACACTTTAATTCCGGTCTGAAATAACTACACGGAGGCCGTTATCCCGTCACCAAATCACCCTTTATTTATTTGTGCACAGTACGTTGGCTGTGGCCAGCCAGCTTGGAGTCAAACCCCGAACTGAGGAGATTCTAAATCCCCATTTATAACTTATTGTTTTGAGTCGATGTAACAGTCCAGTAGGTACTTTTTCTCCACAGTACACTGGCTATGGCCAGCCAGCTCCAAGTCAGTCCTCTGAACTTAGGAGATTCTAAATTGCCTGTTTATATTCGTTGGCCAGGGCTTTCAGATAGAGTTTGTTAACCTGGGCCAATCATGGACTTCATAATCAACAAGGTCCACCTGGTTCCAATCACTACATCCCTACACCACTAAGTCTTGTAGCTTTTTCTGCTATATGCTCATACCAGGTCCAGTTCGTCTGATTCAGACTCTGGCACAGGCAGCGTGTACCAGACACTAGCCCATCTCTTGCATCCTAAGCATCTTGGAAGCGCTTCCTTCTCTTCTTCTGGTAGTAACAATATCAAGGCTGCATCCATCTCGGACTCCAATGTTTCCTCAAAATTAGATGGAGGGGGAGATCCTACGATTTATGGCAGGGCTTCTGGCTGTTCTAAGGGGTCAGGTATGTTTTGCTCTTGCCCCGTTTGCAAGATAACAGCTTTCAGGTGATCCGCACGTTTGGTCAAGATTTCCTCATCTACCTGAACTTTGTAAGACACGGGAGCAGACCTCGCATCCACCTCCCCTTGAATCCATATAGGGCCATGTCCAAAGTTCCGACACCAAACTTCGCCCTCCAAATTAAATTGGCTCAATCGCTTAGAGGTGGCGTGCAGCTGACATCGGCATCCCTCCCCTTCAAAGGTCTTGGAATGTCAGGTTTAACCTGGTGCTGAGTCTTCTCCTGACCAGCAACTCTGCTGGAGCAATCCCTGTTGTTCAGTGAGGGGTGGTCCAACAATTGAACAGGAACCAGGACAATTTGGTATCAATTGATGCAGAGAGTCACTTTTTTAAGCCTACCTTCAAAGTTTGGACCACTGTTTCCTCTAGACCATTGGACGATGGATGGTATAGCGCTGTGCTTTTATGCCGAATGCCATTCGGCTTCAGGAAATATTCGAATTCCCTGCTGGTAAATGACATCCCATTGTGTCTGATCAATACTTCTGGGAGTCTGTATCTCGAACAATGCTCACAGCTTCTGAATTGTCATCCCTTAGTCTGCCGAACAGATTTCATGCACATCCAACCACTTTCAGTGAGCATCCACAATGATCAGGAACATTGAGCCCGTAAAAGGACAAGCATAGTCAACATATAACCAAGTCCAGGGTTTACCCAGTCATTCCCACGAATGTGAGGCCACCGCTGGTGGCAATTTTTGTCCTTATTGGCACTCTGGGCACTGCCCCACCAACACAACTTTGTCAGCATCCAACCCTGGCCACCAGACATCGCTTCTTGTTAGCATCTTCGTCTTGGAAACTCCTTGTTGACTATGGTGGCGTTCAGCCAGTATCTAGTGGCGATCTTTATTTGGGACAGTCACTCTTGCTCCCCAAAAGTAAATGCCGTCCTTTATAGTGAGCTGATCTCACCGAGTCCAGGAAGGTTTCAGTCCTGGTTGTGATGGTTCATCTGTCTTCCCTATACCACCAGCTGTTTTAATTCTGCTAGAACAGGATCATTTTGTGTTCCACAATCAGATATTGTCAGCAGTGACCAGAAGGGTGTTCAGGAAGTTTAAAACCAGAGCAGAATCTTCAGGGGGAAGCACCACCTGTGGATTTTCTGCCAGGGGGAGGTGGCTCACAGCATCCACATAATCCACTTGGCTGCCTGGACGATGTTCTAACTTTTGCTTGCACGTGCTGAGAATAAGGGCCCACTGCTAAATTCTACCAGAAGCTCTGGGTGGCACTGCATTGTCTTCCTTCAGTAGCCCTAGCAGGGGTTTCTGATATGTTACTATGTCAAATTCCCATCTGTAAAGGTACTGGTGGAATTTTCTCATAAAGATGACCGCCAAGTCTTTCTTCTCTATCTGGGCATATTTGTGTTCGGCATCAGCCAAAGTCAGAGAAACGTGTTTATTGGGTGTTCCTCTTCAGTGGGCCAACGCTACCGTGATACTGTAAGGGGAGGCATCGCACGTCAGCACTACCTCTTGCTTCAGACCATAGTGGGACAACACCTTCGATGACGATAGCTGCTTTTTCACTTCCTTAAAGGCTACTTCTTGGTTACGTGACAATTTCCAAGGCTGGCCATTTTTATCATGGGTGTAAGGGTGCCAAGATGGAGGCCAGGTTACATATGAATTTTCCGTATTAATTTACTAACCCAAGGAAAGACCTGAGCTCCCAGACAGACTTCGGAACCAGGGCTCCTTTGATCACCCTCACTTTCTCTTCCAACATGTGTAACCCGGTTTTGTCCACTCTGTAACCCAAGTAGGTCAGTTGGGATGCCTGGAACACTTTTCCCTTCTAAGGCACACGTCAACATAGGAGAAATGTTTATGCACTATGTCCAAGTTCTCCAAGTGCTTTTTATTGGTCTTCCCGGTTATTAGTACATCACCCAGATGAATGGCAACCTGGGGTAGATCTTGTAAAATTGTCTCCATGGTCCACTGGAAAGGGCGCAGGCTGAATAGCAGTCCTATACAGTGGTATAAAACCTTATGGGTGTTAATGTGGCATATGTCTGGGACTCCACGTCCAGTCGCAATTACAGGTAGTCATCACTCACGTCCAGCTTCGTAAAGGACAGACCCTACCCACCAACTTTGCATACAAGTCTTGTATGGGAGGGATTGGTTACTTATCCAGCTGCAAGAAGCAGTTGACCATTTGCTTAAAATCCCCACAAAGGCAAACTGAGCCGTCAGGCTTCACAATCGGTTCAACCAGTGCTGCCCATTCCGCAAATTGCACTAGTTTGCTGATTCCATCACTCTTCAGCCTCTTGATTTCTGCCTCCGCTTTTGCTTGCAAGGCAAATAGAACTGGGTGGACCTTGCAAAATCGCAGCTTGGTTCTTGGTCAACATGTAAAGTGGTTTTGGCCCCTTTGATAGTTCCAAGCCCTTCCTGAAAAACTCCTGGGTATTTCACTAGGACTTCATTAACACAGCCATTTCCTAAATCGAAAAATGTTGAGCCAATCTAGGTGAATCTTTCTCAACCAATTCCACCCCAAGAGGGTTAGTCCTGAGCCTCTTACTACCTTCAGCAAACTGCACCAACTGCTTCTTATAGAAGACCGAAACCAAAATTGCACCCTTAATTTGCAATGGTTCCCCAGCATATGTGCTCAGTCTAGCAGACGTCTTGTACAAACTTAGAGCTTGGAGACCCGAGCGATTCTTGTTAAAAACAAGTTCTGCAACCAGACACACAGGTGCACCAGTATCGACGTCATTGGGATTGGAGTGACCATTTAACCAAACATTCATTTTAATCAGTTCCGATGGAGATATCACGAAGGAATGTAATTCTTCCAACCCACATGTAGGAAGGGTTTCCAGGGTGCGCACTCTCCTTTGCTACCAGCCTACGAGATTTCTTACTCAAGTCAGGCCTTGTAGGACTCCTTTCCTGTCTGGAGTCTGCATACTGACAGCAACTACAATGACTTGCCAGCCCAGATCCTGAAGAACTTTTAAGCCACTTGGCCAAGGCTTGGTTTTGTTGTGGCATTTTGCGGAGGGCTGGCTAGGGTCCCTCTGCTCAGGATATGTCCTGTATGAGGCTCTGTGATTGCCTACACTCAAGTGGTATTCCCCAAGCTCAGTCAGACAGGTGAGACTGTCCATTTCCATTGGGATGCCCTGTAGTTACAATGTTCCACTTGCCGCATTTTCTAAAGACAAAGCCAGTTGTAGTGCCTGTTTGAAGTCTAGTCGGACTTCAGCTAGGAGGTGCTTCTGCATGGTTATGACATTAATCCCACTTACCAAACAGTCTCTCAGCATCTCATTCAGGGTTCACCCAAAATCACACACCTCTCCCAGTCATCTTAACCTCGTCAAAAATCCTGATATGGATTCTCCCACTTCTCTAACAGCCGAAGAAAAAAAAAAAAAAGAACAGCAGCATCTCTGGATGAGGGGAGTTTTGGGGTCGGAATATTCCTTAACTAACTCCGTCAACTCTTGGAACGTTTTAGCGTCTGGTGGCCCTGGGAAAGTTAAGCCCCATGTAACCAGAAATGCTACAGGTCTGCAAACAATCAGAAGGATTACTTGTTTCTTTTCATCTTAACCCAGGAAAAATATTGCATTCTATCCACATACTGGGCCCAAACTTTGATGGCAGGATCAAACGGGTCAAGCTTCCCAAATAAAGGCATGATGCCAGAAATGCTCACCCCAACTCCAAGATGACTGTTACAAGCGAATGTTCTTCAGGCACATACTGTTTTCTCCCGTTGCCACTGAAAATAACTGCACAGTGGCCGGTATCCTATCACCAAGTCATCCTTTACTTACTTGTGCACAGTACACTGTCCGTGGCCAGCTAGCTTGGCGTCAGTCCCCTGAACGGAAGGGATTCTGAATCCACATTTCTAGTTGTATGCACACATGCACATGTCACAGTAAAAATACTAGATATGCAAATAACGTTATTGATAATCCACCACCAGGAAAACACCCATGTGAATAAAGAACCAGTAGCAAGCAGAACCCCCTGAGGGCAATGCCAATGGGAACAAAAAAACGAAAGGGGTGATAGGGATCAAATTAAAATAGAATTGGAGAGGGGAATAAAGCACTCACCTCACGGTACCCACCCTTCCAGAATAGCATTGACAGCATCAGTACACACAGCATGCCAATCCCTGTTTATATTGGTTGGCCCAGGCTTCCTGATTGGCCAAGGTTAAGAACACCCATCAAGGACCTCGTAGAACAAGATCCACCTGGTTCCAATCACTACTCAGTCTCTTACAAAAAGCAGCTGGTTTCGTTACCACTAATTGTTGTGAAAGGCTCAGGCCCAAGCTTGATGAGGCAAAATTAGTTGAGAAAGATTCATCTATATTGGCTAAATATTTTTCAACCAGAAAATAACTACCTGAGTAAAGTCCTAATTAAATACCCAGAAGTTGTTCAGGAAGATCTAAGGACAATCAAAGGAGCCAAGGCCACTTTGCATGTTGACCAGGAAGCAATTCCACAATTCTGCTATGCCTGCCCAGTGCCATTTGCCTTACAGGCAAAGATAGAGGCAGAAATCAAAAGCCTGGAAAGCGAAGGTTCTGATGAAGGGTTTAGGCCCGAAACGTCGAGTTTTCCTGCTCCTATGATGCTGCTTGACCTGCTGTGTTCATCCAGCCCCATGCTTGTTATCTCGGATTCTCCAGCATCTGCAGTACCTTTTATCTCTGAATCATCAGATCAGTCCACTTTGCAGAACGGACAGCACCAGTTGTATCAATTCTGAAGCCCGATGGGTTGGTTCACCTTTGTGAAGATTTCAAACAAATGGTAAACCACTTTTCTCAGCTGGATAAATACCTAAGCCCTCGCATAGAATATTTATATGCAAAACCGGGGGCATGGTTGTTCTTCACGATGTTATACATGACCCAAGTATACAAGCAATTGCAGTTACATGAGGATTCAAGTCAGTAACCATAAGGGTTTGTACCAATATATGAGACTGCAATCTTGAATCTTGGGTATCATTAGCCTGTGCAATTTTTCAGTGGACATTTCGAACATTTTACAAGGCCTACCCCAGGTCACTATTTTTCTGGATGACATGCTAATAACAGGGAAGACCAATAAGGATTTCTTAGAGATCTTAGTCATCATAGATGTTTCTCCCAATTGGGCGTATGTCTTAGGAGAGAAAAAGGCCTGTCCCACGCATCCCAAGTGACCTACTTAGGCTACAGAATCGACGAGATCAGGTTACACCTGTTGGAAGATAAACTGACAACGATCAAAGATGCCCTGGCTTCCAAATCTGTACTGGAGCTTAGGTCTTTCCTTGAGCTGGTGAGCTATTACGGAAAGTTTATATATAACTTGGCCTCCATCCTGGCACCTTTGCATTAACTCAAAAAATTGGTCAGCCTTGGAAATGGTCACATAGTGAAGACATAGCTTTCAGGAAAGTGAAGAAACTACTATCATCCCCTGAAGGTACACCGTGTTCCCAAGTAGGTGCTGGTATTGACATGCAATGCCTCCCCACACAGCATCAGGGCAATATTAGCTCATAGGTGGCCCAACGGAGTGGAACACCGAATAGCGTATGCAACCAAGACACCAGCAAATGCAGAGTGTAAATTCATCCAGGTAGAGGAGGGGGGTTTGGTGGGCATATTCAAAGCCAGGAAGTTCCAATACCTTTAAAGACATAAATTTGTAATAATGATAGTCCACAAACCCCTGCTAGGTCTACTTAAAGAGGACAAGACACTGCCGCTCATAGCTTCAGGCCCAATTCAGTGAAGGGCTCTAGTGCTAACTGCACATAATTACCATTTAGAACGCCACCTGGGAGGCCAAGGAGCAACTATGGATGCACTGAACCACCTCCTGCTGGTGGACGTACCACCGGTGGTACCACCACTGAAATAATTCGTAATGATTCTAAATTTTCTGGATACACTTCTGGTCACAGCTGATAGTATCAGACTTTGGACTCAGAAGGATCTAGTCCCGGCAAAACTGAAACAGCTATTGGTGATGGGGAAAACAATTAAGTCATCACAACCAGAATCGAAACCTTTTTTGGACCCAGAGAGGTCAGATCACAGTAGAGGATGACATATTATTATGGGGAGCAAGAGTGATTGTCCTGAGCAAAGGTCGCTGCCAAATACTGGTTGAACTCCACCTGGGTCATCCAGGGGTTTCCAAAATGAAGATGTTGACAGGAAGTTATGTCTAGTGGCTAGAATTAGATGCAGACATAACTGTACTGGTAGGGCAGTGCCCAGAATGCCAACAAGGACAAAAATTACCACTAACAGCTCCCCCATTTGTGCGAATGGCCAAGTAAACCATTGACACATGTTGACTAAGCAGGTCTTTCATGGGCTCAATGTTATTAGTCACTGTGGATGCCCACTTGAAGTAGCTAGATGTGGATAGTGTTCATTGGTCAAGCATGGCAATGATGATAGAAAACCTCCGGGCAAGTTTTGCAACACACAGACTCCCGGAAATGCTGGTCACAAATAACAGATGGTCATTTACCATCTGGGAATGTGAGTACTTCCTAAAGTCAAATGAAGCTGTATAAAGTTCAGGTAGGTGCGACAGTCTTGATCAATCATTTGGACCGTATGAAAGCTGCAAATGGTGCAGGACAGAAATGTGCCCAGCTCCTTGACTGCCTTTCCAACTGATCCAGAGCCTGTAGGTTGTCTGTCTCTATCAAGCATTGAAGATACCTCAGAATCTGAAATGGACACAGAAGATGTCACCACCTCAATGCCTTTACCACCTGAAGAGTAGAATGAATTTCATCCAAGACTGTTGACTTACTCGCTGAGCTGGCTTGTTTTCGTTCAGACATTTCATCACCATGCTAAGTAACATCATTAGTGTGGCCTCCAATAAAGTTTTGTTGTTCTACACTGCTTGGAATTTATACTGTCCAGTCTGTTATGCTGCGTAGTGTCAGTTCCGGTTTTGTTCTGTGTGGGTTTGTACGTGGGGCCAACTCTATATGATTGTTGATGCATTTTGGGTTGAGAACCATGTCTCTAGGAATTTCCGTGCATGTCTATGTTTGGCTTGGGCTATTATGGTTACATCCCAGTTAAACTGATGGCCTTCATTGTCTCAGTCATTGTGCAAGGTTATTTCAGAGGCTATGTGGGCTGTTAGAGTGGCTGGAGACATGGATGGCTTGAGTTTGCATGTAGGCAGTGACAGGTCAGGGATAAGGAATAGACGGCTTAATGTTTAACTTCAGATAGCAGACTTCCATGAAACCCCTTTACACTCATTATCTGATATTTATCTAAATAACGCTATCCCACATTAATAAAAAGATCATTGCAATAGAACAGTCAGCAGGGCATTAATTTCCAGTAGCTCTCTCGATGCTGTTAGTTATTTTGGTGCCACTGCCATGTAAACAACCCGTTTTTTTTTGTTTTTCAAGTACTATCTGCAGCTATACTGCAGTTTATATATCATTTGCTGTCCATTCAAAATTTGTAATGTCCTCATTAATGTCAAACTTGACACTGCCAGTTCCATTTGCCTACCAACAATATGTACATTTTTTAAAAAATGCAAAAACGGAACATAACAAACATATAAAACTATCTACGTGTATTTTATACTGTAATGTGTTGGCTTATTTAAATCAATTTATTAATTAGGGGAAGCAAAGGGGCTGTAGTTTTTTTTGGTTCAAAATGTTTCCTTCTTTCAATTTACAACAAAACACCAATAAATAGATAAAACACAAGAAAAAAAAAATAACTGATTTTATTCTTAAGACAAGTTTGTGTACGCTCCAAAATAAAGGAATATGCAAGGTTGTTAATGTTAATAAAACACTCAATTATGTATCTAATGTCTACAATGTTAACAGAACCCCTCAATAGCTACAATCTTGTAATTCACGCATTATCCAACATGATACTTTCAAAATATTTTACTGCTTTGTAACACCAAAGTAAATCAAGCCTGTTTGAGTTGAAACCACATGGTAAACACAGAAGCCCATCTTATATTTTATATTTAAATTATGAATATACCCTTTGATTAATTTCATAAGCCAACAATCTATGTTAGCATTGTAACGCTATTAATTAGTCCTTGCAAGTTCAAGATAGCACCATGGATTTATGGTGTATATTCCTTTTCACAAATAATTAAAAGTAATTTGCAGTACTCTACTGGTAAATGTTAGGTGGGCTTTATATAATGATGATCTTGTGCAAGTATTGATGTGGAAAGGAGACACTGAAGGCAAACAAAGAATAGGTACAAGATATTTATTTTAATATTGAAGTGTTAAAAGTGATTCAAGAGTAAGCTAGAACTCTAAAGAATACAAGTGATTATATAATTGAAGGTAAAGAGAAAGTAGTAGATTACTTAATGAGTATTTTCTCAAAATATTCACTAAAGAAGAAAAGATGAGCATGATATATAATTATCATAGTACAACAAATTCTCTGGAAGATTTTAAAATCAATATGGAGGTTTTATTTGATCATTTAAAGTAACTGAAAAATTAACATATTTCTCAGGTCAAATGAGGTCTCTGATCAAGAGGTAGAATGAAAAGAAAATTAGAAGGTTTCAAAAATCTACTGAATATTAGACAGTGCTAAAGTAAGCAAATGTGGTACTCATAGTTGCATGAGAAATAAAGCTGGCTAAATCACTCAAACAATTAGCCTTCCATCGAAAGAAGGAAAATAAGGAAAAGTAAATTAATAAACAGGTTGAGGAGTGTCAATATCACATTTGTTTTAATAAAGAAGTGCTAAAGTATACTCAGAGAAATATGCCCAATGTATAAATTTTCTCATCTCCTTTGAGGATGTTCCAAGTGAAGTAGCCGTTATCAGTCATTTGGATATTATTTGATTTTTGAAAAATCATTGAAGGATTTCCTTTACAGCTATCGCAACCCAAGAAAAAATGAGACAGAAAAAAATAATGTAAGAAAGAGAAACACTGAAGTACTTGGATCACTGCTGATTGTTATCCACATAGCAATTAGTAGGAAGATTTCTACAGTGAGTGGTATCCTGATCTCTCAGTCAGAAGCTCAGGGTTCAAATTCCATTCCAAGACTTGATTGTCAAGGGAAGTGCATTCAAAATGTGGCCAAACAGATCAAATATCAACTTGCAAATCCTTCGTACATGTGCGAGATTGTTCATTTATGCAGTGGAAAGAATTTGGAGCCTCTTACTGGGAGAGTGGTTGGTTATGTTGGACGGATGGTCTGTGTGGATCAAATTGATACCAATGGCATACAGTATGATTCTACATTTGTCTGGGTTAGATTCAGGAAGTAACGTCTTGAGCTACCGCCATTGAAGGTTGTGGCACTATAGATCAGACCCACCTTTGGACAGAGAACACACGCAGTAATCAGAACATTTAACAACCTAAATTTGGAAAAAGATCCTATCAATGATTGGGATGCAAAAATCAATCGAAAGCTTATATAAACAAAACTTGCAACAGCAACACTGAGAATTAAAACAGTTAATATCCTTTTAGGCAAATGAACCAAAAAGCAAATGAAAAATCAATCCGGAAAACCAAATTACTACATGTTGTGCAAATTCTGAGCAAAGTATACATGTATACAATAAAGTGAATTAAATTAACACAAGGAGATGAAGAAAAGACTCCTCAGTTTCAATATTACCCAAACGTGGAGCAACTGAAAAATAAAATTTTGAATATGTCTCGTGTCTAAACAAATTATACAGACGTTTAACAATAAATTAACTAAACACCTGGAAAGGTGGACAATTTGATCCATCCTTTTCTGAAGGGGCTCACTGTTTCAAGAACCTAAAGAATGAAAAAAAATTATCCTATCTGTAATGGAGGTGCAAAAGAAAGATTAACAAGAAATCTAAAGTGGTGGATGAGGTACTAATCAAGTAGAATTGTATCCTGGAACATGCTGAGATTTTTGAATGTTGTAGGAACTGAGGAGTCTTGAGTTGTGCATTGTAGATTGTGAAAAGACTTGAATGTCAAAGAGCGAGTCAGTTGAGCCACCATCTTCTGATCTGCTCCTGAAGCTACAGTATTTACGTGGCTGGATTAGTTACATTTCTAAGGAGAAGTTAATTCTTGGAGATTCAACAGTGTTAATACCATTATACGTTCAGGAGAGGTGGTTAGATTCTCTAGTGTTCGAGATCATCACTACCTGGCACTAGTGTGGTTTGAAAGTTAATCAGTTTAATCAGACCAGCCTGATTATTGTCCAGGTTGTTGCATTATCCAAGGAATGGAGCTGAATACTAAGCAATGAACAGCATCCATCACCGCTCTTGATGATGGAGAGTCGGTCATTGATGAAGATGGTTGGGTCAAAAGGACTGCCTCAAGGAACTTCAGCAGGAAAATCCTGAGACAATGAAGATTTGACTTCAACAATCCTGAACTTCCTTTGTGCTTCATATGATTCCAGCCAAAGAACACTTTTACCCCAACCACCTCCCTGGCCTTTCCAATTTCCATTAACTTAAACTTTACAGGGGCTTCTTGATGTCAGTCAGTAAAATACTGTCTCATTGTCAACAGCAGTCACTCCCACTATACCTCTGAAATTCTCAGTTCTTTGCATGTGTCTGAACCAAGGCTGTAATTAGGTCTGCAGGTGAGTGGTGTTGGCAGGACAAATTGAAAACTGGGCAGCAGGCTATGCATGAGCAGTGGTACGGTGGAATACAATTCTCTTGTTGGCATTTCAAGGATACTCAGTTTTAAAATGACAGATATGCTCTGGATCTATCCAGTTTAGCACAGTGGAAATTCCACACAAGATGGGCACGATGTTGTCTGTAAAAGTTAAGTCTTTGTCGCCATAAAAGCTGTGTGGAACAGTCCTGAACAGATGCATCTGCATTAAATAGATAGATAACTTGAGTAGGAAGTCAAATAGATTCTCCCTTTACAATAGCTTTTTTCACTGCCAGCTACTGGCCTAATCTAGCACCACACCCCATCAGGACAAAGCCAGCTCGGTGCAACCTAGGCACTCGAACATGGACTTTGAAGATTCTCCACCCAAGGTGCATTTCATGCTCTAATTACACTCATGTTAAATGTGGAGGAGTTTTGATTCATCAATTAAGGAAGGGAGCTAGGTGATAATCATTAAAAAGTTTCCTTAACTATATTTGACCTGGCACCATAGGGACTTTATGGGGTTATGACACCACTCCCTCCAAACAGTATGCCAGTGCGCTGTTGGTGGAATATGACAATACCCAGCTATGATACTGAAAAAATCTAGGATACTATTTACAAGATACAATTGAGAGTTTATGACTGTTTCAGGTTGTTGCTTGATCAGTCTAAGGAGACACTGTTCCCAATTTCAGTCCAACCATACAGGCATATAGTCATAGAGATGTACGGCACGGAAACAGATCCTTCAGTCCAACCCGTTCATGCCAACCAGATATCCTAAATAAATCTGGTCCCATTTGCCATCACTTGGCCCATTTCCCTCTAAACCCTTCCTATTCATATCTGGAGGTTAGGAGGATGACTTTAAAGGATCAACTGAATAATAACATAAGAACTAGGAGTGGGGGTAGGCAATTCAGCCCCTTGACCTTACTTTGCCATTCAATAGGGTCATGCTGATCGCATCTTGGCCTCAACTCCACTTTCCTGCCTGGTCTCCACAACTCTTCAACCCATTACTAATTAAAAATCTATTTCCTTGTTAAATATACTCAGTGAACAAGCATCCGCCACACTCTGGGACAGTCACTTCCACAGTTACATGACCTTTTGAGAGAAGAAATTTCACCTCATCTCTATTTTTAATCTGTTACCCCTTACCCTAAAACTACGACCTCCTATTCTAGATTGCTCCACGAGGCAACATCTGCTCTACATCTGCTTTATCAATCCCTTTTAGCACCTTACATACCTCAAGTAGGTCTCCCCACTTGTCTGGATAAGTGCAGCTCCAGCAACACTCAAGAAGCTCGAAACCATCCAGTGCAAAGCAGCCTGCTTGATTGGCACCATATCCACAAATATTCAGTTACTCCACCACTGATGATCAACAGTAACAGTGTATACTATGTGCAAGATACACTGTAGAAATTCACCAAGGCTTCCTGGACAGCCTCTTCCATCCAGATGGACAAAGACAGCAGATACATGGGAACACTGGCACCTGCAAGTTCCCCTGCAAGCCACTCACCACCCTGACTTGGAAATATATCTCCATTCCGTCAGTGTTGTTGGGTCAAAATCCTGCAAATCACTCCCTAGCAGCATCATGGGCCTACCTAGAGACGTGGACAACAGTGGTTCAAGGAGACAGCTCACCACCACTTTCGAGGGAAACTAGGACGAGTAAACTAGATGCGTGGCTGTGCCCACCAAAAGTGAACAAAAAAAATTGGACAAAAGAGCTGAATTCAACATGTTAAAGTCACTGCAAATTAAGGGTACGTTCCTCAGTAGTTTGAGGCATACCTAGCACAGAATAAAATGGTGTTTGGCCATCACGCCAACAAAATAGCCTAATAGCTACAATAAACCTCCAACGGCACTACCATCACCAAATCATATGCAATTAAAATGAAGATAACGATTGACCAGAAATCCAACGAGACTAGCAACAGAAAAGCTAATTAAGACTGTGAGCATTCTTCACTAACTAGCTCGCTTCCATACTCTCTAGAGTTTTTCCACAATCTACACAAACAATTCAGGCATGTGATGAAATACATTTTAGTTTCCTGATGGGTGAAGCTACAACACTTAAGCAATTCAGGATAAAACAGCCTGGTTAATTGGCATCAAATTTATCAGCTTTAACACCCACTCTGGCAGGTTGTATAAACAGAATATCTGTGGAAAATGATCAAGGCTTTTTTCACAGGATCTACCAAACATGCAACCCCTACATTCAAAAGGTCAAAGGTGGTAGTTGTAATGGGAACACTGTGATCTTCAAGTCATGCAGCATCTCAAATTGCACAGTCAAGACAACTGTAACAAATTCGTCAGGGCTGAAAAAAAAAGAAACAAATGTTTTCACTGTTGTACAGCTTAGTGGTGGATTAAAGAAGAAATAATTCATTTCAATGTCTATTTCCCCTTCAGAAATATTGTCCATTTTTCCTGTCTTAGCTCATCTCCACAAATAGTTATTAATGGGTTGAAAGAAATGCTGACTTGAAACAAACGCTGGAGAGCAAGATCAAATTATTTTTTCTTTCTCTCACAATGTACATTATCCCACAGTGAACAAATGTCTACTTAACATGCAATCAGCATAATAACTACAATATTTTTAGAGAATCTACCTTAAAATATTTTGTAAGGAGAATTCCATATTCACTGCCTTAGAATAGCCAGTGTTTCAATAGACAAAGTATTTTTAAACAAACCTTTCTTGCTTGTTTAGTATCCCCAAGTCTAATAACCATATTTCTCATTTTCACCCATAACAGGAAATAAACTACACCAGACTACCAATCAGCAAGATTAGCAAAAAAAGCATTACAAAATTTGACCAGTTTATTTGATTTGATTTATTGTAGTCACATGTACCTAACTACAGTGAAAAGCTTTGTCTTGTGAGCAGTATAGGCAGATCAAAGCAAATAAGGACATGCAGATCATAGGGTGCTTATACAGAGCAAGGCACATAGGTTACAATTGCACAGGAGGTGTGCAAAGCAACATCAACATTAGCAAGATCACGTTATTTTAAGGTAGAGCGTTCATTCATCTGTCTAATAATGGCAGGGAAGAAGCTGTTCTTTCACCTGTTGGTGCATGTGTTCAAGCTTCTGTATCATCTGCCTGATGGAAGAGATTGTAGGACAGCATTACTGGGGTGGGAGGGGTCTTTGGCAATGTTGGCAGCCTTTCTGTGGCAATGAGAAGTGTAAATAGAGTCCATGGATGGGAGGTTGGCTTCCGTGATAGTCTGTTCTGCGCACCCAACCTTCTGTAGTTTATTATGGTCCTGGGCAGAGCAGTTGCTGTAACAGGCCATTATGCACCAGTTTTCTGTGGTGCATCTGTAAAAGTTGGGAAAGGTCCCAACGGACATGCCGAATTTCTTCCTCAGGTGGCTTAGGAAAAGGTATTGTTGTGCCTTCTTGATCGCCGCATCCATGTGGGAAGTCCAGGACAGGCTGGTGGTTATCATCATTGCTAGGAACTTGACGCTCTCTTGACACAAACTTGTCGATGGTGTTTGTTCCGAATTTGGCCACACAGTTGTGTGTATACAGGGAGTACAGTAGGAGGCTGAGAACGCATCCTTGGGGGGCTCCAGTGTTGAGGGTTATTGGGGAGGAGGTGCAGCTGTCTATCTTCACTGACTATGATGTGTGGGTCCGGAAGCTGAGGATCCAGTTGCAGAGGCTGAAGCCAAGAGTCTTGGAGTGTTAAGATTAGGCTGGAGGGAATTATACTGTTGAAGACGGAGCTGTAGTCGATGAGTAGGAGTCTGACATGGAGGTCCTTGTTGTCCAGATGTTCCAGGGATGAGGGTAGGGCTAGGGAAATGGCATCCACTGTGGATCTGTTTCATCGGTAGGCAAAGTGCAGGGGATTGAGGCAGGCTGCCAGGCTAGAGTTGATGTTTTGGCCATGACAGCCACCCGAAGCATTTCATGATTACAGATGTCAGAGCCATTGGACGGTAGTCATTAAGGCAGGTTGCACATGCTTCCTTTGGTACTGGGGGGATGGTAATTTTCTTGAAGCAGGTGGGGACTTTGGCTTGTAGGAGGGAATAGCTGAAGAGGTCAGTGAATACCTCCACCATCTGGTCTGCACGGGATTTAATTGTGCAGCCAGGCACTCCATCTAGACTCCTCGTTTTCGTTGGGTTGACTCTCAAGAAGACCCATCTGACATCTGCAGTGATGATGGAGGGAACAGGCGCGTCCTGGACTGTCGGGGCAGATGACACTGCGCCACTGGCATTCTGCCCAAACCAAGCATAAAAGGCACTGAGCACATCAGGGAGAGATGTGTTTTTGTCTGCTATCTTGCTCAGTTTCATTCTGTATCCCGTTATGCTGTGCAGGCCTTGCCATAGGTGGCAGGTGTCCATATCGTTGGTTTGGGCATCTAACTTGGTCCAGTACTGCCGCTTGGCATCTCTGATAGCTTTGTGGAAGTCATATCTGGATTTTCTATAAAGGTCTGGATTGTCCAACTTGAATACTACACACTTGATCTTCAGTAGGCAGTGGATTTACCAGTTCATCCAAGGATTCTGGTTGGAGAACACCCTGAAGGACTTTTCTGTCATGCAGCCCTCCATGCACTTGCTAATGCAATCTGTGATGGTGGTGGCATAGTCATCTAGGTTGTGTGCTGGTTTCTTGAATATAGCCAAGTCCACTGATTCCAAACAGTCCGGAGAAGCCCTTCCGCTGCCTCAAACCAACACTACCACTTTGTGAAGGATCCTCCTGTTTCAGCTTCTGCTTGTGACCTGGAAGAAGGAACACAACGTTGTGATCTGATTTTCTGAAGTGTGGACAGGGAATGGAGCACTAGGGGTCTTTGATAGTTGTGTAGCAGTGGTCCATGATATTTGGTCCCCTAGTGGGACAGGAGACATGGTGCTGGTATTTTGGTAGCACCCTCTCGAGGTTGGCCTGGTTGAAGTCACTGACCACAGTGAATAAGGCCTTGGGGAATTTCATCTCCACAGCGTTTGTATGTTCTTTGAGTCACTTAAGGACGGAAAAAGTAAATCAAAAGTATATGCTTCTCCATCTTTTAAAAAAAAATGACACATTTGCCTTTTAAAAAGTGTTCAACTTGAGTATTTCATCACAGTACCGAACTCCAACATAATAAAACTAGCATTTTGTAAGGATTATGCCTTCTTATTTCTCAGTTTTTAAAATTATGTATTTAAATAAGAAATAACTGAATTAAAACCAGTCTTTTGAAAGACTGATGCATGTTTTGAAAAGCAAGTAGCCCGACACTTGTGGCAAGCAATTTGTAAACTGCTGTTTGAACAAGCAGTAATTGAAGTGGTTGCACATGAATTGGAGCCAAAGGATTAACTTTACCCATGTGGTTGTATGGCAACAAGAGGATGATAGATAACTGGTCATTAGTTCACAGACCAAAAGCAAAAGCCTTTCACCTGCCATCAGCTGTGAGATTGGTGAAATCCAACACCAACTCTACTGTCCAGTACAGCCTTCAGAGACTTGAGGAAGAGAGCTCAAAGTCTGAGACCTCAAACTCAGCACAAACTCATGGTCTTCAGAGTACAGTCAGAGTCATACAGCATGGAAACAAGCCCTTCAGGCCAACTAGTCCACACCAACTTTGTTCCCAAACTAAACTAGACCTCCCTGCCTGCACTTGGCTCATATCCCTCCAAACCTTTCCTATTCATGAACTTGTCTTTTAAACGTTGTAAGTGTAGCTGCATCCATCAGTTTCTCTGGCAGTTCATTCCACACGCTAGCCACGCTATATTAAAAAGTTAGCCCTCATGACCTGTTTAAATCTTTCTCATCTCATCTTAAAAATATGCCTCCCAGTTTTGGACTCCCCCAACAAAGGGAAAAGATCCTTGACATTTATCTTATCTATGCCCCTCATGATTTTATAACCTTCTATAAAGATCATCCCTCAACCTCCTATGCTTCCATGGAAAAATGTCCCAGCCTTTCCAGTCTATTTTTGTATCTCAAACCCTCAATTCCTGACAACATCCTGGTAAATCTTTTCTGAACACTGTCCAGCTTTATAATATCCTTCATATAATCAGGGCAACCAGAACTGTATGCTGTACTCCAGAAGAGGCCTCAGCAATGCTCTGTACAGCCACAACATGACATCCCAACTCCTATACTCAAGGGTCTGAGCAATAAAGACAAGTGTGCTAAATGCCTTCTTAACCACCCTGTCTACTGTGACACAAATTTCAAAGAATTATGTACCTGAACCCTTGGGCCTCTATTCTACAGCACTACCCAAGACTCTCCCATTAACTGTATTAAGTCCTGCCCTTGTTTGTATTACCAAAATGCAATACCTCAAATTTATCCAAATTGAACTCAATCGGTTACTCCTCAATTGATCAAGATCTCTTTGTACTCTTAGATAACCTTCTTCACTGTCCCATTTACCAGCAATTGTGGTGTCATGTGTGAACTTAGTAACATGGCTTCCATATTCTCATCCAAATGGTTTACATAAAATGACAAACAAGCAGGCCAGCACCAATACCCAAGGAACACTGCTGGTCACAGGTCTCCAGTCCAAAAAAAAGAGCCTCCAATCACAAATCTTTATCTCTGACCGTAAAGCCAATTTTGCATCCAATTGGCAGCTGACCCTGAATCGCATGTGATCTAACTTTACTAATTAGTCTCCCATCTGGAACCTTGTCAAAGCAGCTTGGTCCCCATTCTTCAGTATGCATCAGAAACAGCGCGAGCGAGAAGGGGAGCAAAAACGAGAGGAAACGGTGGAGAGCGCAGGAAAGAGAGCATGCAAGGGCAGGCGGGAAGGAGAATGGAGAGCAGTGAGGAGGACAGCGCGCGAGCAAGGAAGTGTAAGTGAGCCAGCAACAAAGTGCGAGAGCGAGAGAGAAAAAGAGCACGAGAGAGAGAGAAGGAGCGAGAGACAGAGAGAAAAGGCAAGGGAAAAAACAGCGAGACACCGGGAGGGAAAAAGAACAATAGACAAAGAGATACCAAAAGCGAGACAGAGAGCATGCATGGGACAGAGAGAGGGCAGAGTTAAAGAGCGAGAGAGAAAGAGAAAGTCAGAGGGAAAGAGAAGAACAGTGAAAGAGAGAGAGAGCTGTCAATGCTACTAATATAACTTCTCAGCAGTTGAGAAATCTGTTTTAAATAGGCAATCTCTTATTCTGAGATTACTCCCTCTAGTCCAAGACTCTCCCACAAAGGTAAATAACCCCTCTATAACTACCCTGTCAAGCTTCCGAAGAATCTTGCAGGCCAGGCAGCATCACAGGAGCAGGAAAGTTGATGTTTCGGATCAGCGTCCATCTTCAGAAATAAGTAGGGCGATGGGTGCTGAGAAATAAAAAGAGGGGTGGGACTGGGGAAGACAGGTGGGATGGTGATAGGTGAGTGCAGGTAGGGAGTGGTGGGGATTAGTCAGTGGGATGGGAGGAACGGATTGGTGGAAGAGAAGATGGACAGGTTATATCAGGTCAAGGTGCTGGGAATGAGAGGGAGGATTGGGCGTGGGATGAAGCTGGGGGTGGTGAGATTTTGAAACTGGTGAAATCCACATTTAGGCCATTGGGCTGTAGGCTCCCTAGACTGTCTAGGAGGTGTTGCTCCTCCAGTTTGCGGGTGGCATCATTGTGACACTGGAGGAGACCCAGGATGGATATGTCACCCAGGGAGTTGGAGGGGAATCTGAAATGGATCGCATCCAAAAGGTGTTGTCAATTGTCACGAACAGAGTGCAGGTGCTCTATAAAGCAGTCTGTGAGCCTCTACTTGGTCTCAACGATGTAGAGGAGGCCATATCGGGAGCAGCAGATGCAATAGACCATGTTGATGGATGTGCACGTGAACCCCTGTCTAATGTGGAATGTTTGTTTTGTGCCTTGAATGGAGGTGAGGGGTGGAGGTGTAGGGGCAGGTATAGCACTTCCTGCAGTTTCAGGGAAAGATGCCAGGGCTGGTGAGGGTGGTGGGGGTGGTGGGGAGCAGACGAGGGAGTCATGGAAAGAGTGGTCCCTATGAAAGGCAGATAGGGGTGGGGAGGGAAATATCTCTTTGGTTGTGGAGTTGGATTGTAAGTGGCAGAGAATGATACACTGGTTACGGAGGTTGGTGGGGTGATATGTGAGGACAAGTGGGAGTCTGTCTTTGTTTCTGTTGGGGGGCAGATGTGTGGGAAACACAAGATGCGGTTGCAAGCATTTTCAACCACCAAAGAGAGGAAGTTGCAGACGTCGAAATAAGAGGACATCTGGGATATTTAGGAGTGGAACACCCCATCTTGGGACCAGACGCAGCGAAGATGGAGGAATCCACCCCTCCCACCTCACTGACCAACCCCACCACCTGCATTCACCTATCACCATCCCACGTACCTTTCCCAGCCCCAGCCCCACCCCTCTTCTTTTTATTTATGAGCTCCCTTCCCCCTCCCCATTTCTGAAGAAGGGACCCGACCTGAAATGTCAACTTTCTTGCTCCTCTGATGCTGCCTGGCCTGCTGTGTTCCTTCAGCTCCACACGGTGTTATCTCTGACGCCAGCATCTGGAGTTTTTACTATCTCTGTGTGACTTCCATTACCAAGAATCTTTAATGCTTCCATAAAGTTGCCTCTCATTCTTCTGAACTCCAATCAGTACAGGTCCAACTGAGTCAACCACTCCTCAAAAACAAAAAACCCTCTGTACATGGAAGGACTGAGTAAATCTTTTTCTGGACTGCCTCTAATGCCAATATATCAAATAAGATCACCAAAACTCTTCAGAGTATTCCAGATGTGGTCCAGCTAGTGTCTTATATAGTTTTAGCAAGACTGGTCAAATCTTACTCCTTGGATGCCAACATTCCATTTGCCTCCCTTTCATCTGCTGAACTTGGATGTTAGATATTTTATGATTACAGCAAAAGCCCCAACTCCCTCTGTGATGCAGCTTTCCATAATCTTTCACTATTTAAATACAATTCAGTTCATCTGATGTTCTTGCCAAAGTGACTGCCCTCACATTTTCATCACATTCTGTTTCATTTATCAAGTCATTACTCATTTACTTAATCTGTCTATGTAGACCCTGCGTCAAACTTTCAATTTGCATTCAGATTACTTTTGCATCATCCACATATTTGGCGACCATACATTCACTTCTTTCGTCCATGTAATTAATATATATTGTAAATAACTGCAGCAATTCTGACTGCTCGTGACCCAAAGCGCCCAACGAACATCGATCAAGAGTCTAAAACTCAATCTTTCATCTGTCCCCATTGCAATCACTGCACTGATCCCTGTGGCAATCCACTAGTAACACCATGAAAATGCACCCCACCCCTCCAACCTTATCTCAACTCTCTGCCTTCTGCTTAGTTAGTCAATCCTCTATCTATGCTTATATACAAATCCGCTGCACATCAGCACATGACTTTGGAAATACAAACATACTGCACTACTGGTTCTGCTTTATTATCTTGCTTGTTACGTCTTCAAAGAATTCTAATGAATTTGGAAGGCATGATTTCCCCCTTACTATATTATGTATCTCCAAATGCTTTGTTATTACATCTAATAAGAGTTACCTGACAGTGAACAACTTTTTTTTGAAAAATGCCCCTCCCCTTTTGAATAAGTGTGTTTCATTGGTGTTTTTCCAATCCCCCATCACTTTTCCAGTTTTGAGATATTCTTAGAAGATTACTACCGGTGCATCCATTATATTTGTAGCTACCTCCTTTAATATTCTAGGATACAACTCATCAGGGCCTCATGCTTTATCAGCCTTTAGCCCCATTAGTTTCCGTAGCATTTTTTAATCTAGTGATATTACATTTATTTCTTCCTCCCACTCCGTTTGGTCTCCCTGATTATTTAGTAACTTTGGAATGCTATTAGTGTCTTCCACTGTGAAGACTGATGCAAATACTTAGTCAACTCCTCTGCCATTCCTCCTTCCCCATCCTTATTCTCTAAAGGGACTATGTTTGGCCCCTCTCCTTTTGTATATGAATAGCTCTCATTTTCTGCTCCATTTTTATTTTACTTGCTGGTTTACCCTTAAAGCTTATTTTCTTTATTCGTTTTTGGTTGTTGTTTAACATCCTTGTAAGATGCTTGAAGTAATTTGACAGATGTATAAAATTAGGAAGAGCTACATAGAATAAACAGAATCCAAATCTAGTGGCTGAAAAGTCAATAATCAGATGACTCAGATTTAACTTAATTTGCATTGACTAGCAAAAGGACTGGATAGAATGCGAGGGAAAGCTTTTACACAAAATGTGTTAAATATTTAAAATATACTCTCTCCTACAATATTGTGGCAGATACAGATACTTGATGATAAAAAAGGGAATGAATAGGCAGGGGCAGGCAACGGCAGGATGAAGGGATTCCTCTTTAAAAGAACTAGCACTTAGTGGGCAGAAATGACTCCTTCTGTGCTGCACTTTTCTAGAGACTCAAAATGTATTGCAAAGGCATAGGATGAAAGTGTTGAAGGTTTGAAGTTAAGGGGAGCAGTGGGACTGAGGGATAAGGAGCTTGGAAATAAAGCAAGAACTGGATCCCACGATTTTACTCCATGGCCCTGCCTTAGTGAATGATACTCACTACACTTGTTAAGCTCTAGTGTTTAAAATAAAATGCAGAGTCCTAAATAGTGTCTATATTATAGAGGCATCGCTTCTTCAGGGGATGCCTGACAAAGGAGCAGCTCTCCAAGACTTGTGATTTCAAATAAACTCATTGGATTATAACTTGGTGTCATGTAACTCCCTTGAGATAAAGGCAACATTCCATTTAATTATTTCATAACGTTGAATAACTTTCCAATCATTCATTCTGTAAGATGAATTACTTGCATTTTTATAATCTTGGGACATTGTAAAATGCCAATGAAATAATTTGGAATTGTATCATTTACAGTGAAGAAAATTAACAAAATGATCAATTAATTTAAGGGAATCTGGAGGAGGGCGTATAATCTAAAATTTAGTGACATATTTGGAGAGAAACTAGGAAATATTTCTTCACAAAGACTAATAGAATTTTGGAACTTTTTTCTGGAAATAACAACTTATAATATCACTATTAAATCAGTTGTTAAATTTAAATCTGAAATTGAGGACAGATGCAATAAAAACAGTCCTAATTGTCTGGTTAACATCTACCAGCTCTAAAAATACAAACTGTAAATTCATTAGCTGCGACTTCATCAGTCCACGGCAAATGTGTTCAGGGGATAGTTTTAACTTAGTGAATAGAAGTGTACATTAGTCATTTTGACAAAAACAAACTTATATGGCTAGCTTATGCATGTTGCTTTTTTATGCCAACATAAATATCATAAGGAAATGAATACTTTTCTGGAATGCTGGGAGTGTTAAGCTTAATGGAGGGAAATTATTGGGCATATTGATATATTCTTCTCATTCTGCCACTTTGCCAATCCACATATCCTGCATGTAAACAAATGCTGAAGCTAACATTACTACATCACCTAACAAAAGGGTTACTGAGAATCAAAAAGGAACCACTGAAAACTAACCAGAAGAAATCCAAACAAAGAACAAATTTTCCTGGTATGTGCAAAAAGACATATACAAAAAAAAATACTTTGCAAGGTAATTTTTTTTAAAATTCATTCATAGGGTATGGATACCACTGGTGAGCTGCCTTATTGAATCACTGTAGTCAATGAGGAGTATGTACACCTATAGAACTGTTGGTAATTCCAGAATTTCAACCCAGCAAAAAGTGAACGAAGGAAGATATTGCTCCAACAGGATAGTTTGGAGGGGAACTTGCAGGTCCCTTTAAGAGATCATGCTTTGTCTGTGCTTGGAAGTTTACAAGTACTGTGCACTGAGAGTGCCCAAACTGAAACATTTTGTATCAAACAGGCAAGCAGCATTTTTACCAAGACATCAAGTCTTTTCAAATTTAGCCAATCAATTTAAACCAAGCCCTTACATGCTAAAAGCTAACTGAATTTAAAAACTGATGGTGTTGACAACCTGAAATCAATCATATAAGAATTTGATGTGTCATAGGGGATATAAAAGACAGGGCATTTGGAAAATCGGGGAAAGCCAACTAACAACACCACCTTTTTTTGCTCTCAGGGAAAGCAACAACTAATTACGGAAAGGAACCAAGGCATTTTTAGCTTAAAGTCCTCACAGAAGAAACTAGGGAGAAAACATCCCTGACAGCAGAATCCGCAGAAGACAGGCATTTGTGGAGTAACAGAAAAGGCAGAGCATTCCTGAAGACAGTCCGTGCAAACTTATTGAGTTTTAATTTCTTGTCGTCTTATTAATAGGGCTTATACAAGTGAGACTTGTGTTTATTTGAATTGCATTCCAGTAGAATTTAGGCCAATTAGGGAGTAGTTTGGGGGGTGGGGAGGAGAGAAGAGTGTTCAGCTTATTAGTAGTTCTGATATTTTGTTCATGGTTAGGGTTAAATAAATAAATTTTTTTGTTATTTATAAAGTGGATCAGAGGTTTCCTATCATTCAATCACTCAATAGATTATGAGGCGAAAGGCGAGCTTCTCTGAGTGTTTCGGGGATAATTATTAGAAGGGAGCTTCTACTCCTGTCATAACAGATTGGGGATAACAAGGCGTGGGGCTGGATGAACACAGCAGGCCAAGCAGCATCATAGGAGCAGGAAAGATTGGGGCTTGTGTTTTGGTTTAATTATCAGAGGGGTTCGGCCAGACTTCTTCCCTAATGAGATGAATTAGTCACACCAAAATTCCTAACATCGAATGTGCCCCTGCAGCCACAATATTTAGACAGCTGGTCCAGTTCATTTTCTGGTCAATTGTAGCCCCATAAGACAACACAGTATGGAGCTGGAGGAACACAGCAGGCCAGGCAGCAGAGGAGCAGGACAGTTGAGGTTTTGGGTTGGGACCCTTCTTCAGAAATGGAGAAGGGGAAGGGGAAGGGAGCTTAGAAATAAATAGAGGAGGGGTGGAGTTGGGGAAGATAGGTGGGACAGTGATAGGTGAATGCAGGCAGGGAGTGGTGGGGATTGGTCAGTGGGATGGGAGGGGCAGATAGGTGGGAGAGATGATGGACAGGCTGTGTCAGGTCGAGGAGGCAGAAATGAGAGGGAGGATTTGACATGGAATGAGGCCTGGCATAGGGAGATTTTAAAACTGGTGAACTCCATGTTTAGGCCATTGGGCTACAGGCACCCGAGGCAGAATATGAGGTGTTGCTCCTCCAGTTTGCAGGTGGTGTCATTGTGACACTGGAGGCAGCCTAGGATGGACGTGTCACCCGGGGAGGGGGGGAGGAAAGAGTTAAAATGGTTGGTGAACAGAAGGTGGTGTTGTTTGACACGTACAGAGCGCAGGTGCTCTACAAAACGGTCTCACCGATGTAAAGGACACCATATCGGGAGCAGCGAATACAGTCGACCAAGTTGACAGACGTGCAGGTAACCCCTGTCTGAGATGGAAGGTTTGTATCGTGCCTTAACTGGAGGGGAGGGTGGAGGTGTAGGGGCTGGTGTAGCACTTCCTGCGTTGTGGGGAAAGGTGCCGGGGATGGTGGGGTTAGTGGGGAGTGTGGAGCGGACAAGGAGAGGAGAGAGCGGTCCCTATGAAAGGCAGATAGGGGTGGGGAGGGAAATATATCTTTGGTTGTGGGGTCGGATTATAGGTGGCGGAAGTGGCAGAGAATGATGCATTGGATGTGGAGGTTGATGGGGTGATACGTGTGCACAAGGGGGTTTCTGTCTTTATTTTTCTTGGGGGAGGGCACGAGAGGCAACAGTGCTCACATGTGTGGACCAGCTGGTGGGAGTATTCACAGACATCTTTAACTTCTCCGTCTTATGATCTGAAGTCCCCATCTGCTTCAAGAAAACCACTGTCATCCCAGTGTCAAAGAAAAATCATCCAGCATACCTCAAAGACTGCCAAGGTGGCTCTGAGCTGTCTAGTTATGAAGTGCTTTGAGAAGTTAGTCATGGCTCACATCAACTTCAGCCCACCTAATTGCCTTGATCCTTTGCAATTTGCCTACCGGCGCAACAGGTCTACAGCAGAAGCCATCTCTCTGGCCCTACACTCATCCCTGAAACATCTGGATAACAAGAATATCATCATCAGGTTCCTGCTTACAGGCTACAATTCTGCCTTCAACACCGTAATTCCAAACAAACTCATCTGTCAACTCTGAGGCCTAGGTCTAAGCTCTCCCTTCTGTAACTGCAACCTGGACGTCCTGACACATAGACTGCAATCAACAAAAACAGGCACCACCACCTCCTTCCCCATAATCTTCAACACCGATGACCTAACATGGCCCCCTACAATACTCCTTAGACACTCAAGGCTATGTGGCCAAATTCCACCCCAACTATATTGACAAGTTTGCTGACAACACTACCATTGTAGGTCGGATTTTAACAAGACAGAATACTGTAAAAAGATTGAGAGCTTAGCAACATTGTATAAAGATAACAACCTCCTAATCAACGTCAGAAAAACAAAGGAGCTGGTCACTGACTTCGGGAAGTGGAGAGGAGGGCATGCATCTATCTGTATCAATACTGCTTAGGTGGAGATGGTCGAGGGCGTCAAGTTCCTGGGAATGATGATCACCAACAATTTGTCCTAGTCCACCCACTTTGACATGGTGGTCAAGAAAGCACAACGTCCTCCTCAGAACATACCTCAGAAGGTTAAGGAAATTCAACATGTCCACAAGAAAAGCATCCTATGTGGATACATCACAGCATGGTATGATAACTGCTGTTACCAAGACTGCAAGAAACTACAGACGTTTTCGGAAGTTTTGGAGGAGGTGGAGGACGTGGGTGGCGTCATGGACGTATTCAATGCATCATGCTCCACCACCTGCAATCTGACCCCACTACCAAGATCATTTTTCCCTCACCACCCTTATCTGCCTTCTGGAGGGACCGCTTTCTCCGTGACTCCCTTATCCGCTCCACACTCCACACTAGCCCCACCACCCCTGGCACTTTTCCCTGCAACCACAGGAAGTGCTACACCTTACCCTACACCTCCCCGCTCACCCCCATCCCAGGCCCCAAGAAAACCTTCCAATTAAACAGGTGTTCACCTGCACATTTGCTAATGTGGTGTATTGTATCCGCTGTTCCCGATGTGGCCTTCTCTACATCAGGGAAATCAAGCAGAGGCTTGGGGGCCACTTTGTGGAGCGCCTGCGCTCGGTTCGTGACAAATGACAACACCTCCCAGTTGCGAACCACTTCAACTCACCCTCCCACTCTTTGGACGATATGTCCATCGTAGGCCTCCTCCACTGCTTCAACGATGCCACCCGAAGGCTGGAGGAACAGCACCTCATATTTCGCTTGGGAACCCTGCAGCCCAATGGTCTCAATGTGGACTTCACAAGCTTCGAAATCTCCCCACCCATGACATCAGCCCAAGACCACCCCAGCTCATCCCCGCCTCCTTGACCGGTCAGTCTTTTCTCCCACCTATCTGCTCTTCCCACCTCACTAACCAACCCCCACCCCCACTTCCTACCTGCTAGCCTCATCCCTGCCTCCTTGACCTGTCCATCTTCCCTCCTACCTACCTGCCCCTCCCTCCCAACTGACTAACCCCCATCCCAACTCCCTACCTACACTCACCTTTACTGGCTCCATCCCCGCCTCCTTGACCTGTCCGTCTTCTCTCCACCTATCTGCTCCTCTATCCACCTTCCATCATCACCTCCCCCTCTCTCTATTTGTTTCAGAGTCCCCTTCCCCTGCCCATTTCTGAAGAAGAGTCCAGACCCAAAACATCAGCTTCCCTGCTCCTCTGATGCTGCATGGCCTGCTGTGTACGTCCACATCTACACCTTGTTATCTAGAGTAGCACACAAACCCACATCAACCCGATGCCAACTGCTCACCCGAACCAAAGACCCACTACCCACTATGGACAGGACCAAAGTCACATACAAGATTCCCTGCAAAGACTGCAACAAACATTACATTGGACAAACAGGAAGGAAATTAACCTTAAGAGTACAGGAATACCAACTGGCAACAAAAAGACACGACCAATAATCATGCCTCTCCATCCACATGGATAAGGAAAACCACCAATTCGATTGGGACAACACCAGGATCCTGGCACAGGCGAAGCAAAGACAAGCACTGGAATTCCAAGAGGCCTGGTTTTCCAGTAAGAAAGCCATCAAACTGATGATGTTATCCAGCAAGGTAATGAAACGTCTGCGGAACAACGAACCAACCAACCACAACATCCACAACTCGAGCTACAAATCTACTCAAAAACCTTATTGCCCAGTGCTACTATGAGCTGAGAACATAACAGATGTAATAAAGGACAGCCAGCCAAAGAAGATTAAAAAAGTACAGGGAAGGGACATGATAATAGAGAAGAACTCATGTGTACACAAAATCAGGCTAAAAACATTCCAGGAAAGTTGATTAATTGTGAGAATGGAACTTGACACCGTGGGAATAATACAGGTAAACACTGGTGAAGGACAACAATGGGAAACATTTAAAACAGTTTTCAGAGTGCAGAAATATATTCTACTAAAAAGGATCAACTGAACACCAATGACAATCCATGGATGATTAATGACACAAGGAATCGACAGTGTTGGGGAAGAACCACACATTAATATGACACAAACAGGACAGGAGTACATGATAAGAGGAAACTCAAAGAAATTAGGACAGTGTTAAAAACAGACAATTATGAAGACAAAGAGGGAGTATGAAATGAAATTATCAAGAAAAATAAAATACTGTAGTAATTTTGGGCACAGGTACATCGAAAAAAAAAAGGCAGGGCAGAAATAGCAACATGAAGAAACAGAAAGGATAATACCACAGACAATGATGTTCAGATGGGAGAAATATTAATTATTTTGATTCTGTAGTTACTCAGGATATATAACAGAGATAGGGCATTCAATGATGATAAATTTTAAAAGGTAGGTCCTGCCTGATGACCTTTTTTGAATTTTCTGAGGAGGTAACTAAGATAGTGGACAGGGGAATATCTATGGATGCTATTTATATGGACTTCTAGAAGGCATCAGAGATTGTGAACCAAGCTAGAATGGAATTCTATGGAATTGAGGGCAAATCACTGACATGGCTGGGAAACTGATTCAGTGGCAGGTTACAGAAAGTAGGGATAACGGGTGGGTCCTCAAATTGGCAGGATGTGACCAGTGGTGCCCCACAAGAATTTATGTTATGGCCTCAATTATTCACATTATTTATGACTTGGATAATGGCATAGTAAGTCATAAATCCAAATTTGCTGATGACACAAAGTTAGGTAGCGTTGTAGGCAGCGTACATGATAACATAAAATTACAAAGAGATATTGAAAGGTTAGGCGAATGAGCAAAGATGTGGTGGGTAGATTTTAATATAAACAAGTGTGAGGTTGTCCATTTTGGACCAAGAAAGGATAGATCAGCATATTTTTAAAAGGCATCAAGTTAAATATACTAAATGTCCAACAAAGTTTGGATGTTCAGGTGCATAGCTCTTTAAAATGTCATAAACAGGTGCAGAAAATAGTCAAGGTGGCAACTGGAATGCTAGTCTGAATATCTAAAGAGCTGGAGTGTAGAAATGCACACATTATGCTGCAGTTATACAAAACCCTAGTTAGGCCCACCTACAGTACTATGACCAAATCTGGGCTCTACACCTTAGGCCCTTCGGTGTTATCATCCTGGAGGGACTTCGACACATGTTTAATAAGTATTATACCTGATCTTCAGGGCCCATTTACTGGATAGTTTGACTTTCAACAGATTTTTGGAGGGAAAATGACAGCCTTATGTAGCAAACAAGTCCGAGTAGCTCTTGTGCCTCTTACTATAGTTATGGGTTCAGCTGCATGATCCGAAGAAACCGGGGTTATTTTGCCTTGACAAAAATCTTTCTCTCTCATTTGCCCCATTCACTTCATTTGCATCCATACTAGTTTTCACACCACCAGTTTTCTTGTTGCAGTTAAAGCTACAATTTGACCCATGTATTTTCCTTTTGAATTCCTTTTCAGACTCACTGTACAAATCCCACCGGCTTCCGCTCCCACGGGACGGCACGGTGGCTCAGTGGTTAGCACTGCAGCCTCACAGCACCAGGGACCCGGGTTTGATTCCAGCCTCAGGTGATTGTCTGTGTGGAGTTTGCACATTCTCTCCGTGTCTGTGTGGGTTTCCTCCAGGTGCTCCGGTTTCCTCCCACAGTCCAAAGATGTGCAGGCTAGGTGGATTGGCCAGGCTAAATTGGCCATGCTAAATTGCCCATAGTATTCAGGGGTGTGAGAGTTATAGGGGGATGGGTCTGGGTGGGATGCTCCAAGGGTCGGTGCGGACTTGTTGGGCCGAAGGGCCTGTTTCCACACTGTAGGGATTCTAATTCTAATACAAATTCTAATTCCCTCGCAACTTACAGCATGGAGAAATTGTGTCCCACTTTATCACAAGGGTAGCATTCTGGTCTTCAAATTTTATCTCCATTCTCAGCACTTTCCTTCCTGATTTGCAGAGAGGATCTTGGGGAATTCCCAGCTGCCCTTTCTTTACTGGCTATATGCCTACCTTACAATCTCCCATCTTCTGACCTTTGAGTTTATGGGGGTGATGGACTAAAGGCTTAGTTTTATGGATCAGCTCATTTCATAAGCCATTACAGCTGCCTGTCTTCTAGTTGCAAACCTTTGATCTTCAACATGGGTTCTTATTACAAAAGGTAATGATTTTTTTAAATTCTCAGAAAATGATCTCTGGTTTCAATATCTAATCCACGTATACACCTGACGAAATAGAATTTGAATGGATTAAGAAAAGCAATGAGAGTTTGTTCAGGCTGTTGCCTTAAACTTCAAAACTTTTGCCTGTACGCTTCCAAAACAAACTCATATGTACACAGTATTTTATTTTAAACACAATGCCTTAATCCCCAGAAAATTTCCTGTGCTTTATCCACCAACTTGTTTTGCATAGGTAATGTTTAATTTTAATTTAGCTGATTCACTTGCCTTCCTATATTCTGAAATGACATAGAATGCCTCCACATCCTTTTCCTCAAACTTTGGTAAGGCCTGCACAAATGTAAACATTCAACCTAGCAAAGGATGCTGGAAATCTGAATCTGGGGTAACTCAGCAAGTCTGGCAACATTTAATAAAGGTTCTTTGGACCGGAAATATTGACTCTGCTTTCTGTAGCCAAGACTTGCTGAGTTTCTCCAGCACTATCTGCTATGTTTCAGATCTAAACATTGCCTTACTAGACTTCAGATTATGATGAGGATTCTTGTCAAAGTCTGCATCAACATTTGACATCTCCCATTTTTTAAAAGACACATTTTAAGTTTGCATTTGTGTACTCTTATTTCTCCCTTGGTAATTCTAATACTGGTATTCTCATTTCAATTCTCATCAATTCCATCTCCCATTTCTGTTTCTTAACCTCTAGTTCCTTTGTTTTAAAAATCTCAAGCTCCTTTAACCGTAACTCAATATGAACAGATTTCAATCGCTTAGATGACCAGGTCTCTCCTGTATTTCTATTAAGCCCAAATGTTGTGCTAGTCTTTCAATTATGTCTACATTCTTAACCTCGGCAGACAATTTCACTTCTAGTTTACTTGCCAGTTCAATCAACCTGGCTTCTGTGATCACTTGTAAGTTCATCAGAGATGAATCCTTCACTTGCAGAAAGGCTTCAGCGATTTCTAGTGCCATCTAATTTCTGCAGTATTAGACCTGATATTGATTATTTCAGTCTTTACCACTTATTTTAACTCCTCCATCAAGCATATGTCTTTGTTCCAAACTTCCAGTCGCACACTCAATCTTTGTCATGAGTCACTGGGGTAGTAGTATGGTAGAAATCAAGCCCCGCTATTCTGGTAGTTGTCACAAATGTGACAAGATTTCATCAAACTATCAAAACTCCCAATTTACCTGACCGATTGATTAAATTAAAAAAAAAACACTCCTCAGGTTTTTAAAATGAATGCAGTGAATAATTGCAAGCAGATACTTTTCTACCATTGGTGTAAACAAAACACAAATTACAAACTTATACCTCTCTTTTAACAAATTCTGCCCTCGTAAAAACAAATCTCTTACACAAAGACACTCAGAGACAAAAAACCACAAATATCACAAGTCGGGAAAAAACAGTATGCAGCACACACTTTTGGCACCAGTCTGGATTATAAGCAATGGGCAGCATGGTGGCTCAGTGGTTAGCAGTGCTGCCTCACAGCGCCAGAGACCTGGGTTTGATTCCACCCTCAGGCGACTGTCTGTGGAGTTTACATATTCTCCCAGTGTCTGCGTGGGTTTCCACCAGGTGCTCCCGTTTCCTCCCACAGTCCAAAGATGTGGAGGTTAGGTGGATTAGCCAGGCTAATTTGCCCATAGTGTCCAGGGGTATGCAGATTAGGTGGATTAGACATGGGTAATGCAGGGTTACAGGGAAAGGGCAGGGGGATGGGTCTGGGTGGTATGCTCTTTAGAGGGGTTGCCTGGACCTGATGGGCTGAATGGCCTGTTTCCACTCTGTAGGGATTCTATGATTCAGTGAGCTGTTCCCAACCTGTTCCTTACGCCATTCTGAAATGGGCAAAAGGTTGCAGACACACCAATTCTCAACCTTTCATTCAACACTTGAGGATTCACCCTTTCAGTGTCTCTGAAGGCAGTAGATCCCTTTTTTTCCCCAAGGGAACATTTTCAGAAAGTACCTAGCTGCTTGGAATGTTCTTTTACATTTTAACTCACAGAAGGGAGAGAGAAAAGGAAGGGCAAGAAAGAAAAAATACAAGAGGGCAAAGAACTAAAATGACAAAGAGAAAGAGGAAAAAGAAAAAAGGTAAATGAAAAGCAGGAAAAAGAAAAACAGGAGATAAAAAAAAGGGAGAGAAAGAGGTTTTCTTCTTCATAGGCTGGATGTTTCTGTTTTATTGTCCAAACACAAAGCTGTAGCCACTTACACTGGAATGAGGAAGTTGTCACTGTGCAGAGTACTCCAGAACACATACAACTGAGCAACACTGAAAAGCCAATTAAAAGTCAGACACTGGTAAAACTGCCATGAACACACACATGAATTGAAGGTGTCTAACATCCTCCTTCAATGCTCAAATAAAGTCGCCCTATTTTTTGAGGAGGTGACAAGAACTATTGATGAGATAAGGGCAGTAGATGTTGTCTGCATGGATTTTAGTAAGGCCATTTGATAAGATACCTCATGGCAGGCTGGTACAGAAGGTACAGTCTCATGGGATCTGGGTGAGCTGGCTAGATGGATACAAAATGGGCTTGGTCATAGAAGACAGAGAGCAGTAGGGGAAGGGTGCTTTTCGGAATGGAGATCGGTAACTAGTGGGATCTGTGGGGATCACTGCTGGGACTTTTGTTGTTTGTAATATAAATAAATAATTTGGAGGAAAATGTAGGTGGTCTGCTCAGTAAGTTTGTGGATGACACCAAAATTGTGGAGTTGCAGATAGTGATGAAGATATCAAAAAGAATACTGCGTGATATAGACAGATTACAGATTTGGACACAGAAATGGCTGATGAAGTTTAATTCAGACAAATGTGAGGTGATACATTTTAGAAGATCAAATTCTGGTGCGAATTATACATTAAATGGCAGAACTCTTGAGGTGCATTGGTATTCAGAGGGATCTGGGTGTACAGGTCCATAGATCCCTTAAAGTGGCAACACAGGTGGATAAGCTGGTCAAGAAGGCATACAGTACACTTGCCTTCATTGGCCAGGGCATCAAACATTAAAGTTGACATGTTACAGCTGTACAAAACTTCAGTTAGGCCACAGTTGGAATACTGCATGCAGTTTTGATTCCCAACTACCAGAAGAATGTGGATGCTTTGGAGAGACTGCAGAGAAGGTTTACCAGGATGTTGCCTGGGTTTTAGTTATCAGGAGAGGTTGGATAAACTGTTTGTTTTCACTGGAAAGGAGGGGGCTGAGGGGCCACCTGATAGAGGTCTAGAAAATAATGTGAGGCATAGATAGGGTGGATAGTCAGAGGCTTTCTCTCAGAGTGAAAAGGTCAACGACAAGAGTGCACAGGTTCAAGGTGAGAGGGGGAAAGTTGAGGGGAGAAGCGCAGGGAAAATCTTTCACAAAGACGGTGGTGGATGCCTGGAACACACTGCCAGTGGAGGTGGTGGAAACAGGCACATCAGCAACATTTAAGGCGTATCTTGACAGACACTTGAACGGGAGGGGAACAGAAGGACAGAAACAGTGCATGGGCACAGGTCTGAATAGGGTTTAGAAATTGGTACGCTTGGTGGGCCAAAGGGCCTGTTCCTGTGCTGTACTGTATTGTACTGCATTAATTCATCAGGTGTATCCCTAGTTACAAACAATGAAAAGAAATTCCTTTACCTAACCCTCTGGATGTTCAAGCCAATAAGCCTTGATGGTACATTTGCAATTTGTTGTTGATTCAAGTTGTTTTAATCCTAACCTGCAGACATAGTTTCCTTCAATACTCTTGCAATAAAATATGGCTCTTGGTCAGAGTAAACTTCTTACACAATCCATTTGTGGTGAAATACTGAATTAACTTTTCAACTGCCATCTTTGCTTTGTAATCTTTAAGAGAATGACCTCTGGGAATATCTTAGTCAAATCCATGAAAGCTAAAGTGTCCTGGCCCAGGTTTTCCAACGACCAGTTAATAATTTCTGAAGCAAAGAGAAGAGTTGCATGCAGAGACCCTGTGGAATCGCCATAAAAACTGACTCTGAGGGCATCACTCAGGAAATTAAAGACTCTGCTGGGCAATTCCCTTACACCTGGAATTCTCCAAAACTATCAATTTAAATTGGAGAATTCAGAACATTCTGCTGCAATTAAGTAAATACTCAGGAAAAGACAGACAATTAAAAATTTAAGATGAACTTCTGAGTGATTATTCAACTGACCCCAATTTACCTCAAACACTCTCAATTACATCTGCCCCAGGCTGTGGCCTGACACCCTCTCCCCGCCAGGACCTGACACCATCTGTGACATGCCCTTTCTCTTGCCTGGGGCCCAACATCTATATTAAGGCCTAAATCTGATGTCCTCACCCTCAACAGCTTCTCTTTCAATTCCTCCCACTTCCTACAGACAAAGGTGGCGCCATGGGTACCCGCATGGGCCCAAGCTATGCCTGCCTTTTGGTAGGTTACATGGAACAATCCCTCTTCTGTAGCTACACTGGCCCTAAACCCCACTTCTTCCTCTGTTACACTGATGACTGTATCGGCACCGCATCGTGCTCCCACGAGGAGCTCGAACAGTTCATGCACTTCACCAACACCTTCCACCCCAACCTTAAGTTCACCTGGACCATCTCTAGTACCTCTCTCTCCTTCCTGGACCTCTCTGTCTCCATCTCTGCCAACCACCTAGAAACCGATATCCATTTCAAGCCCAGTGACTCCCACAGCTACCGAGAATACACCTCCTCCCCACCCACCTTCCTGCAAAAATGCCATCCCCTGTTCCCAATTCCTTTGCCTCCGCTGCATCTGCTCCAAGGATGAGGCATTCCACTCCCGTACATCTCAGATGTCCTCGTTTTTCAAGGACCGCAACATCCCCCCCACTCAGTAGTCGGGAATGCCCTCGACCGTGTCTCCTGCATTTCCCGCAACTCATCCCTCACACCCCCTCCCCACAATAACAACCAAAACAGAATCCCCCTCGTCCTCACGTACCACCCCACCAACCTCCGGATCCAACGCATCATCCTCCGACACTTCCGCCATCTGCAATCCGACTCCACCACCAAAGACATTTTTCCCTCCCCACCCATATCTGCTTTCCGGAGGGACCACTCTCTCCATGACTCCCTTGTCCGCTCCACAATCCCCTCCAGCCCCACCACACCCAGCACTTTTCCCTGCAACCGCAGGAATTGCTACACCTGCCCCTACACCTCCCCCTTCACAGGCCCCAAGAAGACTTTCCACATCAAGCAGATGTTCACCTGCACACCTGCTAATGTGGTATCCTGTATCCGCTGTTCCCGTTGGGGCTTCCTCTACATCGGGGAAACCAAGCGGAGGCTTGGGGACCACTTTGCAGAACACCTATGCTCGGTTCGCACTAAATAACCGCACTTCCCAGTCGCGAACCATTTCAACTCCCCCTCCCATTCCTCAGATGACATGTCCATCCTGGGCCTCCTGCAGTGTCACAGCGATGCCACCCAAAGGCTGCAGGAACAGCAACTCATATTCCTCTTGGGAACCCTGCAGCCCAATAGTATTAATGTGGATTTCACAAGCTTCAAAATCTCCCCTCTCCCTACAGCATCCCAAAACCAGCCGAGCTCGTCCCCACCTCCCTAACCTGTCCTTCCTCCCACCTATCCCCTCCTCCCACCTCAAGCCCCACTCCCGTCTCCTACCTACTAACCTCATCCCGCGCACTTGACCTGTCCATCCTCCCTGGACTGACCTATCTCCTCCCTAACTCCCCACCTACACTAACCTTTACTGGCTCCATCCTCACCTCTGACCTGTCTGTCTCCTCTCCACCTATCTTCTCCTCTATCCATCTGCTATCCACCTCCTCCTCTCTCCCTATTTATTTCAGAACCCCCTTCCCCTTCCCTACTTCTGAAGGGGGGCCTAGGCCCGAAACATCAGCCTTCCTGCTCCTCTGATGCTGCCTGGCCTGCTGTGTTCATCCAGCTCTACATCTTGTTATCATGTTCCCTGGGAGCTGACACACCCTGTCCCACCAGACCTGACCACCTCCCTGTCAACCCAAAACCAACCTCTACCCTGCTGGCAGACCTGACCTACCCTCCTTCACCACCTGCCAGACCTGACATCACGCATATATTCTAACTTGCCCTAAAAATTCAACCAATTATCTGGCCCTCTTAGTAGTAACCTGGCACCCTATTCCCTTCCCACCTGGCACTCTTCACGTCTTCCGTACCCATCTGGTACACTGGCGTACCAGTACCCTAATCTCATATGTAACTTACACACTTACCCTTTGACAGGAGCAGACAAAGTAGCTTTTTGTGATGCTGGGCCTTGAAATTACAAGATACAGCAATTGGCTGCTGTGCAAAAGGGGTCTGGTTTGCCTTCCCCTACCTGTTCTGTGCTGTGAGGCACCTGTCAGAATGGAAGTACACCTCTGCATTTCTGAAGAAGGCTTAATTAGAGTCTCCTGTCAGAAACGCAGAACTCCTTTGTTTCTTTAAAATATAAACTATGTGCAAATCTACTTGACATTACCATTTCTTGAAAAATCTGGCCCATTGATGTCCTATTTTAGTTTTAGACAAAAGCCCCACATAATCCACCAGAACCCTTCTAAACTGTTTATCAAAGTATCAAAACAAGGTATTAATAAAGCTAATATAATTGACAGCTAGGGTTTACCGACCAATTGACATGTCTTGCAGAATTCAACCATATCCCTATGTAAACACGACCCACAATAAAAAAATTTGTTATTTTAGCATGACTAATTTTTATCCGTAAATGACTTGCCATTGAAATCTCATCTACAATCCATAAAATTTCCCTCTAAATAATCAGGAAACCACAACCATATAAGGGACTACAGTCCACTTCTCATCCACTGATCATTGTGGAAGTTTCCATTTTCCCATTAATACCTTTTGGTGCAACATTAGTATTCAGAAATATTTTATGATTCTGTGTCAGAAAGCACAATCCAAGACAATTCCTTCAAAACAAAGATGATCAACCAAATACAGCTTTCTTCATTCATGAGGGCATTGCTTGCAAAGCAAAGAGATATGGTGGCATTGCAGGTCAACCTTTTTGATTATGATATTCACAGAGGTAGAGGCTAGAAGGGCCAAATGACCTGTTCCTGATCCTATTTCCTAAGGTCTTAGGATTTGATTCTTTTCCAGATATTTATTTTCGCCAAATTCTCCAATAAATTGTCCTGAGTAATTGAATACTGAACTCAGTCTCCCTTTCGTTTGATTTTGCTTCTTCCTATCTTGCCTTATAAACTTGAAACTTCATTGCTCCACAATCTAATAATAATCCAGGATGTTCCTTCCACAAATCTTTGTTACTCTCACTTTCAAACAGCTCCTTTGGAACTCTGAGATCCTAATACTTCATCAACTGCTAAATCAGTTTCCCATAAGAAATCTACCATTTCAATAGGCAAATCATGAACAACACCTACTGTAGCAAGTCACTCCCCCTAATTCCCACTCCCTTAAGTCCAAACCAAAAATTTGAACACTTATAGCAGCCAACTGATTTAGCTGTTCAATGGCAAATTAGCTGGATCATATGTAGTATTGTCAGGATTTGTTATCATCTGCCAAAACTATTCTCGATCACAGTGCCATACTGGAATGCAAAGAAAACCCCATTTCCTCTCCAATGACACCATGCTATTAAATGCCTCTCTAAACCCTTACACCAAACAAGTAAAGGAGCTCATGAACTTCATTGTGCTGGCTCTGAATTAAAACAGTGTCTAGACAAGGATAACCACAACACCTGGCTGATTCATTTACATAACAAGCATGGGGCTGGATGAACACAGCAGGTCAAGCAGCATCATAGGAGCAGGAAAACTTGACGTTTCGGGCCTAAACCCTTCATCAGAATTTCTGATTTTTCCTGCTCCTATGATGCTGCTTGACCTGCTGTGTTCATCCAGCCCCATGCTTGTTATGTCGGATTCTCCAGCATCTGCAGTACCTTTTATCTCTGATTCATTTACATGCCCTCTCTTCAGTTCATTTTGTCATGCACCACCTTTCTCTCAATCCCATTCCAGTTAAACTACTGAACATGCAACTTTTCCTACTGGTTTCAGTGTAAGCTGATACTAATGGATCCTTCCCAGGTGCTTTCATCCTCCCCTTCAAATCTGGGGGCTTCCCTCAAAAAAAACTTTATTATTGCAAATTACAATTGCATTTCCAAACTCACCTTCCATTCCAAATTTCTTGGGATATATTGTGGTCTGTCAAATCTGTGCCTGGTTTTAAATTCTCCAATCAGATTTCCAACCCTGCTGTGGTGCTGAAACAGCTTTTCTTGTAGGCTTACAAAGCAAAAACATACGGTGGCATTGCAGGTCAACTATTTTGATAATGATATTCAATGTGGCACAGGAAAGAAGTGTCTACAAGTATAAAAAGCATCAAATAAAGTCAAAAGGGGAAAAGGCAGTTAAAAAAGGCAACATTAATAGATCTAATTAAATACGCGTAGTATTCAGAACAAAGTAAATAAAGTAACAGCACAAATATAGGTTATATATATGATCCTACAGTCATTAGAGAGACATAGTTACAAAAATATCAAAGCTAGAATCAAAATATTTAGGGGGATCAGACTTTTTGAAAGAATGGACAGAATGGGATAGATGGTGGGGTAGCTCGGTTAGTCCAAGATGGACAAAGTACGATAGCAAAAAATAAACTTGGATCAATGACATAGAATCCATATGGGTGAAGATAATGTGTAATGAAGTAGCTTTAATAAAATGATCTCAGAGTAAGAGCTCCCTAATGTAGTGACCATAACGTAGTTAAAAAACACGTTTGGTTTGACAGCGAGAGACTTGGGTTGGAAAGATCTGTGCTAAACACAAATAAAAGTAATTACGCAAGGATGGAGATGAAGTTGGCCAGAGTGCAAAATACGTTTAGCTGATAACGATGGTTGAGGAACAACGGCAGATGTTTAAGAAGATGACACACAGCAAAGATATATCCCAGTGAGGAAAAGGGATTCTAGGATGGGAGTAAATCAGCTATGGCAAACCCAAGGGAATTAAAGATAGTACTAAATTGAAAGAAAGAACATAAACGGCAAAGTTAATGATAAACCACAGGATAGAGAAATTTTTAAAAGCCAATAAAATATGACCAAAAAGAAGAGGAGAAAATAAGCCGAGGCCAAACTAGCATGTAATACAAAATTGGATGTTAAGCACTTGTTTATATTTCTTAGAATGTCTACAGTGTGGAAACAGGCCTTTCAGCACAACAAGTCCACACCAACCCTCAGAGCATCCCACCCAGACCCATCCCTGCATAACCTACCTAATCTACACATCCCTGAACACTATGGGCAATTTACCACAGCCAATCCACCTAGTCTGCACATCTTTGGACTGTGGGAGGAAACCGGTGCACCCAGAGGAAATCCACACAGACACAGAGAAAATGTGCAAACTCCACACAGGCAGTCACCTGAAGATGGAATCGAACCCGGGCCCCTGGCGCTGTGAGGCAGCAGTGCTAACCACTGAGCTACTGTGCCGCCTCCTGTATAAAAAATAGGCCTAAGTTCACTTAGGGCTCTCAGGGAGTGAGGCTAGGGAAATAACAATAGGGAACCCGAATATGACAGCGGTGTTAAGTAAATACTTTGCATCAGTTTTCACAGTGGAGGACATTAACAGCATTCCAAAGTACTAAATAACAAGGGGAAGAAATAACTACGACTAAATAAAAAGTACCAGGGAAACCAATTGAACTAACGGCCAATATGTTTCCTAGACTTGACTGGTTGCATCCTACAATTTGAAAGGAAGTAAGCAGAAATAGTGGATACACTGGTAACAACTTTTCAATAATCCTTAGACAGTGGAAAAATAACAGAGGATTGGAAACTGTTAAGGTAGCACCTTATTCAAAAACGGAGGGAGATTTAAAAAAAAATACAGGTAACTATAGACCTTAAAATTTGTCACTGGGAAAATATTAAATTTATTGTAAATGAAATGAAATTAGAAGTCACACGATACCAGGTTATAGTCCAACAGGTTTATTTGAAATCACAAGCTTTCAGAGTGCTGCTCCTTCGTCAAGTGAAGAAGCAGCACACCTCTGACAAAGGAGCAGCTCCGAAAGCTTACGATTTCAAATAAATCTGTTGGGCTATGAACTGGTGTCATGTGACTTCTGACTTTGTCCAACACCAGCAGCTCCACATCACAGATATTATAAGCAATGTAATAACAGCGCCTTTTAGAAATGCACCATATAATCAAACAGACTCAGCATGGTTTCCTCAAGGAAAAATCACGCCTGATAAATTAATCACCATTCTTTGAGGAGATAACAGACAGGATAGATAAATGGGAACCAGGAGGTGTAACATATTTGGATTTCTAAAAGGTATTTAGTAGGGTACTGCTTATAGGGCTACTTAATAAAATAAGAACTGATGCTGTTCAGAGTAGTGAACTGGCATGGATAAAGGACTGGCTAACTAATAGAGGACAGGAAGTTTGGTTAAAGGTGGCATCATCAGGATGGCAATACATAACTAGTCGAGTGCCACAGGGGTCAGTGCTAGGGCCACAATTACTTACAACACGTTACTGACATGGACAAGGAAAGTAAATTACCATCACCACGTTTAGATATGACAAATAGATAGGAAGACAAGTGAGGACGACCAAAAAAAAAATCTACAGAATGAGTGGGTAAAAATCTGGCAGATGGAATACAATATGGGAAAATGTGAGGTTAAGTAGTTTAGCAGGAAAAGTCAAGGAGTTAAATTTATTAAAATGCAGAAAGACGTAGCAAAGAGGGATTTGGAGGTACTCATGCACAAATCACAAAGCTAGCATCCAGGCTCAGCAGGTAATAAGGATGTTGGCCTATAAATTCAAAACAGAACAGAATATAAAAGTAGGAGGCTTTGCTAAAACAAAACAAGGCACTTGTCAAGTCACACCTAGATTATTGTGAATAGATTTGGTCCCTTGATCTCAGGAATGGAGGCAATCCACAGTAGGTTCACTAGGTCAATTCCAGGTATGGAAGGATTTTATGAGAAGTAGTTGAGTTATTGGGCATATCCTCATTGATGTCTGAAAGAACAAGTGGTTATCCCTCAAGATTATTAGATGACTTGAAAGTGTAGATGCGAAAGGTATTTTGCTGTCTTGTCAGACAGTCAAGAACTAGAGGTCATAATCTCAGAGTAGGAGGTCTCCAATTTAAAACAGAGGTGAGAAGGGATTTCTTCTCTCAAAGTAGTAAATCTGTGGAATTCTTTACCAGTGAGGGCTGTCAAGGGTGAGTTTGATGGATTTTTAGTCAGTAATGGAATCAAAGGTTATCTATCACCCAATCACTTATCACCCCAAAGCTCACTGGCTAGCATTGGCACCCATTAAGCAATATCTTAAATTTAATTTTAAAATTTGATTACAGATTACTCTATGGTCTCACTCTTTCTTACTTTCTCCAGTCCCACTGCCCACAAAGAATTATGCTTAAATGGTTTCTCCATTGCCAATTGCATCTTCTTTTGTCAAGACTCTGGGATTCTTTTTTCAAACCCGTCTGTGTCTCTACTTTTAAAACCTACAACTTTGATCTAACATCTCTTTACACAGTTCAGTGTCAAATCTGATTTTATAATGCTCGCATGACATGCTCCGAGACAATTAATCATGCCAAAGGCAAAACATATAAGTAATAAGGTGTAACCTTCTCTCAATCATCATATCACAAATAACAGAAGTCCACGCTGATATGCAGTTAGAGATGAGCTATTCACTGCAGAATATCCCACCCCTAACCTGCATGAATAGCCTTTTATTTTGAATTGATTTTCCGGTGAAAGGTGATGTCAGGATGTTCATGGTGGAATAACTGTCAATGGCATTGCAATGTAATAGCTGTAGAAACACTGTGGTTACAAAAAGCAGGTCAGAGGATAGGAATCCTGCAGCAAGTAATTCACCTCTTGACTCCCCAGAGACTGTCCACCATCTATCAAGCAGAAGTCATTAGTATAATGGAATACTTCCCACTTTCCTGGACGACTGCAGCTCCAACAACATTCAATAAGCCTGACACCATCCAGGACAATGCAACCCACTTGATTGGCACCACATCCACAAACATTCACTCTCTCCACCAATGTTCAGTGGCAGCAGTGTGTGCCATCTACAAGATACATGCAGAAATTCATCAAGGCAGCAGCTCACCTCCACCTTCTCAAAGGCGACTAGGAGTGGGCAAAAAATACCAGCCCAGGCAGCAATGCTCTTATCCCATGAGTGAATAAATAAAATAAAATTATGTCTGGCATTTGTGTATCACGAATGTTGTTTGCCACTTATAACTGCCATCACAAATGTTGTCCAGGCTTGCTACATAAGAGTACGGACAGATCCATTAACCAGATCAGAATATTGTGCTATCAAAAGCAAACTTCCCTACTTCTAAACTTAACAATGGGAATAAGTGGAGCAGATTGTTAATGGAAAAGCTCACAATATCTAGATATAGAATGCTGTCCTGAGGAATACTTAAAGCAAATGTACTGGGGCTGAGATGATTGATCTGAACGACAATTATCTGCATTTACTCTAAGGTCTGGAAGGCTTCCTCCTAAACCCCGTGATTTCAGGTTTGCTCAGATTCCTTGCTGCTAAACTCAGTCAATGGTGTGATGTAAATTAGCAAAAGTATATGTACATTGATAAGGGTGACATCAGTTACAAACAAAGATAAAACTATGCAAACTTATCTCACACAGGAGCTTTACAGCCAGGTGCAACGGACAGACTCTTATGCCAAATATTCATTCCAGCTAAAATCCTCTAAGTGTTAAGCACTACCTTGCACACCATGGCAATTCGTCAATTTGAAAAATCAAGCTCATGCAGGCATTTAATAAAAAAAAAAATCAGCTGCATTAGATTATAACTGACTCCAGTATCTGCTTTGTAGTCACTTTTTGATCAAGTAAAAATCAATTGCTTTGCTAACGTTAATTCAATTTTCAAATAGAATACGCAGTAATTTATCCAATGCAGATATTATCAGTGTCCTGCTTAATAAAGAAAGTGGCAATATATTCAACTGAATTTTGGTCCACAATTTTAATTCTATATGCCTTTCATTGTTTCTCATCCTAATTTATTAAACAGCAGCTTGGAAAAAGAAATTTCCCATAAACTAATACAGGTTCTACTTCGATTTTCAGTGAAGTATTACTCACTAGAGCTTTTACTTAGATTTCCCGAGGAAGAGGTTATCTAACAGTTAGTATATTTAAACAGTGAATTTAAATTCGACATATACTAAATCAAGAAATTCTTCTTCATATAAAGTGCAACCAATAGAAAACACAGACGTCTGGATTGAGTGATAAATGTTTCCAGGAATTTTGCACCTAAGAAACAATTGGATTCTATGGTGGATTACTTATAGGCTCATGCTGAATAGATGCGATTAGATGTGCTGGATTATTTTCTTTATCTGTTTTATAGCCTTCTGAATAACTATGGGTAGTCCACAGCAGAATAGTCGGAATATTTTGTATTCAGTGGCTACTTAGACTCTAAATGAACGGATCATATGAGCATTATGTTAACATAAGTTATTCCTACAATTCTTCAAAGAGCCACAGATAAAATTTCCAGTATTCGGGTTTAGGTTTTGTTCATCAGAAAAAGGCAACAGTGCGAAAATCAGCCAGTTCTTAATTTCTAAAGCTATGATATCCAAACAGGACAAACAAATAACAAAAACTAAGTGCAAATAGATAGGAATTACTCATGCTTTGTCAGCACAGGACTCAACAAATTTAGGCACCTTGCTCAATGTACTACTTTGTGCGAGAGGACATGATTCAATTTATATGCTTCCGCTGATGACACCACCATAGTGGGACGGATAGCTAACAACGAGTCAAAATACAGAAGGGAGAGAGAGAGCTTGGTGAAGTGGTGCAATGAAAACAATCTCTCAACGTCAGCAGAACTAAAGAACTGATCATCGATTTCAGAAAGAAAGAAGGAGAACACGCCCCATCTACATCAACAGAACCGAGGTTGAGAGCGTGAACAGCATCAAGTTCATCAGAGTGACAATAACCGATGACCTGTCCTGGACTTTCCATATAAATGTGACAGTCAAGAAGGCATAACAATAACTCTGTTTCCTCACACAGCTCAGGAAATTTGGCAAGTCCATAAGGTCCCTCACCAACTTCTACAGATGCACCATTGAAAGCAGACTGTCCGGATGCATAACAGCCTGGTATGGCAACTGCTCTGCCCAGGACCGGAAGAAACTACAGAAGGAGGTGTGCACAGCCCAGACCATAGCAGAAGCCAACCTTTCATCCATGGACTCTATTTACATGACCCGCTGCCGCAGAAAGGCAGCCAACATTATCAAAGACCCATTGCACCCTGGTAATGATCTCCTACAACCTCTCCCGTCGGGCAGAAGGTACAGAAGCGTGAACACACATACACAAGCAGATTCAGGAACAGCTTCTTTCCGGCCATTATCAGACTGTTGAATGGACGCTAGCCTCAAATAATGTAATCTGCAATGTAACCTGTATGCCTCTAAGTCTTTTTGATCTGTACATGCTTTGCTTGCTGTGATCTGCCAATACCACTCATTAAAAAAAAGCTTTCCACTGTATTTTGGTACAAGTGACAATAAATCAATCATTCCCATGCAAAGGACCACTCGAAACTGAAAAGCTAAGCGTTCCTATGTGACGTCTTGATGTTCTGAAATGGTTTTGGTATGTGTTCAAAAATTGTCTGACATAATTCAGTTTCTTGTGTTCCATCCATCCAACCTTTGAGACTATTTGATCATAATTTTCAAATGTACACAGGATCAGGACCCAGTTGGCGTGAGCTTTGAAAATCGAGGATGTGGATGTTAAATTAGGATCCCAACATCTCCAGGGCAGTTTTGAATTTTCAAAGGCACAACCTTGTAGAGGAATGGAAAACACAGATAAAACCACCTAACTGCACCTCCATGGGGGAGGGGATGGCCTACTGGTATTGTTGCTGGACTGTTAATCCACAGACCCAGATAACATTCTGGCAACCCAGGTTCAAATCCTGCCATGGCAGATGGTGGAATCTGAATTCAATAAATACCTGGAATTAAGAATTTAATAATGACTGTGAATCCATTGTCGATTGTCAGAAAAACCCATCTGGTTCACCAATGCCTTTCAGGGGAGGAAACTGCCATCCTTAGCTGGTCGGGCCTACGTGTGACTTCAGACCCACAGCAACGTGGTTGACTCTGAACTGCCCTCTGGGCAATTAGGGATGGGCAATAAATATGCCTAGCCAGCGACGCCCTCATCCCGTGAATGAATAAAGGAGGGAAAAAAATTAAGGAACACTTGAGGAACCATTCAAGTTTGGAATTCTTTTTCCCAGCAACCCCAAACTGTTTTGTCATCTGTTAGTGCACAACCATCACATATGCAGGGAGACCTGATAATTTATTGTGCAGTGTTTTGAAGTGAATTCTGAGGTGCCAACTAATGCCAGCAAGACTACCACACCAAGCCTTGTCAATAGTAGCTGCTTTTGAAACTGCGCCCTTCCAAAGAGCTATTTGCTGAAACAAGCAAGTCCTTACATACTAAAGCAGTCCAAATGCAGCTAAACTTTGACACTTGGGATGAAAATTGACAAATAATGTTCACACCATACAAATGCCAGGCAATGATCATCTGCAATAATAAACAATCTAAACATCGTCACCTGGCATTCAATTGTGTTACTATCACTGAATACTCCACAGTCAATACACTGGGAGTTACCATACACCAAAAAATAAAATAGGCTAGCCATATAAGTACAGTGGCTACAAGAGCAGGTTGAAAGCTAGGAATGCCATGAGTAACTCACCTCCTGACTTCCCAAAAGCCGTCCACCATCTACAAGGCACTGCAGAAAATCACCAAGGTTCCTTAGACAGCATCATCCAAACCCACAACCGCTTCCATCTGGAAGGACAACTGCGACAAATACATGGGAACACTACCACCTGCAAATTTCCCTCTGAGCCACTCACTATTCTGACTTGGAAATATATCAACTGTGCTTTAGTGTCGCTGGGTCAAAATTCTCAGACTCCCTCTCTAACGGTGGTATGGATCTACTTCCTGCACTGCTGAAGAAGGCAGGTCACCATCACTTTCTCAAGGGCAACTAGGAGCAGACAATAAATGCTGATTGAGCCAGTAATGGCACATCCCACTAGTGAATCAAAGAAAGCATGGCAGCAACAGTCCCTAATATGCTGGTGCCGGGCAGGCAGCTTCTGGCCCCGGAGATACTTAGCATCTTTAACTGGGTGTTGGGCTTGCCTCATGGACAACTGAACAATCAAATATGTTACTGTGAAACAATAACAAAGTTGCTGGAAAAGCCCAGCAGGTCTGGCAGCATCTGTGAAGTAAAAAACAGAGTTAACATTGCGAGTCTGGTGACCCTTCCTCGGAACTGATGGTGGCTGGGAAAACGTCAGTTTAAATGCAGAAAAAAGGGGAGGGGGATGGGTAGGGAGTAAATGATAGGACAGAGCCTAAACAGAGCGAGAGAAGAGAGAGTTGGACAGACAAAGAATTGACAACGATCAGGTTGGGAGGGTGAATAGTTGTTAATGGGGACTATTAGTGACTAATAACAGGTAGTGTGTAATGGCAGGCTTTGTGGTAAAAAGGCCTGGTGTATATGGTAGGGGGCTGGGACACAGGAGAGTTTAGGCCCTAAAATTATTGAACTCAATATCGAGTCCGGAGGGCTGCAGGGTTCCCAAGCGGAAAATGAGGTGCTATTTGTCTAGCTTGCGTTGAGCTTCATTAGAACACCGCAGCAAGCCAGTGACAGACATGTTGGTCAGAGAACAGGGTGGAGCGTTAAAGTGGCAGGCAATGGGTAGTTCAGGATCTTTTTTGCGAGCAGAATGTAGATGTTCTGCAAAGTGGTCACTTAGTCTACGCTTCGTTTCCCCAATGTAGAGGAGACCACATTGTGAGCAGCGAATGCAGTAGACTAGATTCTGGGAAGTCCGGGTGAAGCAACACTTCACCTGCAAGGTATGTTTGGGCCCTTGGATACTGGGGAGGGAGGAGGTAAATGGGCAGGTGTTGCACCTTCGCCAGTTACAGGGGAAGTGCCATAGGGCTGTGGGGGAGGTGAAGCAAGTGTGGACCAGGGTGTCCCAGAGGGAACGGTCCCCACAGGATGTCCACCTTCTTCACCAACCAAGGATTCCCCAGCTCCGTGGTTGACAGGGCCTTCAACAGGGCCCGACCCATCTCCCGCCCTCACCCCTTCTCTTCTCTCCCGTAACAGCGATAGCGTTCCCCTTGTCTTCACCTATCATCTCACCAGCATCCACATCCAGAAGATCATCAGGCACCATTTCCGCCACCAGACATCTTCCCCTCCTCTCCCTTGTCCGCCTTCCGCAGGGACCATTCCCTCCAGTACACCCTGGTCCATACTTCCTTCACCCCCAACACACCCCAATAACCCTATGGCACCTTCCCCTTACACTTACACTTTCCCAGCCACTATCAGTTAACTCAAAACGTTAACTCTGTTTTTTCCTTCACAGATGCTGCCAGACCTGCTGAGCTTTTCCAGCAACTTTGTTTTCGTTCCGGATTTACAGCATCCACAGTTCTTTCAGATTTTACATTACTTTGAAATGCTATTTGTAAACAGTACTTACCATTCCCCATATAAAACTTTAGGACTTAATTGCTCAAATCATAAATAATTTCAGTTCATCCTTCAGAGCTGCCAGTCAACTGAGCTGTATTACTCAAATCTTTTGGTACCAGCTCTAAAGTATAAATTTAACAATTCTACTATGAAGTAAACAGAAGCAGAGGTTAGCATTAAAAATGGTCACTCTACAGCTTCCATTAGATACCATTCTAATATTTTAAGCCAGTTTAGGATAGAATGCAAACCTTTATTAATTATAGACTAAGTATTATAGAGTTATAAAACTTTTTGTTTTGACTAATTTCCCCAAGATTCATCTTTCACATAAATATGATGTTATGGAATTCCTAAACATTTCAGCATCTTAACAAATCATAGCACATTGTACATTGCTACTGTACCTAAAATGACTAAACTGAAGTATAACAAATGACAAGTTATAGTTCATAGTTTCTGTAGACCCATGTTTTGCTCACTGTTCTGCTTACTTTGTGGCCCCTAGTGGCATTTCAACCACACAAGATCCACGCATATGGTGCGATATGACTCTAATGCCAATCAGTTACACTCACTTTCCAACCTGATCCAAGAACAAAGAGTACTTGACAGACATACTGATGGCACCTGGCATTTGTGAAATTTGAAGCCAGCAGAGGTAAATGTCCCCTAGAATTGAAAGGAATGGCAAAATTGGGGATAAAAAGTATATCATAGACTATCTTCCAAAAGTAATGCGCGACCACGTTAAAACTAATGTAAAAATTGAAAGAACTGCAGATGTATAAATTAGAAACAAAGACAGAAGTTGCTGGAAAAGCTCAGCAGGTCTAGCAGCATCTATGACGAGAAATCAGAGTTAATGTTTTAGGTATGGTTCTGAGGAAGGGTCACCAGATCCAAAACATTAAGTCTGATTTCTCTTCATGGATGCTGCCAGACCTGCTGAGCTTTCCCAGCAACTTCTGTCTTTGTTTAAAAACTAATCTACCTCAACATAGCTGACACAAAATGTCGAGAAAAGCTAGTGCATTTTAAAGCAAGCAAGTTTAACCTGAAACAATTGTAACTTTTCCAATTTTTTTAAGTGCCAGACAAGGGTTTTAGGGAATGCTTCTTTAAAAAAAATTGTAAAGAAATGGGGGTGGACATTTGGGGCGGCACAGTGGCTCAGCGGTTAGCACTGCTGCCTCACAGCGCCAGGGACCCAGATTTGATTCCACCCTTGGGCGACTGTCCGTGTGGAGTTTGCACACTCTCCCTGTGTCTGCTTGGGTTACCTCTGGACGCTCTGGTTTCCTCCCACAGTCCAAAGATGAGCAGGGGACATGGACTGGCCATGCTAAATTGCCCATAGTGTCCATGGACGTTTAGGTTAGGTGGGTTAGACATGGGGAATGCAGGGATAAGGGAAAAGAGTCAGGGTGGGATGCTCTTCGGAGGGGGCGGTGTGGACTTGTTGGGCCGAATGGCCTGTTCCCACACTGTAGGGATTCTATGATTCTATGATGATATATGAAGGGAAAAGTACTTACACCTACTTTAGTAGTGAAACAGGATAAAAATTGGCCTGTGAAGAAATTCCAAGTCTTTTCAAGGCAATTTACAAGCTCCTCTGCACATAACACTTCATTGACATGAACACACTTCACTGGTAGACTAACAAGTCACGAACAAAAGCCAACCTACTGTATATACTTTAAACATATGCACTCAAAAAGGAGACCAGTAAACAGGACAGCTCCACTAAGATCATTTCAACTAAATATTCTGCCATGGTAGGAAATATATTACTTCTGAGATGCTGTTGTAAACAAATACCTGTCGTTCCACACTTGGAACCATAGGATTTGATTGTACAATCATGCAGAATTTCAGTTCATCCTTCAGAGCTTCCGGTCAACTGAACAGTATTACTAAAATCTTTTGGTACCAGTCATTTCTATATGATAACTGGAGGCTCTAAAGTATAAATTTAACAATTCTATCATTAAAATCATTACCATCATTAAAAATGGTCACTTCACCATTCTAATATTTTAATGCAGTTTATAATAGAAAATGCTATGCAAATAACATTTAATCATAGACGAAAGCATTAGAATATAAACTTTCCTCTGAACTGCATAACGCACATCCTTCACATAAACGCGATGTTATGAAATTTCTAAACATTTTAACATTTTAACAAATCAGAGTACATTGTCACTGCTTAAAATGGCTGAACTGATGTACAGGATTTTGGGCCGTAACATTTGTTCTATAGTTTCTGTTGGCCCGTGTATTGCTCGGTGCGCTGTTTACTTCATCTCCTCATGCCATTTTAAACACCAAGTGCGAGCTACAAGGTACATTTTTTCAGGACGTAATGACAGCGCCCTCTAACTAGATACGATACACTTTTGACTAGCCCGGAATATCATACATAACAAAATTACAACGGGGAGGGGGCAAGAGGTAGCATTCAAAACACAAGCTCCATCGGGAGACGGAATTTATATTTGTAATTGGCGCTGAAAAATTGATGCTCCTCATGCAGCAATGCATGCAGGATCAACGCTAAAGATTACACACATTGCACGCAACAGTTTATGCAGCGGATTTATAACACACTTCGCATGAAAGCTCATCCCACATCAATTCTGCGATATTTGGACTCAGCTGTCATCGACTTTGAACACTTGCGACCCAACTGTCTGACAAGCCGAGTCACCAACGCAGACCATTTAAAAACCCATCATCGTGGAGAAAACTGCGCCGTCAAAACCCACTGTCTTTTTCAATGAAGTTGCATTTCATTTAAATGTTTCTTCAAAACAGCCGAGCCGCGAATAAAATAATCAGCAACATTAAGTGTTATTCACTGCGTCCTGCAGCCCCCGCACTCTACCGCTTTTATTTAGTTGGGTTTTGTCGGGCTGGGGGAAGATATTACGAAAATGCATTTTTTGCTTGACCACTTGATTTTTTTTATGCGAAAGGAATAAGCATCAACTTACCGACGCCAAATTTCTCCTCCTCCGTCGGTGTCCACATCTCGCCCGGGACTGGACAAGCCCGAGTGTCGGCCGCTTCGCATGGAATTCTCCCACGGTGCGCGCGCGTCGGGGAGGCGATATGATCGCCCACTGACCCGGCACCTCGGTGACTGTCCTCCTCTCCCTGGCTCGGTGGCGGAGGAACACCTCGGTGACTGCCTCTCCCAACGCGAGCCCGGCTCCGACTCCGGCTTCGGTTTCGGCTCCGGCTCTCACTCATTGCGCCGCACTAGCTCCCACAAACGCCATCCAGAGTCACGCCACTGCTGTTACTGCCGTCCCTCCTCCTCGTCAGTTACCGCGGCCGCGCGCCTGTAGGCATGCGCTGCCTAACGGAAAGCGCTCGCGCGGCCGTAAGCGGAGAACGCGCGAGGCCGCTCGGCGGCAGCCGATAGGACGGGGAGCGTCGTCACCATGACGACCGAGCAGACGCTCGCGCGAGTGAAGACGATATTCCTTCCCGCGCGCAAGGATCATCGGAAGGTTTTGTTTTTGGGGGGTTGGGGGGTAAATAAACGACGAAGACCGAGCAAATGTGTATTGTTTGGCAATCGTTATGAAAGTGCAGTGACCAAAATAGCCACCCTATAACTCAGTAAAGCGCTGGTGGATAGAGAGCTTAGACTGCTTCCAATATTACGTATACATGTCCAGACTAAATCGCACACCATATTTAGAAGCGGTGAAATGACAAACCGAGAAGTCGTTTGCCTGTACATAAGTCTGGAGAGGATGCTCTTCCAGAGAATGATTACTTCTGTCATTTAGACTGATGCAATCTTGTTTGCAATGGAAATCATGACATTCTCAGGTGCCAATTGTGGGCGTGATTATTCGTACCCACCGCACCAAATAACGTATCGCTTAAGACCGATCTAGTGAGAACTTAGACTGAAGACAACATTGTTGCTTCAAAATACTGCGTGTGCTGGAGACCTGAAATATAAAAAAAACTGAAAATGCTGAAAATATTCAGCAAATCAGGCGGCATCTGTGGAACGAAGTTAACGTTTCAGATCGATGACCTTTCATCAGAACACTGTTGGAGGCTGCATTTTACAATGGTGGGACATAATTCTTGTACCCCACAATAAATGAATTCTGGGATCGCCAGAAAAATGCATGCCAATCTGAAAAGCAAGCAGAAAAAAACCAGAAGCTCCAAAGTTTGATTGTCACAGCTCTCAAATATGTGTTGTCAAAATGATTTTGCTACTAAGCTTCTGAAATGATAACGGGTATTCAAATGGTCATTGTAAGTAAGATAGGTAAAACAGAAAGTGCTCGAAACAACAGTGGAGACAAAAACACAGTTAATGTTTCCGGCGATCACACGTCAAATTGGAAAAATAATTCCAACCTGGTGATCTCCTGACCTCCTGGGAAAAGCACAAAAACTGGAAACAAGCTTGTCAAAAGCAAAAATCCGTAAAATTCCTCTTCTATCACTAATATGTAATCGAAATTAGTCTGGGAGGCCATTCTAATGTTAAATGTTACACTCACATTCCACATCAGCCAGAAACATGTCGCTCTGAGTTCTAGGAATTTAGTAAATCAGTGTTGGTCACACCAATCGGCAGCCTGAATTATATTTTGACAAAATCACTAACTTAACTAAGCAAAGACACAATTCCTATGCATTAGTCATCAATAATGGGTGAATTTAGAAAAAAAAACTGATGCCAGTGTTTACATCAAACAAATCCTGTGCGTGAGATCGTCAGCCATGGACCTTGCACCTGAGCTTTAAACATCGATCTAGAACATAAACTTGACTATCACATGGGTCACAGTATGTAAAGAAGAGTGCAAGGACGTCACATATGGTTTAAATAGATTACAAAGGTGGATGATGCAGTGAGGAAAAATGCTACTTTACTGCAAAGGGCTTTAAAGCAGTCAGATATATTCCCAGAAACTGGAAAATAGAAATGGATGTAACCCATTCAGACCCTCAAACTTGTTCCATCATTCAATTAGATCATAGATGATCTGTAATATAACTCCACGCCGGTGCCTTGCTGACCAACATGCTTCAACTGTGGTTTGTAAATTTTTCAATAATTAGATCTCAACAGTTAGGGCATTGTTTCAAATTTACTTCCTAGCATTACCTCTGGGTGGATGCCTCTAAATCTATGATGTGTTCTTGTTCTGGATTACCCATCAGAGAAAAGTGTTTCTCTCTATGCGTCCTATCGACAGTTATAATCATCTTTAAACCTCAATTAGATCAACCTTCATTTTATAAACTATGCAAGTGAATGTAACCCTAATCGATGCAACCTCACCTCATAATTTAACCTTTTTAGCTTTGTTATAGGAGGTCTTCTGGCACAGCAGCTAATGCTCCTGTCTTTGAGCTGGAAGCTCTGGGTTTATGAGCCATTCTAGGACTTGGTGGCCAATGAATGTGCATTGATAACACAGCTAAGTATCAACATGAAATTCCTTCCAAATTTGATGAGTAGGAGAAATTCCTCATCAGCCATGTGATGGAAAGAAATTAGAGAACCATCCATAGATTTGAGATAGAACATGAATATAAAAGTGCATGTTACCACAGCAAACATAGATTCAACTCAGCTACAACACTGGTAACTACCAAACAATACAGAAAATTGCTCAGGTATGTCCTGTACACAAAAAGCAAGTCAAAATCCTGTTGCCAATTACTCTTGATCATCAGTAAACTGATGGAAGATGTCATCAACAGTTCTATTAAGCAGCATCTGCTCAACAATAATCTGCTTACTGACCCCCAGTTTGGGTTCTGCCAGGGCCACTAAGCTCCTGACCTCATTACAGCCTTAGTTGAAACATGGACAACAGAGCTGAATTCCAGAAGTAAGGTGTGAATGACAGCCCTTGATATCAAGGCCACATTCAACCACATGTGATAAAAGGAACCTGAGCAAACCTGGACTCACCAGGTTTCAGTAGAAAATCTCTCCCTGAAACATGAGAAGATGGTTGTGGTTTTCGGAAGTCAGTCATCACAGCTCCAGGACATCTCTGCTGGACTTCCTCAAAGTAGTGTTCTAGGCTCAACCATCTTCATACGTGTCATCAATATCCTTCCCTCCATCATAAGGTCAGAAGTGGGAATATTCACCGAGGGTTGCACAATATTCAGTACCATTGTGATTTCTCAGATGTTGAATCAGTTTATGCTCAAATGCATCTAGATATAGACAATACTCAGGCTTGGGCTGACAAATGGCAAGTAACATTTGTGCCACACAAATGCCAGGCAATGACCATCTCCAATAAGAGACAATCTAACCACCACCCCTTAACATTCAACTGTGTTGTGATCACTGAATCCCCCATTATCAACATCCTAGGGGTTGGCATTGACCAGAAATTCAGCTGGACTCACCACATAAACACAATGGCTACCACAGCAGATAAGAGGCTAGGATACTGCAGCAAGTAACTCACATGCTGACTCACCAAAGCCTGTCCATCATCTACAAGGCACAAGTCACGAGTGTGATAGAATATTCCCCACTTGCCTGGATGGGTGCAACTCCAACAATACTCAAGAAGCTTGGCACCATGCAAGAAAAAGCAGCCTGCTGATTGGCACCACACCCACTCCCCTTCACCATTGATGGTCAGTAGCAGCAGTGTGTACTATCTACAAGATGCACTGCAGAAATTCACCAAAGATCCTTAGATAGCACCTTCCAAATACCATTCCAAATTCCAAATTCCATTTCCACCTAGAAGGACAAGGGCAGCAGATATGGGAACACCATTATTTTCAAGTGCACTCAACGTCCTAACTTGGAAATATATCATCATTTCTTCAATGTCGCTGCGTCAAAATCTTGGAACTGCCTTTCTAAGGATATTGTGAGCCAACCTACAGCACATGGATTGCAGCAATTCAAAAAGGCAGCTCACCGCCACCTTCTCAAGTGCAACTAGGGACAAGCAATAAATACTGGCCAGTCAGCAACACCCATGTCCCACAAGTGAATGACAAAAAAAATGTTCTTGGCGTCAGTTGTCTTAGTTGACTGGATGGGTGGTGTTGATTAGATTCGTACCAATAGCATGGGGTTTGATTCCTTTTCCGCTAGTATGAATCCAAGACCCGTCTACTCGAACATGGTGCTGTGGGTAAGAATTGACTGTTGGTAGAAAAGTCAAGAAGTCCTGTTATAATTCAAACAGAATTTGCCCTATAGATGGGATCTAAGCAGAGCACCAAACAGTTGAAGCAATCCCTCACACTATTGTATTACTTTTCAGAAAAAGACCACAAGCTTTTAACAATTTCAGCATTTGAATGTCTAGAAATTTTGTTTTCTGATGAAAGTATTGAAGATGACAGTATTGCCAACCTAAATTAAACTCTTTTAACGTTTCAGATCCGGTGACCCTTCCTCAGAACCAGGAAGGGTCACTGGATCTGAAACGTTAACTCTGTTTTCTCCTTCACAGATGCTGCCAGACCTGCTGAGCTTTTTCAACAACTTTGTTTTTGTTCCTGATTTGCAGCATATGCAGTTCTTTTGGTTTAAATTAAACTCTTTGCCTGGTTCTATTCTTTCACAGAAAATCGTGTCGCTGGCTGGGCCAGCAGTTAATATCCATCGCTGAATTGTCTTGAGAAATAAGTGGTAAGCTAATTTTTGAACCACTGCTAAATGTGTATTGTAAGTGCATCTACAGTACTATTATGAAGTGAGTTCAGGGATTTGGTTGCACCAGATTCAACCAGCGACAGTGAAAGAAAAGTAATATAGTTCCAAGGTAGGATGGTGTGTGGCTTTGTGGGGAACTTGCAGGAGGTGGTGTTCCCATGCATTTGCTACCTCTGTACTTGGTGTTAAAGTTCATGGGTTTGGAAGGTTTCTGCATTGCATCTTGTAAACGGTGCACTGATGCTGCAATACATCAATGGTGGAAGGAGTAAATATTGAAAATATTCAAAGGTGAATAATGTGTCATTCAGGTGGGATGCTTTGCCCTGAATGGTGTCGAGTTGTTTGATTGTTCTTGGAGCTGCACTCATCCAGGCAAATGGAGAATACTCCATCACAGTCCTGACCTATGCCTTGTAGATGACAGACAGGTTTAGGGGAATCAAGAGTTGAATTCATAGCAAAATTCCCAGCCTCTGATTCGTTCTTGTACATCTGTATTTATGAGGCTAGTTCAGTATTTTGGCAACGGTAACACCAATGTGTGGATAATGTGAGAATTCAGTGATAACATTGCCAGTGCATGTCAAGGGTTGAAGGCTGTGATCTCTCTTCTTAGAGATGATCATTGCCTGGCACATATGTGGCATGAATGTTATTTACCATGTATTTGCCCAAGCCCAATGTTATCTAAATCATTCCGTGTTTTGACACGGACTTTTTCAGAATCTGAAGAGCCTTGAATTGTTGCTGGACATTGTGCAATCATCAGCAAACATCTCCAGTTCTAACCTTATAATGAAGGGAAGGCCATTGATGAACAAGCTGTCATGATATTATGCCTGCCAGGCACCTTAGTCACAATGTTGTTGCTATATATTTGTTGCCTTGTTCATAGTAGAAGGCATTTGTTTGGAAAGTGCTAAGGAACCATGGTAAGTTTCTGGCATAAATTCTGCAGATAGTACAGGCTGCAGCTTTGGTGTGGTGATGCAGGTACAGGCATTGAGTATTATACAGCTGCACCCATCCAATCAAGTGTTATGTATTCCTTCATGTATCTAAATTGCAATTGGTAAATGATGGGAAAACTTGGAGAAACAAGAGGTGAACCAGTCACACAGGAATATTCAGTCTCTGGCCTGCTCTTACAGTTACAACATTTAACATTTGAATTCCTGGGCGATGGTGAACCAATTTTATTGATGATGAAACGTTAGCAAGAGTGATGCCATTGAATGTCAAGGGTACAGAGTTAGTCTCTGATGAAGGGTTTAGGCCCGAAACATCAAGTTTTCCTGCTCCTATGATGCTGCTTGACCTGCTGTGTTCATCCAGCCCCATGCTTGTTATCTAGAGTTAGTCTGTTGTTAGCTTTCGCAAATCAGCCTAAACCTGGAATGTTGTCCAGAACTTGCTGAATGTGGACATTCACTGCTTAAGTGTCTGGTTAATTGTGAATTTAACTAAATGCTGTGCAGTCATCAGCAAACAGCTTCATTGTCCTTATGATGGACAATCATTGATGAAGCAGCTGAAGGTAGTTGGGTTTGGGATCATGTCCTATGGAATTAGGGCTCTTGTGTTGTAGTGGTGGTGGTCTAGAAGTGTGTAACAGGTTGATTAGAAATTTCTGCCCTGAAAGATTTCTGTAGCAAAGCTCTGGGCTGAGAGGATTAAGCTCAAAAAATTCCAGCTGCTGGAGATTTTTCTTCCTGATCCTCACTAGTCTTACTTTTACTTGTGCTCCATGGTGTTATGTCTGATCAAATGCTGCTCTGATGTCAAAGACAGTCATATTGGCTCACTACTGGATTTCAAGTCTATATTTAGACCAAGGCTATAATTATATTCCAAGCCAAGCTATCCTGGTAGAGCCTAAAGTCTGCATGAATGAGCAGGTTAATTTTGAGAAAGTGTTGATCACATAGTGAATGACCTCTTCCATCAGTTTGCTGATAATTGAGAGAAGATTAATGGGACAGCAAATGGTCCAGTTGAATTTATCCCACTTTTTTTGAATTGGAAATGTCTGGGAAATTTTCTATGTTTTTGGATAGATGCCAGTGCTATTTCTGTAATGAAACAATTTAGCTAGATGTGGAGCAAAGGTCTTCATTACTACAGCCAAAATTGTGTTGAAGTCCCTAAACCTCATTGTATCCAATGTGCTTAGTGTTTCTTAATTTCAAGTAGAGTGAATTGAATTGGCTGGACACTAACAACGATGATGTTGGGGACCTCATGAGAATGCCATGAGAAAAAGTCCACGAGGCACTTCCTGGTGAATGGTGAATGTGTCAGTAGTGTTTTTTGCACTCAGGTGCTGAGCTCCAACTTCATTGAACTTGAGGATATCTTTGGAGCCTCCTCTTCCCCTTAGTTGGCTAATTTATTGTCATCATTCCAAATTGGATGTGGTAGGAGTGCAGAGTTTTAAAACAAATAATATAAATCTCCTTCCAGGCATGAGTTAACATGATAATCTTGATTGCCAGATTGCAAAATGGAATTTTAAAACATGACAGAGAATTATCAAGACATTGAAAGTTTTAATAGAATGAGAAAAGAAATGGTGTTGACGGCTGCTTTTAAGGGAAGTGAAAGATACATTATAATATATATTTTATTGTAATGAAAATTGAAATAATTATATTAAACAGAAATATTTAAAATTAAGAAATTATCCAGCAGAATTAGTAGTATTGTCTGTTCCCAGTGGTTGTGATCCCTAGAACCAGATGACAGAGATTTGAAATTAAATGCAACAGAATTAAGATAGGAAGGAGGAGAACCAATTTTACATAGAGAATTGTTCATAATGTAAAGATTGCTTGCTTCATTAAAAAGAGAATACATTCATAATCCATAGTATGAACTCAATTAATCCAATTTATCTCTCTTTCTCCTGTGGATTATTCCATGTGAGTAATTATGGAACACCTAAATAGAAGGGGAAATGAAGACATGATGATTGAAGAGTCATTTCTTCGTTACACCAATCATTACGCATAGTGGGCAAATTTCCTTCACACTAGTTCTCCCATTAAAAATTGTAGGAACTATAACAGAAAGGGCGAATTCACATCAATGAAGACCAGTACAAAATCAATTTGTCTACGTTTGATTACTCTATTAGGCTGGGGACAGTCATTACTATAACACTCTATCATAAATATTATAATCTTTTGAATTGCTGGACAGTATTTTAGATTATTATAAAAAAGGCCATAACTATTGAAACATACACTTTAACTACTTATTAATGGGTAGTATGTGCTGTAAATGCAAGCTAATAGGCACCAACTTAAGTGTTAATGAGAACATTCCAGTAATGGAGTATTTGCTTAGCTGTTGATCAACGTATATTTTGTATAACGGGAATATTTTGCCACTATTAAAGTATTTCTCCAAATGGTTACAATGTGAGCAGGAAATCCCTGTGGTATTATAAATGTACTTTTTAGATGGGAACAGAAGGGCAATAAGCCCCACTGAATTATGTTCCCCAGAGAAAGGAAGATAACATTTCCAAACACAGTTGGCATATGATATTTTAGTGTACCTCCTAATGGTTTGCCAATGAAGGGCATCCAGAAATGAAAATGCAGGGTCCACACTAAAGCTGTTAAAGCCTGATGTGCCTTTTAAATTGAAAGATTTTAAGTTAAATGTTAGGGCAGGCGCAGCCAACAATAAAAAGAGTGGAATAGAAACAAGACAATTTAAAAATCTATGGCTCAATAATGCCTACTTTTGTTCTTCTAAGTGCTTGTAGATTCTGAGAGGAAGAAGTTTGATATTCGATAAAGACAGTAACGGCTAAGAGATGCTGCTCCACTAAGACTTGCCTTAGTGTCCAAACTTCCATTTAATCAGGAACTGAAGGAAAGAAAGCCTCTTACATATGGAAAAAGAAGTGATAATTAAATTATTTGATCTTTTTCAACCCGTTTTAACCTAAATTATTTCAAGTACCATTTTTAAATGACTGTTCTGTGAAACTCAAATCCCGATTCCTATTTTTCCATTCAGCAATGACTTGTAAAATACACCTGCATTTCATTCCATTGATTTAAGCAGATTATAAAAAAGGTGTGTGATCTGCTGTGCACCCAAGCAGCAAAATTAAAAGCTATCCATATAACAATGGAGAATAAAGTAACCCATTGTAACTAAAGTTTTCGATAACTGTGTTTTATTTCCAATATTTCTTATCACTGTTTCACTCTGAAAAATTTTATGTCAATGACAAAAAAGCATACAAAAATGGTTAGAAAGCCATTCTGATGTAATATGTTATTGACCTCAGTTCATACGAGGAAACCCAAGTACATAAACTTTAGCGAAACATAACCAACTCAATTTTTTATTTCCTTTACCAGTCTATTCCCAGTTATATCCAAGACGCTTCTGACACTTTACATCAGTTTTCAGAATTTCTAGTTCATGGGCACCAGCCTCTTCACAATGGATGTGCAATCCCTTTACACATCCATCCCCTGTCAGGATCGTCTCAGGGATCTCTGCTTCTTCCTGGAAAAAAGGGCTGTATCATCCTATCCAACACCACCTTCCTCCGTTGGCTGAGCTCATCCTTATCTTGATCAAATTCTCCTTTATCTCCTTGCACTTGCTTCAGATCAAAGATGTGATCGTTGGTACCCACATGGACCCCAGTTCTACCTATCTATTTGTGGGGTTAACAGAACATTCTTTGTTCTGATCCACTCTGGTCCCTCCCTGACTCTTTCCTTCCATTTCTCAACATTTATTTCCATTTCTGAGGATAGGCTGGCCACCAACATCCACTACAAACACACTGACTCCCACTGTTACCTTGACTATACATTCTCACACCCTGCTTCCTGTATAGACTCCATTCCATTCTCCCATCTTCTCTGTCTCACTCTCGCATTTCTTCTGATGATGCCACCTTCCACAGGGGAAGCTTCAGTAATGTCCACCTTCGTTTGCAACTGAGGATTCTCCACCACAGGACCCGCAGCCATGTTCTAACTACTTCCCTCATTTCTGCCCTCAAACCTCCTCTTTGCCCTGGCAACAATGATAGGGTCTCCTGGTCCACACTTTCCGCCCCACTAGCATCCACATTTAAAGGATCATAAGTCGTCCTTTCTGTGATTACCATGGGGATGTCACCACCAGGCACAAACTCCCCTCCCCTCAATTGTCAGCAAGAACCGTTCCCATGGGGACACCATTCCCGATACCTCTCCACACCACTTTCCCATACAATCGCAGGATATTTAACACCTCCCCATTTACTTTCTCCATCCTCACTTTTGAAGACCCCAGACACACCTTCCAGATGAAGTAATGATTTACCTGCACTTCACTCAATCTAGCCTACTGTGTTCACTGCTTAGAACGTGGTCTCCTCTACATTGTTGAGGTGAAATGCTTTGAAGAATACCTTCGTTCTATCCTCAAGAATGACCCAAGCTCCCTGTTGCCTGCCACCTCATTGCACCTCCATGGTCCATGGCCAACATTTCCATCTTGAGCCTGCTGCAGTGCTCCAGAGAGGCTCAGTGTAAGCTGGGAGAACAGGATCTCATTTTCTACTTCGGATCCTGCAGTCTTCAGAACTCAATATTGAGTTCTATAACTTTAGGGCCTGAACACCTTCTTCCATGTCTTTTACCTACCCCCACACCCCAAACCTTGTCATCACGTGGGCTGGTTTCATCACAGCCAACCATTTTCACCCACTAATGGTCTCCATTAGCAGCTGTTATTTCTATCTGGCCCATAGTTATCCATCTCTTTGTCTGCCTCACTGCTGTTGTCTCACTCCGGGCTCCATCCCACTATCATTTACTCCCTCACCCAACTCCCTGTCTTCAGCATATATATCACCTTTTCTTAGTCACAATCAGTTCTGAAAAAGAGTCAAAATGGACCCAAAATATTGACTCAATTTTCTCTCCACAGATGCTGCCAGACTTGATGAGTTTCTCCAGTGATTTCTGTTTCTGTTTCAGATTTCCAAAAGTCCATTTTGGTGAAGGTGTCAGTGCATGTGCAGGAAGTGCCAAACATATGCAATCTAGTGTTAAGTCACAGTGTCATAAAGATCTATGGCACAGAAAAATGTTCTTCAGCCCATCGCATCCATTCTGGTGAAAAGCAAACTCCTAACTATTCTAGTCTCATTTTCCAGCCCTTGACCCATAGCCCTATATGTTTTGGCATCACAAGTGCACATCCAAATAATTCCTGAATGTTATGAGGGATTCTGCCTTTAATTCCTATTCTTGTTGAATATTAGGAAGCCTTAAAAACTGAATTTTCCAAGTTTTTACTGTGTAGCGTGAGATTTATTTAACAGCAATTACAGCAGTAATTAACTTTCCAGAATTCTAGTATCAGAAAACAAATGGAAGAATTACAAGAAACACAGAGGTCACAATGCCCATTGAATTATCATCAACAATTTATCTGATGCCAAATGGACCCTTTATAGGTGTGTTGTTTTCAAAAATAAGAAACATCTGGACAAATGGATCAGAGCTGGATGAACACAGCAGGCCAAGCAGCATCAGAGGAGCAGGAAAGCTGACGTTTTGGGCCTAGACCCTTCTTCAGAAATGGGGGAGGGGAAGGGGGTTCTGAAATAAATAGGGAGAAAGAGGGAGAAGGATAGAAGATGGATAGAGGAGAAGATAGGTGGAGAGGAGACAGACAGGTCAAAGAGGCAGGGATGGAGCCAGTAAAGGTGAGTGTAGGTGGGGAGGTAGAGAGGAGATAGGTCGGTCCAGGGAGGACGGACAGGTCAAGGGGGCAGGATGAGGTTAGTAGGTTGGAGACGGGGGTGGGACTTGAGGTGGGAGGAGGGGATAGGTGAGAGGAAGGACAGGTTAGGGAGGCGGGGACAAGCTGGGCTGGTTTTGGGATGCGGTAAGCAGAGGGGAGATTTTGAAGCTTGTGAAGTCCACATTGATACCATTGGGCTGCAGGGAAAAGTGCCGGGTGTGGTGGGGCTGGAGGGGAGTGTGGAGTGGACAAGGGAGTCCCAGAGACAGTGGTCCCTCGGGAAAGCAGATAAGGGTGGGGAGGGAAAAATGTCTTTGATGGTGGAGTCAGATTGCAGATGGCGGAAGTGTTGGAGGATGATGCATTGGACCCGGAGGTTGGTGGGGTGGTATGTGAGGATGAGGGGGATTCTGTTTTGGTTGTTAGTGTGGGGAGGGGGTGTGAGGGATGAGTTGCGGGATATGGAGGAAACATGGTCGAGGGCGTTCTCGACCACTAAGGGGGAGAAGTTGCAGTCCTTGAAAAACGAGGACATCTGAGACGTACAGCAGTGGATTGCCTCATCCTTGGAGCAGATGCAGCGGAGGCGAAGGAATTGGGAACAGGGAATGGCATTTTTGCAGGGAGGTGGGTGGGAGGAGGCTGAGCTCATCCTCACCCTCAAACGCAGGAAGTGCTACACCTGCCCCTACACCTCACCCTCACCCCCATCCCAGGCCCCAAGAAGACTTTCCACATCAAGCAGATGTTCACCTGCACATCTGCTAATGTGGTATACTGCATCCGCTGTTCCCGTTGTGGCCTCCTCTACATCGGGGAAACCAAGCGGAGGCTTGGGGACTGCTTTGCAGAATGCCTACGCTCGGTTCGCACTGAACAACTGCATCTCCCAGTCGCGAACCATTTCAATTCCCCCTACCATTCCTCAGATGACATGTCCATGCTGGACCTCCTGCAGTGCCACAACGATGCTACCCAATGGTTGCAGGGACAGCAACTCATATTCCGCTTGGGAACCTTGCAGTCCAATGTTATCAATGTGGACTTCACAAGCTTCAAAATCTCCCCTCCCCCTACTGCATCCCAAAACCAGCCCAGCTTGTCCCTGCCTCCCTAACCTATCCTTCCTCCCACCTATCCCTTCCTCCCATCCCAAGCCCCACCTCCATCTCCTACCTCCTAACCTCATCCTGCCCCCTTAACCTGTCCGTCCTCCCTGGACGGACCTATCTCCTCCCTACCTCCCCACCTACACTCAGCTTTACTGGCTCCATCCCTGCCTCTTTGACCTGTCTGTCTCCTCTCCACCTATCTTCTCCTCTATCCATCTTCTGTACGCCTCCCTGTCTCTCCCTATTTATTTCAGAACCCCCTTCCCCTCCCCCATTTCTGAAGAAGGGTCTAGGCCCGAAACATCAGCCCTCCCGCTCCTCTGCTGCTGCTTGGCCTGCTGTGTTCATCCAGCTCTGCACCTTGTTATCTCAGATTCTCCAGCATCTGCAGTTCCTCCTATCTCTGGACAAATGGATCATTTTTTTTGCATTTATTGGAGCGGCATACCACTAGAATCTTGCTTTATTCGGCAAACTGACCATTTGTTGAAGGTGGGCATGGAGGTAATGATCATCCATTGTCAAGAGTGTCTGTCATGGCAGTAGTGTTTGGAACAAAGTCAGCCAGGTGGATCTCATAAAATATAAGTTCTCTGATTGGGGTTGTTAACCTGGTTGAATCAGCTAGCCTTGGCTGGCAGATATAAACAGAAGCGTCAAGGGTTCCGTTCACTCCAGGAGCTGGCTCTGAGGTTGCTGGATCAGTGTCAAGTACTGTGCACATTTAAATAAAGGGTGATTTGGTGATGGGAAACCGGCCTTCATGGAGTTATTTCAATGGTCGTTGGCTAAAGTGGTTCCAACAACTGACTGACACATCTTAGGTTACTTGCCTCTGGAAATATGATATAACAATAAGTCCTCAGGGCAGAGGGGAATAATTTTTGGGAGGTACTCATCAAGCAGACATTGCAACCAGCAATTCTCATTGGGTGGTCGCTAGAGATCAGTCTTCATCAAGTCATCCTTATTAGGCAGATGAAAAATAGATGAGAAGAAGATGAGGAAGACCCAGGGGGAAGAGTTCACTAACACCTGGGCTAGACAGCAGTGTGTTGCCTTCCCAAGCTTAATGTGTTATAAAGCTGAGGTTTACCCCGTGCCCCCCAAGAACTAAAACCTAAACACCCAAAGAGGAGCACCTCACTTTTAATCTGTTAAGGAGTGTGGAAAGTGGTGTAACCTGCTTTTCAGCAACCTCTAATGATTAAATAAAATAAATCCCCGCATTCACTTTAAAATCAACAAGTAACAATATCTGGCTCTAACAGTGAACAAATTAACTAAACTATTAACAACCAGAAAAAATTCCCTTCTAATTCCTCGTTATTCCTGAATAAAGCAAGATTCTAATGGTGTGCTGTTCCAATTAATACAAGTACCACTTATAAAAAAAACATGCAGTTTCTCGAAATTACAGCTAGGTTATGTGTCTTTCGGAATGTTCACTGCCTTCGCCATCAATTTTTCTGTCAGGAAACCCTTCTCTGTCAATTATTCTGTCAGGAATATTAACTTGTGCCGTTGGTACCTTTGTTACTTATTTGGTGATTTCTCTAAGACATTGATGAAGCTGTGAGAGTCAGTGATTCTCTGTCGAGAGCTGAGGGCGGCTAGCTCTAGCAGATGGCAGTTAGCTCTGGGATCTTCGTCCAACTGCCCCCTTCTTTTATGCCCTTGATGACATATCAATATTTCTTACAATAGGATTTGTCCTAAGTCATCAAAATCATCATACTTAAATTTAATACGTTTCTGGTATCTGAGTGCCAGGTTCAAATTGATTAGCTAAATTCAGAAACTTGTTGGCTTGGTAAAAACTGCTGCTTGGCCGGCTAACTGTATGGCCTTTTGATACAAATGTTTCAATTCCAGTGCTCTCTGTGTACTCGTAAAGTTTCAAGCTGGGTCTCACAGACATCCATTTTAAATCTTTAAGCACAGAAAAAGCAACTGATCTTTTGAAGGGACCACTCAATGCTTTCCTCCCCTGGCATTTTACAATCACCAAATTCTAACTTCCTGCCTCCCAATCCAAAAGTACTCTACTCAACCTCACAACAAATGAGACCAACGTATTCTGCGCTGTCAATCTGTTTGCCCCCTACAATCAGTGAACCATCCCTAAATGTCACATTTGTATACTTTTCTTAGCTGATTAACTAAAGCATCATGTGTAAGCTGCTGCTTCTTAACAAATTCAATAAAATATCAGAAATTTGCTACAATTCATTGACAGCGTATATTTATAAATAAATGTGAATGCAAAGCCCCTCAAATCAACAGTAAGCAGGCTATGATGTTAATCAATATGTAACACTGATTTTAGGCCATCGGTGACATTTAAGAGCTCAATATTCTAGTTAATTGGCACAGTTAGACATGCATCCAGAAATAGGAAGAGCTTGCCTTCCACTAGTGCTCTTTAAAAAGGATCATTAACCACTTTCAGATTAGTTGCTGATTGTTTTCCACTGGCTGCTGCTAATATCGTCAAAGTATTCAGTGGTATCTACAGTTCTTTAATATTGCTAAAGCCTGCAGGGAGTGGTGTTATATACGTAGAAGGATTCAAAAAGAATACTTGTTCCCTAACATGGGGGCAGCATTCTTCATCTTTCTTGGTGTACAACACGAGAAGGAGAATTTGTAAAAGTGGCACAGAGCAGACAGGCAGCTGGAAGAGAAAGGAGGAGAAGCCAAAGGGCTTTAGCAGAAAACTAATTATACCTAGACTTTGGTGAGAAGCAGTGCATGAGGCATCACCTTTTCACCAAAAACAGCCTGACTGTAATCTGCCACCTGTTAGAGCTACAATTGCAGCTTCAGAGCAGGATTAAGTTGTGGGCTGTCCTTTGATTTGAATATGAATATTCTCAAGTCTGTGGGTTTCTGCCTGAGTTATTGGATAGGCCAATTCTTGACTTGCAGATCTTTGAATACATGAGTCAAAATTTCCTCACAGATCATAGGATATGTAGTGTAGGATTTGCATCCCTTTCTTTGTTTACTGCTGCAATATGTCATCAAGATTTTAGGACTCAAAGTATGATGCAGCTCGATAGACAAGTTGTTATCATTCTGAATGGTTGGAAGCAAGCTCTTGCTCTTTGTTAAAGTCAATGCTACTTTGCTTAGAGAATTTTAAACAGTCTTTGAAGCATTTTCTTTGGTTTTCCCTAGAACTTTGGCCATTTGAGAGTTTGAAGAGTAGGACATAGCAGAGGATACAGTTTTTGGGCACCAGACATAATGGTAATCTATTGAAGTTGATTTTATAAGAGTGAACCTGGCCCCAAGAAGGACACTATTGCTTTTTCAATGGTTCTCGCATGTGCAGTAGATGCCTGCTCAGGTCTTACTGCGGTATAGGACTGTGGTAACGACTAATGCTCTCTGTATGATGACCTTTGTTGGCTTATGGAGATCTTTGTTATCAACCTCTTACAACTGTAGTTTATAAAAATTGAGTTAGTGCAGCTAATCCTTTTCAATAATGGTCTTTTGTAGAAGGTAATGTCATGGAAAATATTCCAGAATTTGTCATGTAGTATATGTTCGTAGGGGTAGAACATTTGGCTGACTAGGTCCAGGTTGATATGTGACAGTTATTGTTACCATTCAGGGACAGACTTTTATGCAGAATTAACTATAGTGATGGAGCAGAATGCCCAAATGAATCACTTGACACCCAGGTCCACTTCAAACATGAAAGAGTTTATTGTTTTATACCAGTGGGGAGAAAGCCACTGGCAGTGCAGGGACTTCTCCACTGAACAAAGGGAAACATACATTTTTTATAAATTTGCTTTTAGCCTGCCTTTGACTGTTACAAGCCAGTCGTACTATCAATTGATTATGTACACATATAGTCAGGTTAATCATGTGACTGTGTGATCAGTGCAAGGACAGCTTAAGGTCATCCCATGATCTCATGATGTTTACTAGACTCCTTTGTCATTTATCCTTGGGTCTTCACAATACATCTTATTCGACCAAATTACAGGCTTTAGCTCCTGTGCCAATGATTCACTACTCCCCTACTAATAGCAAGGGGTTTCTCCTACCTGCCTTGGACTGAACATTCATGGGAATGCAATTAAATCCCATAATGCCTTAAAACTCCATTTTTTTTGTTAAAATTACATGGGGGTCCTAACTGATTTTGCACATCCTTCCCTCCCATCTCATGATCAATACCTTTGGATGAGCCGTATGAAGGCTTCTATCAGCATTTCTCAAGGATATTCCTTATCAAACTGTATCTGTGCAAGCAGCGGCTGCATTTTCTGCTTCTTATTCAACAGGACTCTTTTATATGCATTTTATAAGACCTTTTGTTTGTTATTGTAACCTTGGGTTTATTCCTTCTATGCTGGCTTATTCTAGTTTATACTTTAACTTTAAACATCAAACTATGCAAGCTGCTGTTTCAGCTAAAAATCTTCCTCGGCCATTTTATTGCAACTGAGAACCACTTTCAGCATTTTATGCTACCTCAGTCTTGGGCAGCCCTAACAATATCAAGTCTGGTGAAGATAATCTGCGAATTGTAGATCACGTAAATCTATAGAGATCAGTTTGGTTTTGGCAAAGAGATGACCAATCAATTAATTAAGAGTTTGCCATCTAGTCAGTATTTCACACTGATTATGAAGGGAAATCGACCTTTGGTGAGATGAATAGCCATGGCCAGGCAGATATTAAGCATTACAGGGTGTCAATTCAGTTCCAAGCATTTGCTATTCACATCACATTCTTCTTTAAATTGGTGAGACCACATGCAGACAGGGTGACTACTGTGTGGAACACCTCCGCTCTCACCTTCTCCAGAGGTGTTTAATAACATCTCTGAACAGGTTGACTAGGGAAAATATCTAGAGGGAGGGTAGGTCTACCCTGTCAAATAATTATCCTATTTAAAAACCAAAAAAAACTGTGGATGCTGTAAATCAGGATCAAAAACAAAGTTGCTGGAACAGCTCAGCAGGTCTGGCATCATCTGTGCAGGAAAAAACAGAGTTAACATATCAGGTCCGGTGACCCTTCCTCAGACCCCTCCTAAGGAAGAGGCACCAGACCCGAAACGTTAACTCTTTTTTCCTTCATAGGTATCCTATTTAACTGCTTGTTGTTTTAACAGATTCCTGTCTTCTCTTTAAACAAATGATCCTTGAACTAAAATATATGAAAATTAAACAAAATTATATTTTACTTACTTTGTATCTTACCTAATAATACAACCAATCAGTAACAAAATTATTATTTTTGGCATATTCCATGTAATACAATCAACCTCCCATATTCCTCTTTCTTTCTTGAACTAAAAAAAGTAGCATGATTAATTACAGAGCAGCCCAAACAAAATTAAATTATTTTCTTTTTGTTTACAACTCAGCATACCACCTGGCTCCCTCTTCAAGCATTCCCAATTATTTCTTAGAGCAAGCAGCATCTTTTGTGGAATAGACTGACAACAGATGATTTTGGAAACAAGTTTTGTATTAGGCTTGTTGGTGTACAGGTATGATTTCTGCTCTGGGTGATTTGTAGAGTAACATGTGAGTAGGCCTGGGCTTAATTCCGAGATGAGTTCTCATTGGGAGTTCTTGTGGTGCAGTGGGCCAGGATGTCTGGGTTCAGGTTCCACCTTCTCCAGCAGTGTGTAATGGCATGTCCGAACAAGTTGAGTAGAATAAGTACAACTCTCCCAATGTTTGATTGAGAGTTCTAAGGTACTGGCTGTACAACTTAGGTCTCTTGTGGTGGAGTGATAGTGTCCCTACCTTTAAGCTAAGAGATCTGAATTCATGTTCCAGTAGAGATATAGAAAATATCTACTTTATCTTGGAAATCTCTTTCCTTTCTAACATTTTCTTTATCCTAGTGAGTTCAATCCGATGATTTTGTCAAATGTACATTGTCCCAAACAGAACAGTTGACGACATAACTTTTAATGCACAAAATTTTTTTTCCAATTACCCCTTCTATAAGATTTACTTAAGACTATTGGATAAATACACTCTGTATCAATAGCTTCTACTAGCAAAAATGTTTCAGCATCTAAGGTACCTTTAATTACACTTTTATTTTCTTGCCTTCTGAGGCCAACTGACAACATTCATTATCCTTTCCCATGAAGAATATGATACACCGTGCTGTACTCTAATTGCCATCAAGTTGATTGACATGTGGAACTTTGCAGGTCTGACAACACCTCTGTAGATAAAACGGAGTTAATGGTTTGAGTCCAGTGGCCCTTCTTCAGAACCTGGACGCAAGATGTTAACTTGGTTTTCTCTCCACAGATACTGTCAGACCTGCTGAGTTTCTCCAGCAATTTCTGCTTTTGTTTTAGATTTACAGCATCCACAGTTTTTGTTTCTTTTTAAAATCTTGTTTGCTCTCAGGAATTCTTTATTAGTATGTTTCATAGCATATTTCATCATAATATTCAGTTCTGATATGTCATAACTGACATTGGATCTATTTTGAGTGCACAACCAGTTTCACTGTTCAGTCAAACAGAACAAACTGGTTTCTAATCTTAAATTCCTTTTATTTTATCTATCACATATCCCTAAAATTCTGTAGAACATCTCCACAAAAAAAACTTCATCTTGTATCATGAAGATGCATAAGATGCATAAAGATGTTTCTCTTTGTGATATCAGGAGAAAAATTCTGGATCTGCTTTAAGCTGAATGCAGCCTACTTTCAGCTGGAGGGAGCCTATTTGAGAAATATCATATCCTTGCTGCAACAGTCAACCCATAAACATGCTTGTGTAACTTTCCCAGGTTCCCTACTGTATCCCTACTTTTCAAAAATATATCCCTTTTACATTTTTCAATGTGTAAAAATGTAGCTTTGCTAGCAATTGAATTTTATAACAGATAGATATTGCTAAAAGATCTAAGAAAAACTATAAAATAATTTTTCCAGTTGGTAAGAGTGTCTCACTCCAGGAGAAAAAGCCAAGACAAGTGCAAGTCCTGACACTTACATTCTGAACCCCTACAAGGCGAGGATCCTGAGCCCTGAGTGGCAACTGACCATGTGCAAGGCCCTGGACTGATATTGATCATTGTCCTTGATATACTATGACTTGACCCCCTGGCCAAAGAGTAGCTTCCTTGACTTTACTGATGATTACTCCCTTAAACATTGAAACTTGCCATTTGGTGAAAGCACATCCAGTGTGGCTGCTGCAAATGCTTTGGCACACAGTGCAGGTATGAGATTGACATTGCTTGGTGCCATTAGCAATGTGTCAAACACCTTGACTGATGATTGTTGACTGTTGACAACCATGACAAATTGCCTGAGTTTGACTTTACGCTACAAGGCAGAGCAGGACAGAAGTACTTTGAGCCTGTTAGCTCTGGATAAGGAATCAAAGTGCAAAAAGGCAAGGCAAGGCAAAGCAGAGATGCTATTATTATTCAAGGAGGCTCAAGGCGAGTGGGAACCAGGAAAGCAAGATCTTTGATATGCACTGTGTCTAATCCATGATATAGGTGCCCATCCCTGTGTGCAAAATGCCCCTGTAGCGGCATTACAATGAGAAATGCTGATATGCTCCAAGTGCAGTCTTGAAGTGCAGAACGATAGTGGATTGGAGATGTACCATAAAGATGTGATAAGACCGGTATGTGTGGGATACTCATGTTTATGGACATGGATGCATGTAGCTGCTGCCAATGAACTATGCCTTGAGATGTCAGTGTTGTGTGTCCAAGATAGAGGTCTAGAGGAGCAAGCAGAGAGCTAGAGTGCCAGGTTACCACTTCAACTTTCATGTTGAGAATTCTTGGCATCTAGTTTCTATTTGTCCAATGAGAAAATCGGAAACTGCATATTATAAGGTGAGATTTAGTAGTAATGAAGTTGATAATGACTCACAATCCATGCAAATAGGTTTTTTAGTGCTCTTTACCAAAAATCTCATCTCACTGTCCAACACTTGCTTGGAAAATGGGATCTTTGAACTTAAAATCAAGATGTGGAGGTGCCAGTGTTGGACTGGGGTGGACAAGGTCAAAAATTACATGTCACCAGGTTATAGTCCGACAGGTTTATTTGAAAACACAAACTTTTAGAGTCTCACTCCTTCTTCAGGTGGCATCAGACATAGGCGCGCGCACACACACACACACACACACACACACACACAGAGATCTGTAATTGCAAATACATTCCATTTTGTTCAAAAAGCATACAATCTGTAGACAGTCAATGTGGCATTTTATTAATTTGTAATTTGGAAATAATACCAGTTTGACTCCAAGTTAAAAAACAGACAGATTCTAAACAAAGCCTCACACCTAAATTGCATTGTCTGAACTGAAATATCACCTCTAGTGTACCGACAAAACCTTCAGTTATCTCAGGGCAGTGACTTGAAAGAAATTCTGGGATTTGCAAATTAATCGACCAAAACCTGCATCTAACTGATTAAAGATTTAACAGCCATCTTAGGTTTGTTCAATACATTTGCATCAGTTCTCTGACCCTTTGATCTTTTGCTTATAAATTCAGTGTCTGATGCCATCTCTCTCATTAACAGCTGAAGAAGGAGCCAGACTCCAAAAGCTTATGTTTTCAAATAAACCTGTTGGGCTATAACCTGGTGTTGTTTGATTTTTGACCCTAAAATGAAGGATGCTCTTGCTGAACATCTCACCAAATTTTCCCAATTTTCTCACAAGGGTCCATGTCATTCAGGGGTTGGGAAAATTCCACCCTCCATGACTGAAGGGGCTTTCCACTGCTGTTTTCATGACCACAAAGTTTTTTTCATACATGTTCTTAAATTCATAAGAAATGAAAAATTTCAACCCCTCACCACCATTATTAGTTTGGAATTTAGATAGAGCCCCCAGTCTGGTTCCTATCCATTTCCTCATTATCTTGATGGCTATTATTATTTTCTCTTTGCTATATGTTATTGTATGCCAGTAGTGGCCAATCTCAAACTGTAGCTTTAAGATAATTAGCCTGTTTTCCTTTAAACTCCTATTCCCTGAAACCAATAATACTTGCTTAATATTGTCATTAGACAATTTAGGTCTTGTTAAAGGAGTACTTGTATGGTGTAAACTGCAAATCCACCAAGTTCCCAAAAACAATTGCCTTTTGTGTTCCATGTCCTATTTTCTTTCAGTTTTTATCATAGATATTTTGCTCAAAGTAATGATATTTCAGCACATTGTCATTCCCAAACCTTAAGAATGTAGAACTCTAAAATTCCTAATATAGATAACTAGTTAACCAATTCACTGATTGGGGATTCTAGAAGTGGGGCATACCCTGAGAATTAGGGCCAGAGTATTCAGAAGAGATATTAGGAAGCACTTCTACACACAAAGGGCAGTAGATGTTTGGAACTATCTTCCAATAATGGCAGTGGATGTAGGATTAGTTGTTGATTTTATATCTGAGGTAGATAAAATTATGCTAAGCAAAGGTATTAAAGGATACGAGCCAACAGCAGATACACAGATGAGCCACCATCTCATTGAATGGTGGAACAGACTAGATGGACTGAACGGCCCTACTCCTCTTCCTATGTTCATTTAGGACAATTAATTATATACTGGTATTTTGAGATGCACCTAAGACTCTTGTTGACCAAACCCCAGGTTATGTGGTTCAATATTTCATTGTAGTTCTCTAATTCCTGTTATCTGTTTTAATTTCCAAAAAATCACTATCCTCATTTCTTTTAGTTATGATTCTCATTTTGCATTGACATTTTCAGCCTGAAACTGGGCAATCTTGCATTGCTGCTACATTTGAATCCTCAATTTTTTTGTGTGTTTTTGTTGAATGTCTCATTTAAACCAGGGAGGCTGCTATGAATTAATGCTTTCCTAGGAATTTATTTAAGGGTTGGACATCTGTTCCGAAAATGTGTTTCTTTCTGAAAATCTCAAGTTATTGCTAAGAGTCTACTCATCTTCAGCACTCATTAAAGTCCAACAATTTAAAGGCAAACACTGAATTTGGAATCTCTGAGTAGATTTTTTTGAAATTGTTAATTTTCTGTTAAATTCCATCACGTATTCTTCTAGAAATATAGAAATACAGACAACAGGAGCAGGAGTAGGCCATTCCACTCTTCCAACCCATTTCTCAGTTTAATATGATCATGGTTGATATTCTATCTCAACCTCACAAACCCACATAGACAGATAAACAGCAACCAGTCAGACATTTGGGCACTTATTGCGTGGGGCTGTGAAGTTAGGTTGCTCAAGGGATGGGCCATGGTCAGCTTGTCAAATTTGTCAGAAACCAAGGGTAAAGATGGATGTGGGTGGATAAGGGGGAACCACTGTCATGGAAAAGAGATTCAGGAATCTATTCTTCGGAATTGGAGGCTGCAGGTTGCGAGAAGGGGTATAGCAATTGTGAAGGAGGGTGGGGAGAAAGCATTTGTAACGAGGATAATGTTAAGCATAGATGGGTTGGGTTAATACAGGAGAGGGGCATTTTCACATGTGTGACCACTGCTGGCATGGTAGATATTTTCTAATTAACCTGTTCAAAGATGTTATTACGCACCGCTGGAGTAAACCTGGGACACCTGGTTCAGAGGTAGGGACACTATAACTGCACCACAAGAGCCCCACACCTGGCATATTAAAGTCCAACAATTTAAAGGCAAACACTGAATTTGGAATCTCTAAGTAGATTTTTTTGAAATCGTTAATATTCTGTTAAATTCCATTACGTGTAGTAACCCCATATGCCAGTGGCAGGGATGGGAATGTGGGTGGATGGGACAGGTGAGCAGCTGCAGGGTCGTATAATAAAACAAAGAACTGTGGAAACTGTAGAAAACAGAAAATAGCCCAGAAATTGCCAGCAAAACTCAGCAGGTCTGGCAGCATCTGTGAGGAGAAGGCAGAGTTAATGTTTCAAGCCCAATGACTCTTCATTCGATGTTGAGTTTCACCAACAATTTCTGTTTTGTTGCAGGCTTACATAGATGGGTTGGCAGGAACCTGGTGAGGTGCAAAGCCTATGAGGCTTATTGGAATGGCTAGCAGACAAGGGCCCAGGATGTTCAGAGTCTCACTAACACTTGGAGACGGAGGTTGGAAGCCAATAGCCAAAGAGAATCGGCTGTCATGTTCAATTGTGATGGAAACTGTAAGTGCTCAAATGGGAAAGACAATAGCTGCAACCACATCCAGATAGGGCAGATTAAACTATTTGAGCTGTGAGGGAGGGGGCTGCAGAACCTTCCAACAGGAGGACCTTTAAAGGGAAATAATACTATACACAGATCTATGTAATGTACGGGACACAGACCTGTGGTGTCCCTAATTTTTGGCCGTCCTATTGCATTGTCTCCCTGTTTGCTGTGCACCACCCTGTCTCTGACATCAAGTTTAAGTTGGAGGACCTCTTTCTAGGCTTGCTCTTGAGCCTGGTCAAAGTAGCTATCAACGGATCCAGGGAGTCATTGTTTCCAACTGCCTGCCCCTCTTCCCTGGCTATGTCCCCACCTGAAAGTTTTTAGAGAGGAAGCACGCAGTGTCAACCAATACCCTCAAAGCCTTTAGAAAGAAATGGGCATTGCTGCTGTTGGAGTGCATTATTTTCCCCTCAAACTCCACTTTATTTTAAATCACTTCCTCTTTCCTTACCTTTCCCTTTTGTTATTATTGAACTGCCTCTGGTAGGTGGTACTTCTTAAATGTTCTTTTAATTCGTGAAAAGGGTGACTTGGTGAAGGTTTTATAAAACATGTTCAAAAACACAGAGGCTATCATGGTCACTGGACCTGAAACGTTAACTCTGATTTTTTTCTTCACAGCTGCTGCCAGACCTGCTGAGCTTTACCAGCAATTTCTTTTTTTGAGGCTATCACATAGTTTTACTTCACCTCAGTCTGCAGGGTGAGGACAGCACTGCCAGTAGCTATTATGGTCAAGAACCATTATGAAATATGTTTTTGTTATGCCTTACTGGGGTATATCACTGAAACTCAAACCCACTATTCTCAAAATCATCACAGAAGTAAAAGATTTTGAAAAGTATAAAGGATTTCCTAGTTTATCTGTTCTTTATGCCCTAGTGGACAAAGCATGGAGCAGATTTCTGTACATAACAAAAATTATTGTCTATTACAAATAAATAAACTGTAGTTACAGGTAAAGAAATATTATGAGATGTCAGCCTATAACTCTACAATTTAAAATTCCAATCCCCTTATAAACTCTTACACACTCATACAGACAGGAAAAAGTAACTTGGTTGTTATGGATGGAGGGAATATCTGGGAAAACAGTTATGATCCCTGTTTACAGGATTTGCTGAGATGATTTCTTTCTGACCAGAATACTATTTCCAATCTTCCTTCTCAGATGTTTTCACTTCTTTGCAGGACGTACAGGGTGCCTGGTTCACCGTTAAGAAAGTCTCTGACTTATTAATTCAATGTCACAACTTGCAGCAACTGAAGGAAAATGGAACTGATTTTCTTCAGGCTTAACATGTTTTTTTAAATGCAGAGAATAGAGACATCACCTGAGCCTGTGGAGATCTGATCAATTCTCCTTATCCTGTTCACAACCCTAAGGTGTTCAGCTACCAAGGAGCCAATTGGTTTTGGCAGCCAAAAGATCTTTGTTGTTGGTAACTGATCACTAGTCCATAGACAAATTAGCTACTTGTTGCTGGCTGAATCTCCGTTTTTACACAGCCCTTAGCTCCAGTTCATATTCAAACAATCTACTATTGCTTGAACCAAGCTGTGTAAACAGTACTTACAATGACTGTCAGGTTACTTGCTTTCAAAAAATGCAACGATCCCTCAACAATCCTTGGTTTTTCAAACAGTTATTTTCCCATTTCAGTCCACCATCAAAACTACAAGAAAATAAAATGACAGTATTTACACTTTCTGTAAGCTGAAACTGACAATGTTTGCAGCACCAATCAGTTTGCTGCCCACTGTGGTATGAGGATGCTCACTAAGATTCTGCTTTCCAAGTCAACTGAATACATTTCATTCTTTATTGGCAGAGGGAAGCAAGCAGAGCAAACCAACAGTTTTGTGCTGTTTGCAAGTTTCCCCAAGTACCATCAATTAGATACAATTGCTTTGTGGATGCCATATTTCAAACCTAAAAAGTACTTTAACCAAAGAGACTTGACTCCATCATAGTCCAACTGGTCTGCATCCATACATAAAAATGCATGCAAGCCAAATTTTGTATCCTAGCAGTAGTCATGTTTGCCTTCATTCAATAGTGGTCTGCTATGCTATCTGCATTTCAGCTGTTGTGACAATCTGGAATACTGGTTATTGGATTATAAGAATTGTCTTTTGACAATATGGCTTATGACTCCAGTGTGTAAAACTTGGGCAGCATGCATACAATGAAAATATACTAACAGACAAAGTACGATTGAGCAGATTGTGAATGTACTGAAACATTTCTTCCACTGATCAGAATGCTGTGGACTATCCTGCAGTATGTGACAGAGCGCGTCAGGTTTTGGTAGTCTGCTGTATGCTGCACAAAGGCACCATCATGACAGCACAGTCTTGCCACCAGATCTACAGTCAACAGATGAGGAGGAGTAGGAGAAGAAAGATAAGGAGTTAAAGGAAGAAGGGAGTAGGAAATCAATGTCTCATATCTCCAGCTGCGATAACTCATCTGACCGCAATCTCAGTAAATGTGACCATTCCCCAAAAGCTCATATGCTATATGACCTCAAAATATGCATTCAAATCCAAACTTATAAATCAAAGAATACCACTTTGCATATAAATTGTCAATTAATCACTTTTGTTCCTCTTTTCAATGTGTGTTCCTGTCAAATCTTCAACAGTTTCATCTTTCCAATTTTCACCTCTAAAAGTTCCTCAATTTAAAAGACTTGCTTCTTTTAGTTCTTACAACTTCTTAAGTCAATTAAAATACATTTCAAGTCTTCCAAGTCTACTGTGGCATTTGAAATTTATGAAACAAACTATTCTTTATTATTTAACAAATAAAGATGATATATTTTATCATACAGATTCAATTTGAAGCTCTCATTTTGCTTTCCCCCGAGGTCTGCAATTAATGTGCTTTCCTGTTTACTTACTGAGGCATTCAATGTACTGACATAATCAGAACTTTAACAATCAACTGTGAACTACAATAATGAAAGAGGTGAAACAATTTGAGGATGCCAAAAGTATTATATATTCCTGAATAATCAGGCATTGTAAAATGCAGAAACAAATGTTTATTGAACTAGGCCGAAGTCCAAGTTGAAGGAATGAAAAAGAGGAGAGACACGTTTTATGGGTCTGATGTAATCTTCCCTAAAACCATGGTGCAATGGACACAGAAGGCAAGTGTGAGGTTTTCATTAACTTTCAAGAATTGAAAATGTCAGCAAAGAGTTGTCTGAATTCATGGAATCTGATCAGTAGGTCACCAATGTTGTCCTATGCATAAGAAGTGGGAAAATCAAAGTTTTGATTATATCAGTTCATTGAATACCCCAGTACATAAATATGAAAGCACATTATTTGTGGGAAGTTAGGGAAGAAATTGTGGGGCTCCTAGCAGAGATATTTGCATCATCTACAGTCACAGGTCAGGCACCAGAGGACTAGAGGATGGCTAATGTTGTGCCTTTATTTCAGAAAGACTGTAAGGAGAAGCCTTGGCACAATAAACCAGTGAGTCTGACATCAAAGGTGAGTAAGTTGTTGGAGGAGATTCTGAGAGATAGGATTTACATGCATTTAGAGAGGCATGGACTGATTAAGGATAGTCAGCATGGCTATGTGCATGGGAAATCTGTCACCCAAACCCTTTATTGAGTTTTTTGATGACGTAGCTAAAACGATTGATGAGGGCAGACTGGTAGACATTGCCTACATGGACTTTAGTAAAGCTCTTGACAAGGTTCCACTTGGTAAACTAATTAATAAAGTTAGATCACCTGGGATTCAGGGAGGATTTGCCACTGGATACAGAATTGGATTGATAGTAGAAGACAGGGTTATGGTGGAGAGTTATTTTTCAGACTAGAGGTCTATGACTTGTGGTGCTCTGCAGGGATCGGTGCTGGATCCTTGTTTGTTTGTCATTTATATAAATGAGTTGGATGAGATTTTAGGAGGCATGGTTAGTAGGTTTGCAGATGACATCCAAATTGGTGGTGTAGTTGACAGTGAAGAAGGTTGTCTAAGATTACAAAGGGATTTTTTATCAATTGGGCCAATGGGCTAAGGAACGGCAGATGGAGTTTAATGGGATAAATGTGAGGTATTGCATTATGGTAAAACAAACAAGAGCGGGACTTAGACAATTCATGGTGGAGCCCTGGGTAGAATCATGGAACCCCTACAGTGTGGAAACAGGCCCTTCAGCCCCACAAGTCCACACCGAATCTCACAGTACCCCACCCAGACCCATCCCCCTAATTACATATCCCTGAACACTATGGACAATTTAGCATGGCCAATCCACCTAGCCTGCACATCTTTGGATTGTGGGAGGAAACCCATGCAGACACAGGGCAAATGTGCAAACTCCACACAGACAGTCACCTGAGGGTGGAATTGAACCTGGGTCCCTGGTACTGTGAGGCAGCAGTGCTAACCACTGAGCCACTGTGCCATCTCAGTAGTGCTGTTGAACAGGGAGACCTGGGGGTTCAGGTACATAGTTCTTTGAAAGTTGTATCAGAGGTAGACAGGGTGGTTAAGAAGGTGTTTAGCATGTTTGCCTTCATTGCTCAGACCATTAAGTACAGGAATTGGGATGTCATGATATGGCCATACAAGATATCAGTAAGGCTGCATTTAAAGTACTGTGGACAATTCTGGTCGGCCTGCTAGAGGAAGGATGTTATTAAACTGGAAAGGGTGCAAAAAAGATTTATAAGGATGATACATTTGTATCCAATGACAAACTCTCCCTGAAAGTTTCTGTTATAATGAGAGGCTGGATAGTCTAAGACCTTTTTCTCTGGAGAGTAGGAAGCTGAGGGGTGACCTTATAGAGGTTTATAAAATCATGAGGGCCATAGATAAGGTGAATAGCCAAAATCTTTTCCTTTGGATAGGGGAGTCCAAAACTAGGTGGCTTGGTTTAAGGTGAGAGGGGAAAGAATTAAAAAGATCCAGAGTGGCAACACTTTCACATAATTGGTGGTGCGTATATGGAATGAGCTGCCAGAGAAAGTGGTAGAGATGAGTGCAATTACAACATTTATAAGACATTTGGACGGATATATGGACAGGAAAGGTTTAGAAAGATCTGAGCCAAATGCAGGCAAATGGGACTAGTTCAATTAGGAAACATGGTTGCCATGGACCGGTTGGGCCAAAGGATCTGTTTCCTTGTTGTATCACTGTAAAGTGATACAACAATGACTCTAAAGGGGTATGTTTTAGACATAGTGTTCAGAACTTAGTTAGATTTAGGACTGAAATGGAAAACAAACACAACCATCTTTCTATGTGCCAGATATGACTCCAACAAGTCGGGAGTTTGCTCCGATACCCATTGATTCCAGTTTTGCTAGGGCTCTTTAAAGTGACATTTGATCAAATATGACCTTGATGTCAAGGGCTGTGTCTCTTACCCCATCTATGGAATTTGGCTCCTGGATTCCATATCATCTAAAACAAGAACATTTCTCACTATCATACTCTTCCATTTTATACCAACAAAGCTATCCATCCACTCTTCCCTCCCAGGTGTTTATTAGAGGTCAGTTACCTCAGCCCCAGGATATCTCTTCAGGAAATCCTGAGGTTAAGATCCTAGGCCCAACCATCTTCAGCAGCTTTGTCAATGACCTACTTCTCAATATAAGATCAGAAGTGGGGATGCTCATTGACGATTGCACAATGTTCAGCACCATGCACGACTTCTCAGATACTGAAGCAGTCCATGTCCTTTCAAAAAATCACATACCCCTAAATATTTAGCTCCCAAAGCTGGTGTCCTTGTTACCATTTCTTTGTACTGGCTATAAGACCGTATCTATTAAGCCTATTTGTCCTGTTGAATCATGTATTTTGTACTGAAAACCATGCCTTTTTACCATCATTCCCCTCTTTGACACTATTTGCTACAGTTTTCTTATGGTTGTACACTGACTCTCTTACTATCCCATTTTGAGTATCATTACCAAAATAGTTGCCCTGCAACACCAGATATGCTTTTGCTTTGTAAGCTTAAGTATCTCTTTCCTAAGCTTTCACCCCTTTCCCCAATTAATTTAATGTCTTTTCTACACCCCTAATTATACAATTCAGCAAACACTGGTCTCTGCATGATTACAATGAACCTTGGAACCATGGTCACTTCCAAACAGAACAACTTCCTTCTATCTTAATATTGGTGCCCTTACTCCATGAACTAAAACTCATTCCTCCAAAACCAATCTCTGAGCCACCCATTTTACTTCTTGACCGTATTTATCCTCAGACAGTTTATTTGTGGCTCAGACAGTAATCCTAAGATTTTTACCTTAGAAGTTCTGCTTTTTGGTTTAGCTCCTAGTTATTCAAAATTTTTCAGGAGAACCTCGTTTCTAGTACTAATAATGTCATTAGTGGCAAAGTTGACAACAACAAATGGATCCCTCCTCTCCCACTCCAATTCCTGTCCAGCCCTGAAGTAATGTCCTTAACACTGGCACCAGACAGTCTTCAGGATCCATGCTTACAATGACAGAGAATAGTGTCTATCTCTCTATTTATATTGTTTCCTATCATTGCTATGTTCCCAGTTCCTCCCCCTACGTGAATGGTTCCCTGTACTTCGGTGCCATAGTTAGTTCATTCATCCTTCCTACAGTCCCCACTTTTGCCACACAACATGGATGAACCTTACAACTCTTGAACATATGCAGGGACAGAGGTTCTTCAAAAGCTATTCCTTGGATTACCATATCTGCCTCACCTACAATCACACCCTCCTGTCCTTTATTACAGACCAGGTTTGAACTGTCTACTCTAAGAGATAAGAGTGCCTTTTGTGGCAAAGTGTCTAGGTAACAAGTCCTTCCCTGTCTGTAGCTTAGGCACCAACTCCTCAACCTGAATCTGATGGTCATGGTGTGAAGGTACCAGTGCTGGACTGGGGCGGACAAGGTCAGAAATCACATGACACTAGGTTATAGTCCAACAGGTTTACTTGAAAACACAAACTTTCGGAGCCTTACTCCTTCTTCAGGTGTTAGTGAGAGAGGTAGTATCAAGCACAGAATTTATAAGTAAAAGATCAAAGGGTCACACCACTGATTATTACACAAACCTAAGATGCCGTTAAATCTTTAATCAGTTAAAAGGTTTTAATTGATTAACGTGTATATTTAAATGCCCAAATTCTTTTCAAGTCACTGCCCTGAGAGAACTAAAGGTTTTATCAATGTAAGGAAAGGTGACATTTTAGATCAGACAGTGCATGTTAGGTGTGAGGCCTTGTTTAGAATCTGTTTGTATTTTGGTTTGGAATCAGACTGGTTTTATTTCTAAAGTTGGAATTTAAAAAATGCCTCATTGACTGACTGTGCTCAAACTGCAAACATTTGAACTTAAATGTTTGCTGTGGATCACCTTGCCATCCAGTAATTTCCAAACGCTGCAGCTACTACACATCACCAGATCTGCCATGTCTATCATTTTTATTTGTTATGATTTAAATCATTTTAATATGTCTGCTCTATACACATGAAGAATCCCCACCCTCAACACTTTACTGACTTTTTTCCTTTTTTAAATATTAGTATCAGTCTTATATATAACAAGCAATTTTTAAGAAAAAGAGCACAAAAAAGACTAACTAAAGAATTTCCTTTTACATTAAAGATTAGAAATACTCACCAATCACTTATTTAAGCAAAAGTAACTAAATACCCCACCACTTCCTGTGCTGAACTCCTTGAAATAGAGTCAAAGAGCTGTCAGCATGGAAACAGGCACTCCTCTCCAATTCATCCATCCCGATCAAATGTCCTAAATTATTCTAGTCCCACTTGCCAGCATTGGACCCATAGCCCACCTAAACCCTTCCTATTCATATACCCAACGATATGTCTTTTAAATGTTGCAGTTGTACCAGCTTCCACCACTTTCTATGGCAGCTCATTCCGTACACGCACAAACCTCTATGCAAAAAGTTGCCCCTTAGGTTCCTCTTAAATCTTTCCCCTCTCACCTTAAACCAATGCCCTCTAGTTTTGGATTCCCCCACCCCGAGGAAACAATCTTGGCTACTCACACTATCCATGCTCCTCATGATTTTATAAATCCCTATAACGTCACCCCTCAGCCTCCAACACTCCAGGGAAAAATAGCCCCAGCCTATCCAGCTGATCATACAGCTTAAACCCTCCAATCCTGACAACATCCATGTAAATCTTTTTGAACCCTTTCAAGTTTCACAATATCCTTCCTATAGCAGGGAAACCAGAATTGAAAGCAATGTTCCAAAAATGGTCTAACCAATGTCCCGTACTGCTGCAACATGACCTCCCAACTCCTATACTCAATGCACTGACCAATAAAGGCAAGCATACCAAACACCTTCTCCACTATCCTGTGTACATGCAACTCCACTTTCAAGGAACTATAATGTTCAACTCATTGCTTGAAGCTCAGAACTATAGTATTTTAAAACTACAGATTGAAAATTAAAGACTTTCCTACATAGAAAATGCATGCTCTCGACTGAATTTGCTAGCTGAAAGTTTTTGTTCTTAATGTAGTCTTAATTATCTGTATCAAATTTTTGTTCACATTGGTCCTGTGAAACATGGTATGTTTTAACACGGTAAAGACAAGGTAATAATTATAGTAAAGTTCAACGACGACTACGAAGTCATCACTAACAGAACCTACAGTGTCGTGAATAGATGACTATCTGTCTTGTCGTCTGCCTTTGGCCATATTGTTACTTCTGTGGCAATTTTAGTGGAGCCCTCAGTCATGCAGATTACAGATAAGTGGCAAAGATTTTCCTGGGTATTTCAGGACCAAATAAGGATCCTGGGGCCTGTACTTGCCAGGAATCAGACTGAAGAAGCTATTTTCCATGTGGTAACCTCTAACTTAGCTGCCTTTGCAATTGCTGTCTAATTAAGTGTATTGGGCTGGCTCCAAATTCTGCCAGTATAATCATTGGGCTGGTAGCTCTAGACCTCCAGCAGCCACACAGGACTGATGGATCCTGCTGGGGAAGGTGAAGTGCTTCAAAATACAGATACCATTGGAGGCAAATAATAATTAATTATTTTATGGCTTTATTCTTAATTCATGGGATGTATGCCCTTGAGAATTTGGTTGGTGGTTTAAAGACCTCAGGCAGACAAGACCCAATGAGCAAAGAAGAAGGCCTTTCAATAGCAGTGATTGGTTTGCAGCTGAGGCCTTCGCTGCTTACAGTCCTTGAGTCTCGGAAAACGTGACTAGATTACCTCGTGCAAACTACTTTCTGCCACAGGGAGGTTACCTTCATTGAGGTGTGGAGTGCTTCTCCATCACTGCCAAACTGGTGAGCCCTATAAATTTGTTCCTAATTGAAAAATTTAAATTAAATATTTAACTCATCCTACCTCTGTTAAACAACTTTTGGCTGGTTTCTCGGACTTCTCTCCCACCCAAATCCAAGCCCACTATCGTGGGGCTGGGAAATTTCCGTTCAGTGATTTGGCTTTTCACTAACATTGAAGATTAATCAAAGCTGTTTTCGGAAGTGTTTTCGTTAGATCACACAATTGTAGTTAGTAAATAAAATTAGAGAACATGGGATGGGGTAATATACTTGCCAAGAATTAAGGGTTAGTTACTGGGAAGAAAACAGAAAGTAGGAATAAATGGGTCCTTCTCAGATTGGCAGGTTGTGATGAATGGGATATCACAAGGATCAGTGCTTTGGTCGCAACTGTTTACAATCCATATCCATTATTTGGGTATGGGGACTGACTTTAATATTTCTAAGTTTGCAGATAACACAAAACTAGGTGGGAATGTGAATTGTTAGGATGTGCAAAGAGACTTTAAGACGACTTGGACAAGTGAATGGGCAAGAGCAAGTTAGATTGTCTATAATGTGGATGAGTGTGAGGTTATCCACTTTGGTAAAGGCAGAGTATTTTTGGAATGGTGAGAGATTAGGGAATGTTGACACCCAAAGGGACGTGGATGTCATTGTTCATAAGTCACTGAAAACTAATATGCCTGTTCAGCAAGCAATCAGGAAGGCAAACGGTATGTTATCACATGTGCATTTGAGTATAGGAGTAAAGTTGTCTTGCTTCAGTTGTACAGAACACTGGTGAGACTGCACCTGGATTATTGTGTGTTGTTGTTTCCTCATGTCAGGGAGGATATGTTTGCCATGGAAGGAGTGCAGAGGAGGTTCAACAGACTCATCACTTAGATGGAAGGACAATCCTATGTTGAGAGATTTAGAAGTCTGGGCCTCTTATTTTCTCTAGTTTAGAAGAATGAGAAGTGATGTAATTGATACGTACAAAATTCTTAAAAGGCCAGACAGGCTGGATGTGGAAAAGATATCCTCCCCTAGCAGAGAGAATTGAGGTGTTGGGGTGATGGTTTGGAACTAGGTGACATAATCTCAGAATAAAGGACAAGACAATTAGGCCTCAGACAAGGAAGAATTTCTTCTCTCAGAGAGTGGTGAATCTTTGTAATTCTTTATTCCAGAGGGCTGTGGAGGCTCTATCAGGATGTATATTCATGGGAGAGACTGACAGATTTCTGGACACTAATAACATTGCGAGATGTATGAATAATGTGAGAAAACAGCATTGAGGCAGGTGAATAGCCATTAACTTGTTGAATTATAGGTTGAGGGGCTGAATGGCCTACTCCTACTGCTATGTTCCTTTATTCCTAACAATAGGGTTCTCTGATTAGAGGGAGATGACTTGTGATAAGCTTAACTTATAGTCCTCTGGGTCTATGACGACTTTACTTTTACTTTTATATTCTTAACTGTCTATGAAACATTTTATTTTAAAGAATCCAGACGGTGATTAACAAGTCAAAAAGAGAATGGAAAGCTTTTTTAAACCCCACATCATTGCTCAAACCTCACAAGTCAAGACTACATGGAAAACTTAAGGAATTTAACAAATTTATTCAATATTTAGAATTTCTTATGATGTAAAACAATCAGACCTTTGTCTGTCACATGATTACAAGAGAGAGTTATGGAGCTGCAGCAGAGGACTTTTTATTTGCTAAATTCTGAATGGGTCAGTCTAAAAGGCATTCATCAATAACTCATTTTGCTGCTTCAGAATGCCTGTGTAGTTGTGTACTCATTCTGACTGAGGCATGAGAGTGACTTGCTCTTTGCTTTGTTTCTGTCAAATGTTTACCACAGAGCATCATGAATTATACCTGCAGAGGGTAGCATTAGGCACCACACTTGCCTATCTTTCAAGTAAGCATTGCATTAGTAATTCCACTAGCCTGAGGGTGACGCATCATGAGAAGTAATTGTTCATTGACGATGGTCACATTTCAGCTGAACATTTGGAAAATAAGATCCATTTTGATTCATTCTTTTTAAATACATTAACATCGCTACTGAAATACCAGACAGAAGAATATCATCTAAGGTTAGTAAGTGTCTTCTCATATTGCCAACAGTAATTGTTAGGCCTTTTTTTCAAAATTAGACTGTAATTTTCATTCTTTGACAGTATATATTACAGATAGAATTCTGCAAGGAGCATCTTTAAATTTAAGATCAACTCTGATTAAATTCAGATTTTTAGAAACACGGTTTTCTCAATCTGCTTTAGTATTTTATTTCATTTTTTTTCAGGCTCTGGGCATCCATGTTTGATCATTCCCATTACTCACACAGCTAAACTTGGCTCCTGTATGTTCGCCATAGAATAATTAAATATGGTTCTGCAACCCAGATAAGGGAGCTGGATTTAATCATACAAATGCTGGCAGTCAGTCGACAGATACTTATTTCTGTGACTTCAAATTAAAACAAGGCCAATATAAAAATAGCTTGTCTCCTTGACTATGATTTGCACCTTTGTCACCTCCACAACTACTGACACATGAAGTTTGTACATTAGCAAATGTAATATGGCAATGAGGTGGTTGATTTGAATGACTCAAACTGAGTGCTGGATGTATATTTTACCAGTAATGATAAACTAAGCAGCTGTTTGTCAAAATTTATAGTGCTGCTTGTGCTGGCTAAAAAAAGCAACCCTTCTGAATTGCCTCAAAGCACAAAAGTCAAAATAACACCAGTTTATTTTCATACTCTTTGTAACAGGCATTTTGCATTACGCTGAAATTCACATTCAGTCAAGGACATTTGGTTAGAACTGGGAAAGAAAAATCACCATATCCTCAAATGGAAGAGATGCATGCTTCAATTGCATTACCTAATAACGACAACTTTTGAGAAAAAAAGCATGATCTATTAATTATTAATTAAAACCATATTTTATTTCAAATATTTAAATTAGGCCAACTAAAGTGGTGGGCAGATAAATTGCTTACTGGGTAATAGGTGTGTTTAAAAAGATGATAACTAATCTGTTACCTGGAATACCTTATATTGCAACTGTGCTGCTATGAATGAAGCATATTAAATATTGACTGTTCAATCACTCAGACTGTCTAATACAGGTTACATAATTGAATAATTAATAGATCCTACCTCACCCCTTATGAAGGATTAGAAATCATAGAAGTGGTTGGTGAGACTTTGGTCACTTTGGAGTCAAGTGGTGGAAATTTAATTGTACAGGGGTGTGGAATAACTAAATTCCTGGGAGTCTTAAACACCATTGACTGCTTCCTGTGTAGTATGCAAGAAATTGCTGAATGAAGTCGTCAAGATGCAAGGCCATCGCTGGATGATGTTGTGTTAGCACTATTCTGATATCATACAGTACAACCTCACTCAAATCTTATAAGATGTCAGGCAATGAACATCTTTGACAAGTAAGACACCAATGATCTTTCCTTGAGGTTCAATAGAATGAATCCACTACTATCAACAATTTGCAGGCTAAATTGAAGTCAAACTGAAATTGAAATTGAACTCAAACTGCCATCTAGATAATGTGGAAATGAGAACAGGTCAGAAGCTTAGAATTCATTCAGGGTCTCCCTAATGACTATCACTATCAGTCAGTACAAGTCAGGAATGTGATGAAATCTATCCACTTGCCTGGATTGGTGCAGTTCTGACAACACTCAAGAAGTTTGATACCCTCCAGGATAAAGCAGCCTGACTGACTGGCATCCCATCCACATTCAGTCCCAACAACATCAAACCACAGTGGACAGTGTGTCAGTGTAGACTATCTACAAGATGTACGATAGAAACTTACATAGGGTCTCAGACAGCACCTTTTAAACCTGCAATTCTGCCAACTAGAAGGCCAAGGTCAACAGATACATGGAAACCTGCAAGTTCCCCTCCAAGATATATAACAATCTGACCTGGAACAATATCATGGCTCCTTCACTGTCTCGGAGTCAAAACACTGGAATTACCTTTCAAGTAACACTGTTGGTGTACCCATACTTAAAAGTCTGCAGCAGTTCAAGAAGACAGCTCACCAGTATCTTCTCCCTTGAAATTATAGATGGGCATTAAATGCTGGCCAAGCCAGCAATGTGCACATTCCATAAATGAATAAAAAAGTTGATGTGACACCAGATTCCCAAATTTGGGCAATCAGTATGCAAGCAGTATCTGTATTATTTGCTTGTGAAACAGTAAGTGTGAAACTACGAGGTGAGACGTGAAGTTGCATTATTTAATGAGCCAGACATCTTGATTGCAGCTAAGGTAACGTTTAGAGTATTTTCTATTACAAAGAGGCTGAAAGTATTCGAGAACATTTTTGGAGATGATTTACTGAGTTCTTGCATCCTTCTTTGAGTATTGTGTCATCCCCATAAAGATGACAGAGGACTAAATGACCTCTTTGTAGTAAATTTAACAAAGTCAGCCAGATGGACCTCATAGAATATGAGCCCCTGAGTGGGTCTGACAATCTGGTTCAATCTGGGAGACCTGACTGACATAAAAGGATGAATGTCAGGAATATTGAGCCCCTGAATGCCTGGCTCAGTGAGAGGCAGTGCTATTGTCAAAGGGTGTGCTATTTTAAATCAAGGGTGATTGTGATGGGATACCGGACTCTAAAGAGTTATTTCATTGTTCAAGGAGGGGTTTCCACAGGACTAGGGGAAGCAGTGGCAATGACTCTTGGTCTACAGCATGACAAAGAGATGGAATGGGGACAGTGGAGAGGGCGAACACTATTCCGTGTCCTAATCCTCATTGGAATTGCACTTTCCATACTGTTTGACAGTATTCAGCTGTGATCTTACCCTCCAGTGAAATAACAAACAACGTTTTACCGCTGGCCTGTTGCAGCCCACTCATGCCTGGTGACTGATCCCATGTACAATCTAACTTTGAGTAAGTGGAGTGTTTTTATCTGAACTGGTAGCCATGAGTGTCAGACCAAGTGACAGGGCCTCATCATTCATTATGTTGTTGATCCCATTCCTGTTTCTGGGCCCTTAGTAACTGGGCGGTTAACAGTCCTTGAGCATCTGAAAGGGCAGGATTGGTGTGAGTGAAAGTTTGGCAAGGAAAGTGAGATATATTTGATTACACTATCAGAAGCTTTCACATCACGCAGGTTAGCAAAATGCCCTAAGAATTGAGAAGAGCCATAAGGCATAAACATATCATTTTCCTCCATATTCTGAGTAATGAGTAGAATAGAGTAGAATATCATTTATTGTCATGTGTACTCCATTGTAGAAGTACAACAAAAAGCTTTTACAATGGTCTGCCTCTTATGGCGACATCTTAGGTACAAGTACAAATCTTAGAAACAACAGGGGAATAAAAGTAGTTGCATTACTTTACAGATTTTAAAAATAAATTAAAAATAGGACATCATTAAAGGATTGACATTACAGTAAGGTAAGAAATTTCAAATAAACATTATATTTTAGAACCTCAGCGCAGGGCCCGTGCATGTGGTCTGACCACCTGCACCAGACTCCAGTCAAAGAGTCATCCCCGCTCTGCTCCAAGACTCCGCTTTGTACCAGGACTCATCTGTTCCAAGGTAAATTCCACACTGGTCTCCACCCTAACTCGCTGCCTGCGCACTGCTCCGGGGCTGTTTCCTCACAGCCTGCACTGTTCTGGGGCTTAAAACCCATGTGCTGCACCAGGGCTTGCTGCAGGCGCTGTACCATGGCTCACTGTATGTGCTGTTCCAGGGCTCACAATTCATGCCCTGTCTCAGGACTTGCAGCCCATGCCCTGTTCCAGGGCTCACAGCCCACACGCTATCCCAGGGCTCACAGCCCCTCGCTGTTCCAGGGTTCACAACCCACGCACTGTCCTAGGGCTCTCAGCCCATGCGCTGTTCTGGGGCTCACAGTCCCCGTGCTGTTCCAGGGCTCGCTGCTCCATGATGCTAGATGCCATTGGCAGTCTTGCAACTGACTCCATGTAACAGCTCCACCACAGGGCTTAGGAAATGAAAGCATTCTAGTCTTTCAGAGTGCTGTCTGCTCTCTTCTTGTCCCGCAAGACAGAATGCAGAATGTAAGGGATTGTATAGCACTGTGTTTGGGTGATGTCTCTACCATAACTGGAGGGATGTGGAGGCTGTAAGAGATGGATGTGAGCTAGCACCTTTGATAGATCTGTGACTGCATCTGAATATTAGTTATGAATTCTGAGTGCCAGGGAGTGCTGCTGGGTAAGTGATGGGAATGTGGTACATTAGACATGGTGAAAAATTAGTTCAAAGGTGGATTGAGGGACTTATGTGAAGATTCATTCACCAACATAGGCCTTTTGTGACAAGGCTGATATGCAGTTTTCTATTTTCCATACTGCCAGATAGAAACTAGACAGTGACAACTCCCCATGTGAATATCAGAGCTGCTAGCTAGTGACTCCATCCCACTGCTTGCTTCTCTGGGCCTTCATCTTGGCCAACAGTCACCAAGATCTCAGGGCACACTCGATGGGGCAGCAACCAACTGCACAGACACATACAAGCATCACTGCACACTCATGGCACCTTTCTGCTACACTTATGGCACAATTCTGTGCTTCAAACGTTGTACCTTGGAGTGCACAAACATATTTCATTTTAATAGTGCTGCCAGGGCACATTGAGTTCAGGAACAAGGACCCATCTCATAGTTTGGAGCAAGGTGCAACTCAAGGCTTCTTGTGCTGTCTCAGCATCCACTCACGTTGCAACTACTTGGATGCTTACTGCTTGCCTTTCTTGCATTTTTTCCCATCAGTCTGAGCTTAAAGGCTATCATACCTTGTTGTTTAGCACAGAGACAAAGCCAAGCAGCTTGTCATAGTTGTCAGCTGTGATCAATCAAACAGGGGGGCATGGTGCTGTTTAGCACTACACTACATCAACCTGACACATGCATCATGTCCCATTATCACATATGGCAACACATTACAGGTAAATCAACTAAATGTCCACATCTCAAAGTTCAAGGGGAGTAGTCTTCTGTCAGGCTAAGGGAGACAGCATTCAGTCAAGAGTTCCCATTGCAGTAAATCGAAGGCATGTCTGAAATCAGTCCACGGACTTAGATATGGTCAGTCAGCTCCTTGAGCAGCCAGAGTTGTAGGTTTAGCCTGGTAATCAAGGCATCTTCCCAAACCTTCATTTCCCTTTCTTCCTTGTACTCCTTGTCAAGTAAATCTATACCGAACTTCCTAACGTTTCTCTTTGAATTGCAACTTCAATTCTCAACAGTACCCCACCCACTCCCTCACTCGCCCCACCCAGCTAAAAACAGAGATAAAAGGAACTGCAGATGCTGGAGAATCCGAGATAACAAGGTGTGGAGCTGGATGAACACAGCAGGCCAAGCAGCATCATAGGAGCAGGAAAGCTTGACGTTTCATGCCTAGACCCTTCATCAGAAATCTGATGAAGGGTCTAGGCCCGAAACATCAAGCTTTACTGCTCTTGTGATGCTGCTTGGCCTGCTGTGTTCATCCAGCTCCACACCTTGTTAGCTAAAAACAGAGTTGGAGGGTCCATATTATTTCAATCCAAGAAGGGAGTCCAAGAACCAGTCCTGCAAATCCAGTACAACCAGTCAAGGGAGTCACAGTCTGTCAGTCAGAAAGCTGCACAGATATCAGAACTTGGAGTAGTAAATAAAACCAAAATACTGCAGATGCGGGAATTCAGATAAAACAGAAAGTACTGGAGTAACTCAGAAGTTCCGGTAGCACCTACGGAAGGAGAAAATGAGTTAACACTCAAAAGAAAGTCAAATTGGACTCAAAATATTAATTCTGTTTCTCTCTCCACAAATGCTGTCAGACCTGCTGAATTTCCCAAGCACTTTCTGTTTTAGTTTGATGGGGAGAGTGGGGGAGCTGTTGGGGTACGGTTGAGAAGTGAAGTCGCAATTCAAAGAGGAATGTAAGGAAGTTCAGTATTGATTGGCTTGACAAGGAGTGCAAGGGAGAAAGGAACATGAAGGTTTGGAAAGAGGCCTTGATTACCAGACTAAACCGACGACTGATTATGCTAAGAGTGGCCTGCGGTCCTTCCATACTCATGCAAATCATAAATATGCACTGATTATGGAAAATGTCTGTGACTGCACTCAGAAGGGGTGAAGTAATTTTTTCTCTGTCTGAGCAAATGGACTCTATTTGTGAACAATGTGAGGCCCTTTGAGAGGCAATTGCATTAAGGCAATTTCACAGCACAGGCTGAAATAATCGTAATCATAGTATCTTGCATGTGAAATGCATGCAGTGTTCAACAGTTTGGGTTACAAATATTGATCATAAGCAATCTTGACCATGTCATTGGTCATTGCAATTGAAGATAGCTATCTCTGTGAAGCTGAAGGTATTACAAGTGACTTTGAAAGTGGCTCCTGAGGGCCATAATTCACAAAGACAATCCAAGATCTCATAGCCTGCACAAGGGCATGGAACTGATTTCCTTTCATCTTGAACAGTAAGTATTCATCAACATGACCTTAAATGAAAAGCTGCCTTATGTAGGGATTGGGAGGTCAAGGTATCAGTAATCATATCGTACTTGTCAATCTGTTACAGTTTTTGTATGACACTTCTCATGCCGCTTTCGTTACAATAAGTTCCCTGCGTCAAATGTCCATGTATAGACATTCCTTGGCCCTCCTGGTCAGAGTACACTGTAAGAGGAAGTGTGTTAAACCAAGTGCTGGCTGCCTTATGAGGAAAGACAATGGGAGGGAAGAGCTACTTGCTGCAATCATGGCTGATGACTAGGTTATGCAACTCCATGACTGAGGCTGAGCATAGATACAATGCGTAATACATTTTTTGACCGGGGCCATCATGGAGCAGTCTATTGAAGATGAGATTTTGAGGCTTGGATTAGTCTGGGGGTGGGGGCCTCACACTAAGGTTCAGACAGAGCATAATCCTTGCATGCTGTGTTCTGCACAACTGAAACAAGTAATGGATGCTGAAGATCTGGGAGTGTGGCAGCAGTCTTCCAAGGAGGAAGGTGAGGACATTGAGTAGGATGATCATCACCTTCAGCATGATAAAGTACTGCAGCATCAGGAGAACCAGGCCAGACGGGACCTCATTGATACTTGTTCTAATGTATGTGTGCTGAATGTAGAGGTGCCCCTTAGAAGCAGGCAGTCCTTATCTGTTCCCAGAAGCAAATGGAGCTTTTGTTTCTTTTTTGTTTCTTCTTGCTTTTGCCATTGCCGAATAAAAGTGAATATTTTTAACAATTTGTGAAGTTTCTGGTATGTGATGCTCCCACATTGAATAATAAAAAAAATGTTAGGCTACATTGGGTAATAGGGAAAGAGTAGCACTCCTTTAATCAGGGTTCTAAAATGAGATCAGGCTAAGGATAGGTAACTTGTGTAGCTTGGTTCTTAAACAGGAGTAGGTTTATGAATGTGCACTTCTATTTGCAATGAAGTTTCAGCCCTGCCACTTACATGGTCTGAGAAGCATTTCTTTTTGGTTCTCCTCCCGCTGGCATAGTGAATGGCAATTTCTGACTGGCAGCATTTCACAGCTGGGTTTTTAAAAAGGCATTGGTGCCAGGAATCCTGAGAGGTCCCAGCAGTGTAAAGTAATTCCGCCTCTGGTGAGCTGTAGGATAAGGTGGCATGGCAGCTCAGCGGTTAGCACTGCTGCCTCACAGTTCCAGGGACCCAGGTTTGATTCCACCCTTGGGTGACGGTCTGTGTGGAGTTTGCACATTGTTCCCATGTCTGCATGGGTTTCCTCCCACAGTCCAAAGATGTGCAGACTAGGTGAATTGGCTATGCTAAATTGTCTGTAACGTTCAGGGACGTGGAGCTTAGGTGGGTGAGAGGCAGATGAGTCAGTGTGGACTTGTTGGGCCAAAGGGCCTGTTTCCACACTGTAGGGATTCTATGATAATGATCTCTTTGTAAAAAAAGGAGCAGGATGTCACAGAAATCTGGTACAAAGGTAATGACACCATTTGCAGACAATAGCATAAGGAAACTCTCGAGCTCACAGAGAGAAAAACTCCATGAGACTCAACAAAATTGAAACTGCTGTACTAAATTGTATCCAAACAATTCTATGGGTCCTTCTGCTGAATGCCAATGGCATTGCAAGAAGTGCATCAGTTGGGGTCATAACTACTTAGATGGTTGCAAAATTTTATCTGTTGTCTACCTTGAATTAAATGCCATAGGCAAGTGAATTGCACCCTGCATCCAAAAATGAGGCCGATCCGATTTACAGCCCAAGGTGTCTCCAAGATAGCACATCTGGTGGTAAAAGTTACCAATCTAATCAACTTTCTATGTAATCATATAGCTGATCCAGGTACATTCGTACTACTCCAATGTATTGATAGCCATTATCTTGCTTTTAGAGTCACTAATGTAACCTGGAGAGGTTCGCCCTTAACATGATTCCATTCTTTCCAATTGCAGATAGTCCTGTCCAACAATATCTTAATTGATGTCATATGCCTAGCTTCCTTGCATTGTGTACTGATATGCTGATAAACCTCAGAAGTAACTCACATGCAGCTGATATTTTTCTCTTAGAATACTTCAATAATAATTATTTCTGAAGCTTGGTGATTGTGGGAAAGGAACAAAAAACCCATTACACTGGGGTGACACCCCGATTGTGTAACATGCATTTCAGAATCAGAATAAGAAGAAACTACCTGAGAGAGTGATCAATACTTGAACAATGACAAAATTATACAGAAATAATGTCAAAATGCTTTTGGCGTTATTAACACCATTGACACTGATCTTTAGGAAGATGAGAATGCTAATAAAATTTACATGTTGAGTTATTTCTCCATATCAGAGCAACTCATATCTTATTGAAAGCTAACTTTCACATTATTCTTGGCAACTGTGTGGCACTGTAAGAATATGGGATTTAAGAGGCTGTTTTTGGTATCCTTTCCTCAAAAAAATGTCTTTCCCTTAGCACAACTGGAGAATTTCTCTATGTCCCATGGGACTTGTATAAATTGAAAGGAAAAGAGGAAAATAAGAACGAATGTCTGGAGGTGAGCAAGCATTTTAAGAGAAGTGCCCTTATCCATTGTCACTTTCCCAATTGATACTACCATCTAAAATGTTTTCAAATGCTCTGACTTAAAAAGGAGATGATCATGTAGTAGCATAACATGTTGTCATAGAATCATAGGATCCCTACAGTGTGGAAACAGGCCCTTCGGCCCAACAAGCCCACACCGACCCTCGGAGTATCCCCCCTATTGTCATGGAAGGGAGGGGCAAAGAGTGGGGATTGAGTCGAGCAGGGTGAGCGCAACTAGTGGAAGTGTAAGAAGCAGTTGCTTGAATCTTTTTTACCTTGGGTTTATTGCAGGATGCTGCCAGGGAGATCAATGTATTCTCACAGTGTGCATTTCAAAGCTGCATTCAAAATGTGACTGTAAGAGCAAACAGTCAATGTGCATTCTGTTCCCACAAAGGGAACGGCAACAGAGGGAGAAATCATTCAGATTTTATAAATGTGGGGATTCCCAATAATCTATAGTACCTCTAAGTGCTGTTGCACACAGGCACATAGATGAACTGTAAGGTTTTCAATCCAGCTGCACAAAACATTTCAGGTGAATACCTGTCTTATAGGAACACAGGGATTAAGAGCAGGAATAGACTATTTGGACCTTTGAGCCTGCTCTGTCATTCAAAAAGATCATGGCTGATCTGATTATGGTCTCAGTTCCCATTTCCTGTCTGTGTTCCCATAACCATTGACTCCCTTGTCTATTAAAAATCTGTCAAACTCTGCCTTGATTGAGTTTAAAGACGCAACCTCCATTACCTTTTGGGAAGGGAATGCCATGCTTTAATGAGCCATTGATATGAAAAAAAACTCCCAATCTATGTCTTCTCTCATTCTTAAACTGCATCATCTAGTTTTTGTCTTCCTTCACAAGAGGAAACATCCAGTGGGACTCTATCCAGAATCCTCAAAATCTTTTATGTTTCAGTGAGATCACCTCCCATTCTTCTAAACTCCAATGGCCTACCACTTTTAAACTTGCTTTGTAAGATGTGCCTTCATCCCATGAATAAGTCGTGAAACATATCTGAACTACAATAAAACAATATCTATTTTTCAAATAAGTTACAGTTGCACCAAGCTCCTATACAAGTGTTGTAAAGCTTGTTTACTTTTTATTCCACTTACATAATGAAATAACTGCACAGAGGCCAGTATCCCATCACCAAGTCACCCTGTATTTACATGTACACAACATACTGGCTGTGGCCAGCCAGCTTGAATTCAGTCCCTGAAGTGAGGAGATTCTGAATCCCCTGTTTATATCTGTCACCCAGGGCTCCCTGATTCGTAAGTTAAGAATCCCAATCAAGGATCTCATTATCAATGGATCCACCTGGTTCCAATCACTACACTTGGCAATAAATGACAATTTCCATTTGCAGTCCCCAGTTGCAGTCACTACCCCACACTGCCCACTTCTATCTCCTCCCCAAAATCCACAAACCTGAATGCCCTGGTCGACCCATTGTCTCCGCCTGCTCCTGCCCCACCGAACTCATCTCCACCTACCTAGACTCCATTTTCACCCCCTTGGTCCAGGAACTCCCTACCTACGCCCGTGACACCACCCACACCCTCCACCTCCTCCAGAACTTCCAATTCCCAGGTCCCCAACACCTCATTTTTACTATGGAAGTCCAGTCCCTATATACCTGTATTCCCCATGCTGATGGCCTAAAGGCCCTCCACCTCTTCCTGTCCCGCAGAACGGACCAATTCCCCTCCACCGACACCCTCATCCGCCTAGCCGAACTCGTCCTCACCCTCAACAACTTTTCTTTCAATTCCTCCCACTTCCTACAGACAAAGGGGGTGGCCATGGGTACCCGCATGGGCCCAAGCTATGCCTGCCTCTTTGTAGGTTATGTGGAACAATCCCTCTTCCGTACCTACACTGGCCCTAAACCCCACCTCTTCCTCCGTTACATTGATGACTGCATCGGCGCCGCCTCGTGCTCCCAAGAGGAGCTCGAACAGTTCATCCAATTCACCAACATCTTCCACCCCAACCTGAAGTTCACCTGGACCATCTCCAACACTTCTCTCTCCTTCCTGGACCTCTCTGTCTCCATCTCGGGCAACCACCTAGAGACAGATGTCCATTTCAAGCCCACTGACTCCCACAGCTACCTGGAATACACCTCCTCCCACCCACCCTCCTGCAAAAATGCCATCCCCTATTCCCAATTCCTTCGCCTCCGCCGCATCCGCTCCCAGGATGAGACATTCCAATCCGGCATATCTCAAATGTCCTCATTCTTCAAGGACCGCAACTTCCCCCCAACAGTGGTTGAGAATGCCCTCGACGTGTCTCCCGCATTTCCCGGAACACATCCCTCACGCCCCGTCCCCGCAACAATAACCAAAAAAGAATCCCCCTCGTCCTCACATACCACCCCACCAACCTCCGGATCCAACGCATCATCCTCCGACACTTCCGCCATCTGCA
>JAHRHZ010000147.1:2909164-2975403 GCA_024137785.1 Ginglymostoma cirratum | reverse complement strand
CAAGCCACACCCCCATCTCCTATCCACTAACATCATCCCGCCCCCTTGACCTGTCCGTCCTCCCTGGACTGACCTATCTCCTCCCTACCCCCCTACCTACACTCACCTTTACTGGCTCCATCCCCGCCTCTTCGACTTGTCTGCCTCCTCTCCACCTATCCTCTCCTCTATCCATCCTCTATCCGCATCCCCCTCTCTCCCTATTTATTTCAGAACCCTCTTCCCCTCCCCCATTTCTGATGAAGGGTTTAGGCCCGAAACGTCAAGTTTTCCTGCTCCTATGATGCTGCTTGACCTGCTGTGTTAATCCAGCCCCATGCTTGTTATCTCGGATTCTCCAGCATCTGCAGTACCTTTTATCTCTGCAGTCACTATGTGTTGGTTTTGTGTTAGTTAATAGGGAAACATTTATTTTCTGATAAGTATTAAACTAAAGTTAAATATCCTAGGAAGCCAAGAACACTTACCGCTTCTTAGGTCCATGATCTGTCTCCAGACGTGAGTGAAATAAATTTTCAGAAACATTCCTGAAAGTTGGGGCAACAAGCTCATAGATGCAGCAATTATAATGCCTCATTAAATCAGAGAACCTCCTCAGTACAGCCAAGAGAGTTTTTAGGGTAATCATTTTATGCTGTACTGTTTACTCCCTGACAATTGAAAGTGGTACATAAGAGAATGAATGAATGCATACATGAATGAATGAGTAATTTTATTGTAAATTTACCTAGGAAGATACAGTGAAAATTGTTTTGTTGTCACATTTCAAGATACAGAAAGAATAAAAAAGAATTACTTAAATAGAGATAACAAGGTCTGGGGCTGGATGGACACAGCAGGCCAAGCAACATCACAGGAGCAGGAAAGCTTGACGTTTCGGGCCTAGACCCATCATTGCAGTACCTTTTATCTCTGATACTACTTAAATAGAGTTTATCTTCTGTTCAAATTTGGTCTCATGCATGGCTCCAGAGCTTCTGCAAAGTGTCTACAAGGTGTTCTGGGCTTTGAGGAATCCCTGCTCCAAGTACAGCAATGAGGGCGCTGATGTCCCAGGAGACCCCGACTCTGCTGCTGTCGCTGCCTCACTAATACTGCCAAGGGACCTCACTCGGGCCTACCACAGCCAGGGGCCCCTGCTCCAGGTACCGCCACAACTGCAGCTGATGTCCCACCACCACTAAAAGTCCAGGCTCAGGGTCTACCACAGCCAGGAGACCCTGCTCCGGGCACCACCTCGACCGTAGCCAAAGCCCCACCGCCGCTGCCAAGCTCCAGCTTAAAGCATCCAGGAGTTCCCACTCCTGGCACTGCCACTACTGTGGCCAATGCACCATCACCACCAAGAGTCCAGGCTCCAGGCCTACCACAGCCAGGAGTCCCTGCTGTGGGCACTGCCACTGCAAATAAAACATGAACTATTTAAAGGGAAAGCTGACATGATCCCAGAATAAACTGCAGAATAAGAAGAGGCAGTAGCATAAACACCTTTGGCAGGTTGAAGAGCTATTCAACTTATTCCACGGATCCAATTTCTCCAAGCCCTGTGTTATATTCACAATGAAGAACTGTTGTGCAAGCATTTTACTTACCTGAACACCATTTTACTTCAAATACTTCTCAGTCACTGAGCATGAAAATGTGATAGGTCTCTGATTCCAGGGATTGCCATAGTACTTCCCTATCTCACATTCTGAGTGTGATCTATTGCTTCTTCTTAATACAAACTCCATGGACTGTCAGCCGTGTTTGAAAAAGGCTATTGGTTAAACGTGGCTCACAAAGCCTGGACAATAGTGTATCAGACTGCTGAACTTTTGACGCATGGAAACTCACTTGAACGGAAGAGGGTTAAATATTCTGGTTATTTTGTTTATTCCAAAGACAACAACATTTTTTTTTGCCAGGTTCAGCTTGTCCCTGCTCAAGCTTTCCATATTATTGTGCCTGCTGTTCTGTGATCAGCAGATCTCTCAACACCAATCCCTATAAACATCTCTCTCCATGTGTCAAATCCAATCAGTATGTTCCACATTATAGCCAAAGACATCTGTGACTACAGTTTGAGTACAATAATACAAAAAAAGTCAGCATTGTAATTCCTTCCAAGAGGGGTCTCACACCTGCTGCATGATGGTTATTGCATATTTTCAATGTTCTGTCTGAGCACACTCCGCATATGGGTTGTGGAATTCTTTATATTTACCAAAACGTGCTGAAAACCTCTGCAAGTTCCTCAGTGATTCCAAAAGTCTCTCCTGCTCCAGAAGTATAATCCTATTAAAAATTGGTCTACAGAGGTCAGGTTCCTTGCTGTCATCAGCTGTGAATGGTTGCAAAATTGGTGCTATCTTCTTGCTCATTTTTGCTCAGTAGTTCACCTCTATAAGGGTCCTGAAATCATGAGCTAAGTATCCCAGGGTTGAAACATTTGTGCTTCTGCTTTTCTGAACAAGATTGAGTGATGCTGAAGAGAGGGGCAAGTACATTTGTACCTTGTGGTAGGATTATTTGACAATTCCGTTAGATACCAGGATAAAAAAACATTAGCACTAATTCTTTAATGCATTTTGTTGCACAGCAGCAGTTGCCAAAATCCTAGGATGGCTAAATAGGATGGAGATCGTGATAATGAATCTTGGAAAAACCTTATGTTTGGACCATGCTTCTGTTTTGTAGCTCCTTTTTTGCCTAAATTGCAGTCTGTGAGATAAAAGTATATGAAAACAATAATATCTTGCTTCTCTCTGCACTAGGTTAAACAAATTAGATTGCTTTGGGCCAGTCTGTATATTTTTATTGAAATGTACACTACACTTCTTTCATTGCAGAAACATAGCATATCCTACAATTCTGTGGGCTGAGGGGCTGAAAGCTAAATCGAAGAAAACTTGAAATGTCCATGTCTACAGAAATGATACCTGAATGATTTCCTGCGCTGAGTTTCAGAAAATTTGCATTTCCATGGCAACTGCAATCAAGTTATGAACATGAGAAAAGTATTTTAAAAAAATCAACATTTAGTTTTACAGTCCTTTTGTTTCGCTTCATTATTAATAGCTTTGATTCAGCCAATATCTGACTTTGTCGGTGTTTTGAACCATTGTATGTGTACTACATATTGACAACTAACATTCTACTGATTCAAAAGTGTAGGGGTAACTTTTGTCAATTTTTAGTATGACATCTGAATAATTTATAACTGGTTTATGATTTTTTTATGAAGTGTATTTCGGGAAGGTCGAAGTTACTCAATTTTACTTTAAGTATTCTCTGAGCTTATTCTGAAACTACTGACATCTTATAATTTCAATGCACAGAAGGAAACCTTTCAATAAACCTTTTCAAAACTGATGCAAGATCTATAGTTTTAATTAAATGTTTAAGTATATGGCTATTTCATGTGGAGAAATGGATAAATGAAAGTCAGCTAGGAAACAAATGATATTACTAAAGTGCACTCTAATGCAGCCACAAAAGATCTTAGCAAAATGCCAAGAACTTTAGCAGAATTGATCCTTGAAGCATTCTAAGAAAAAGAATTCTCTTTTAGCTCCACTACAGCAACACATTTGTTCTAATGGCAGAACTAATAATTAGTAAAATATCTTATGAAAGTATTCCCAGAGATGCATAAGTCATTATTGATGCAATAAATCAATTTCATTACATTCCTCCTCTTTATTCTCCCAGAATATTTATACCCTATATATATAATTGTCACTCTTTTCTTTTCTTCTAGTCAATTGATCTAATATGTTGTGAAAAGTTGTTTTTCTGCCTCTTGCTGTCAACTACAATCTGCCATTCACTTGCATTTTCTAACGCTAGTTGTGGATATCTGAAATGGATCACTTTAAAATCCCCAGCTGTTACTACATTGAAATCGCAATGAGTCAAATTTGGATTATGTGGCAATTCCGGTTACGGTAAAGTTGTCACCTGTTCCTGTCAGCAGAATACAAATCCAACAAAAGGATGCCTGTCCCATTGAAGAAGCTCTGTCAGCATGGTTCAAAGCATTTTGAGTAGAGAACATTCTCATTTTGGGTCCAAGCCTGTAGGAAAGAAGAGTCACTTGAGCAAAAAGATTGGATACAATGGCCACCATGTAATGGTATTGATGATGCAAGAACTTAGGCAACTCTTTGCGAGCTCCTGATAGCAGATTTTATTCTAACATTTCTTCTAACTGTTCCACACTTTTACACCTAAATTCCTTGCCCTGGCTAAGCGCCCTATGATTTGTATGTCCTTGTTTGCTATAATCTGCCTGAACTGCTCACAGAACAAAACTTTTCACTGTACATAGGTACATGTGACTACAATAAATCAAATCAAAATAATTTTGCAGTAGTTCTCAATTGTATTTGAGCAATTACAACTCACTACAGTTGTACCAGCAAATGTAGATGTCAATTTTTATGGTACTTGAAAATCACCAAGTTTGGTGAACTGCTGTATGTAAAACAACTGTAACTTTTGGTATGGCAGAATACACAATGAGACTGATTTGAGAAATGACATAGAACATTAAAGAAACTAAACCTACCTGATGCAGAATATAAACCCAACAGTACAATACTAGGTGACTTGAAAATATTGAAGGCAATTGTGCAAAGACATAGAGATTCTGTGAAAATAAACACTGCATCATGAATCCAAACTGCCTGTGACAGGAAATCTACATGATATTTTTGATGGATCAAGAGGGCACTTGTTCTACCATTACCAAAGTCAGCCCTCTGAAATCAGCAGATGGTATCGTACTCACTAACTCATTGGGTTGAACATCACTGTGAGCCACTGTACTTCCATGAGGCTGACATCTCTCAGACTGTGCTTGATGTTTTCTGGCAGCTTTCTGTCATGGTTGAGTTAGATGAAGAACTGTCATCGAAAAGGCCATTAGTTCCTTAGAAGCAGCAAAACCCAGCAGGGATGGAATCCCAGCTCTACTGCTTAAGCATGGACAATCTCATGCTCTGCTGGACCTTTATGGCATTTTCCTTCTCTGTTAGAGAGCTGGATCCATTCCACAGAACATATATGAAGCAAAAATCATCCCATTATATGAAAGAATACAGAAGATTGTAACGAACATAGGGGCATCTCACTTGTCAGCATTGCTGGGATGACCTTCATTGGGATCATGCTGAAAAGACTGCATCAACTTGCAGACTGAGTGTATCCAGATATGCAGTGTGTATGAACTTCTTTGTGCTTTTGTGGATCTTTGATGGCACCACTTCTGACCATTTCAGGGTGATGAGTGGAGCAGCAGGGCTCAGTCCTCGTCTGTACATTGTTTGATATTTTCTTCTCCGTGTTTTTAACATCTGTATGATGTTAAAAACTTCAAAATAGTAGCATGGGAACTTTTACATCTACCCCAGCAGACAGACAGAGCCTCAGTTTGACAATTATCAGGCAAACTGTGATAAGCCGCAACATCACTTGACTCAGGAAAATTCACAAGTTAAAGAAGAATGCATTTCCAAGGATATTCTATATGGTAAGGTGCAGAGCCACACCATCAGTGTGTTGCCAAAAAGCTCTACTCTCAGGATGCTTGCAAACATGATATGAAAGCCCCAAATGTCTAAACACTAATTTACAATAGAGGAAAATTGCAAAATTACCAGCCTATGGGTTATAATACTTTGATTATCAGTGGCTAAGGCAGATGAACAACACCACAAAATGGTGAAAATAGAACATCTGATAATGTCCACATGTGCAACTCTTGTGTTAGAATCTGACTGTCATGGATTGGTCTCTCCAGTTGCCATTTAAAATGCACAATACAGAAGTATCTGGTTGCCAAAAGATTTGCTGCATGTTCATCATCTGACATAGAAGGAGGGATACCGCCAATGCCAATGATTTAATCACATCCTTTTACCTTTGTTTCAAACACAATTGAAGAAATATTTCCTTGCAAGAAATATCCATTGCCCATTATTCTATTTCCCAATGCGACCGTCTCCCATTCTCCAGTTTATTTTCTTGAAATTCTTAGCTTATGAATCATGAACTATGAATCATGAACTAAATGCTGAATTAGCTGGTTGAATCAGGTTTGAGATTCAGGATAACAAGCATGGGGCTGGATGAACACAGCAGGTCAAGCAGCATCATAGGAGCAGGAAAACTTGACGTTTCGGGCCTAAACCCTTCATCAGAAATGGGGGAGGGGAAGAGGGTTCTGAAATAAATAGGGAGAGAGGGGGAGGCGGATAGAGGATGGAAAGAGGAGAGGATAGGTGGAGAGGAGACAGACGAGTCGAAGAGGCGGGGATGGAGCCAGTAAAGGTGAGTGTAGGTGGGGGGGTGGGGAGGAGATAGGTCAGTCCATGGAGGACAGACAGGTCAAGGGGGCGGGATGATGTTAGTAGATGCCACCCGAAGGCTGCAGGAACAGCAAATCATATTCAGCCTGGGAACCCTGCAGCCCAATGGCATCAATGTGGATTTCACAAGCTTCAAAATCTCCCCTCCCCCAACCACATCCCAAAACCAGCCCAGCTCATCTCCACCTCCCTAACCTGTTTTTCCTCTCACCTCAAGCCACACCCCCATCTCCTATCTACTAACATCATCCTGCCCCCTTGACCTGTCCGTCCTCCCTGGACTGACCTATCTCCTCCCCACCCCTCTACCTACACTCACCTTAACTGGTTCCATCCCCGCCTCTTCGACTTGTCTGCCTCCTCTCCACCTATCCTCTCCTCTATCCATCCTCTATCCGCCTCCCCCTCTCTCCCTATTTATTTCAGAACCCTCTTCCCCTCCCCCATTTCTGATGAAGGGTTTAGGCCCGAAACGTCAAGTTTTCCTGCTCCTATGATGCTGCTTGACCTGCTGTGTTCATCCAGCCCCATGCTTGTTATCTCGGATTCTCCAGCATCTGCAGTACCTTTTATCTTTGAGATTCAGGATGATTGGTCTTTATGCTCCCAAACAATGAAAAGAAAAATTAGCTTGATGCCCTAAAGACTTACGTTGCTGTTTTATTCTGCTTTTTTCCAGCCATATTATTACATAAATTTAACTATACAGTAGACAATGTAGCCCAGTTTCAGTTTATTAATATTTCTGGTTAGTTGTTAAATAATAGGCCTAACAATAGCTGTCCTTGGATCTTATATATTTTTATGTGAGCAATTATTTATTTTAATCGTTAAATTGCCTGTGTTCAATCCTCCATTTTAATTATTCTGACCTTCCCAGTTGAACTTGAAGATATTGATATCTTTACAATTATCATATTACCATTCACTGCATCCTTTCTTATTTCTCTAAATAGCTTGCTATCTACCTGTTCACCTTGAACCAACTGTCATTATCCATTGTAATTCTTACTTTTGACTCTTTTTATTCCTAACTGATTGCTGCTTCAAGTGCCTCTGCCATCTCCTCAAATACTAAATGCACTCTTTTGACACCTGTTATGTTATAATTTACTAACAATGAAGCATCTCACCTATCTTAATTGGTTTTCCTTCACAAAACATTATCTATCATCTTTACGCCATCTGTTGTCCCTTTCCTGCTTTCAAGTTACATGTTAGATCATGTTCCCATCTGTGCTTGTCTCTTCTACATCACCGAACATACCAACAATGTTAAATGCAAATGTTCATGTCTGCCCTGTATTTACAAATGGAAAATGATTTAAGTAGTCTGCAAAAGAACTTGATGAGGACAGTTCATGTAATCTCATAGGTTTTCTTTCCACCTGCTATCTTTGCCAAATCGTTGGACAGGTAGCAGATGGTTACCATTTTGCATTCACTGTTGCACTGCAGTGATGTAATTAACTTCCTAGTTTGATTATTGGCAAGAACTGTATAATTTAATTGGGAGATTAATGGCATGAGTTGGACCAAGCTCATATATAACTGTAGTAAAGCACATTTTCTTTTCCTTCCTCACATGTCTGACTTCAAAGCATGGAAAAAAGCAAATATGTTATACAAAGGTGCTCTTAACATTGACACTTCGACTGATATACTGACTCTCTTATGCATTTTCTCTGTATTACTGTACATTTAGAATGTTGGATTCAGCCACATATTCAGCTCCCTCTTAGAGTATGAACCTCTACCTGGATGACCTTTGACTCCTTTGTTAAGTATTCTATGCTCTTTCAGTCAGTCCTGTATTACGTTATTCTGAGTTGAATGTAACAGCCTTGCTTTCAGCTGCTTTTTCATTTGCAATGGACAAAGCAATCAGGATAGGAAGTTCTTGTAGACTTCCAATCTCAATCCAAGATTTGAAAGAGAACAATTAGTTAGTGAACAAAACAAAACACTTCCCCTGCCCTCCTTGAGTAGTGCCATTGAATACTTTACAATCGTGTATGCAAGTAAATAGGCCTGTGACTGACATATCATCTGGAGTACAGCATTTTTCTCTGACAATGAAAACTCCTTCAGTGCTGAATTTAAATGTCAGTTTAGCTTACGTGCTGAAATCTCATGACTAAGTCTTGAACACATGACATTCTGGCTCAAATAAAAGAAAGGAAAATAAAAATATATTGGCATGTTCTATGGAGATCTGATATTATCCATGGTCACGTCTACTTGTCTAATTCATTGCTGTCAAAAGTAAAGGAAAATATCATCATAGAATCCCTACAATATGGAAACAGGCCCTTCAGCCCAACAAGTCCACACCAACCCTCCAAAGAGCATCCCACTCAGACCCATCCCTCTACCCATTTAACCCACCTAATCTATACATCTCTGAACACTATGAACAATTTAGCATGGCCAATCTACCTAACCTGCACATCTTCGGACTGTGGGAGGAAGCCCACAAAGACAATGGGGAGAATGTGCAAACTCCATACAGTCGCCCAAGGCAGGAATCAAACCGGGGTCCCTGGCGCTGTGATAATACAATATACACATTAGATACTATGAATCATGAACTAAATACTGAATTAGCTGATTGAATCAGGTTTCAGATTCAGGATGATTGGTTTTTATGTTCCCAAACAAGGAAAAGAAAAATTAGCTTGATTTCTCACTCCTTGTGCCAAAATTGAGAGCTTTCCCAAAGACTAATGAAGCAGCAGCCTGACATAATCATACTCACTGAATTATACCTTACAATGTCCCAGTAAATATAATTATCACCCCCGAGTATGTTCTTTCCCACAGGCTGGCCTAGTCAATGATTCCCACATCCCATGAATGAATTATGAAAACATCTTCTTATGAGCCTCCTTTATCCAACAAGATATGCATTGGTACAACCAAAACTACTGTTCGCTTAGCACCTTTGTCTATCCCATTTCTTCAATGCAGAGTTTTTCCAACAGCTCTTAATTTTCACCAGAATGCCCCACTTCAGACTGCATCACCTCTGCATAGACAGCAGCAGTCTGAGCTGGGAGGCAACAGCAAGGGGACTGGTGGAGTGACAGCAGTAGAAGCATGGATGTTGTCACCCTGAGAGAAGGTGCAAGTTCACGCTTTACGGTATCAATGCCATTCCAACACTTTGGAAGCTCAGCAAACCTAGTAATTTAGTGGACATTTTGATGTGCGTGGGAGTCTGAGTGTTATTTCGAACACGGTGAATGTAGCCACAGCAGTAGCAGGTTAACCGTGCAATGCAATGTGTATGGATTTCACAAACTCCATCTGGGCCTCCATTGTTGGACTAAGACATCAGGTTAATTCCACCTGTTTTGTAGTGAGGTGGCAGCACTGCTTCATATCTGGGTTGACTAGGTTCAGAGGTGTTGGCATTGTTTCAATCATAACAATGTTCCTATTGTGGAAGTTATGTAGAAAATGCAGTAGCTAATTTGTTCACATCAAACTCCCAAAACATACAACCAGGTAATCAGTTTCCTGTGATGCTGATTGAGAGATAAATATTGAACAAGATATTGACACTGGGCATAACTTCTGTTCTTCAAAATAGTAGCATGGGAACTTTTACATCTACCCCAGCAGACAGATGGAGCCTCAGTTTAACAATTATCAGGCAAACTGTGATTAAGAATGAGTTAAATCGGCTATACCACAGTGTCTATAATGAAATTGGAAATTCTAAACAATAATAGGGTGCAAGGCAACAGAAAGAAGTTACCAGGGATTACTAAAACATGGCTACAGAAAAGTCAGGACTGGGAATGAAACACTGAATCTCCTTTATTTAGAAAAGTTTAAGAGTGAAAAAGACAAAGCAGAATAAATATTTATTAGAGGCAACCTAATGACAATGTCAGAAATATTTTATCATTTTGCCAATTTTTTTTCCTTCTGGTAGTCCCTCAAATAAAGAAGGATTCTTCCATGGAATATAGCCCCTGTCAAGGACTTGTCAGGGAGTCATTTACTTTTTAATGTGATGAGGTTATTGTGTGGCAATAACAACAGGTGGTGTTCTGGCTAGCTGGGAGAATGCTGATACTACCTACGTCAATCATATTGGAAGGATTTGCAGGGTGTTAATCAATCTGTTTGGCCATAGTGCAAAGGCATTTTCCATAATCATCAAGTTCCAAAGTGGGACTCAAACCTGGACAAAGCAGCAGCATTACACACTGTGCAAGCAGGAAGAATTTTAAAAAGAAAACTGAGTAACTCTAGGGGAGCAAGAATGAAGAAGTTGAAGAAACTATGATTGGTAAAGAAATACACTGCAGGAATTAACTTGAATAAAAATCAACAAACCCCATGCACCTGGTGGTCTGCACCCCAGGATTTTAAAAGAGGTGCATTCAAAGTGTAGCCAAGTGAGCATGGGCCCAAAGTTATATTACTAAATTGATCCACAGCCAGAGAAATCAGGCCAAACAGAAAATTGGCCAAACTAAATTAAATAGCAGCCAGCAGCTATTGGTTATAGAGAACAATGGAAACAAAGATCAAAGAGGTCACAGAGGTTCAAGGGGAACCAGTTATAATGAGCCGGAGGGTTGTGTATAGGAGAAGTATCCATGAGACTTTCTGGCACCTTGACCTCCAGCCAGTGCCTGGGAACGTGCACTCTACACTGTCCAGCATGGCAACAGCGAGGGCTGTTGGCATGACCCACTTGGATGCTTTGAATCCCGATCATGGCCCCATTAGTCAAAGGCCAGAATATTTGGGAAGATCCAGGGTGAAGTGGATAAAAACACACGCCTAGGATGGCTACAATGGCCTAGTGGTATTATCGCTAGACTATTAATCCAGAATGTCAGCAATATTTTGGGGAGAGTGTTCGAATCTCACCACGGCAGATGGTGGAGATTGAATTCAATAAAAAATCTGGAATTAAGAATCTACTGATGACTATGTAATCATTGTCAATTATTGGAAAAACCCATCTGGTTCACCAGTGCCCTTCAAAATAGTAAGAAATCTGCCATCCTCACCTGGCTTGGCCTATGTGTGACTCCAGACCCATAACAATGTGGTTGACTCTCAATTTCCCTCTGAAATGGCCTAGTAAGCCATTCAGTTGTACCAAAGTCTCAAAGAAATGAAACCAAGATGGATCACCTGGATTTCAATGTCCACTACCAAGTGTGGTCCTGGCGGAACCCAAACTGGGCGTCACTGATCAGGTTATTGATGAAACCACTCAGTTCCTGGTCTCATTACAGCCTTGGTTCAAACGTGGACAAAAGAGCAGAATTCCAGAGGTGAGGTGAGAATGACAGCCCTTGACTTTAGGGCTGCATTCGACCGAGTGTAACATCAAGGAGCCCTAGCAAAACTGGAATCAATGGGTATCTCAGGATAAATTCTCTGGTGTTTGGAGTCATACCTGACACATACGAAGATGGTTATGACTGTTGGAGGTCAGTCATCTCAGCTCCAGGACATCTCTGCAGCAGTTCCTCAGGGTAGTGTTCTAGGCCCAAATATCTTCAGCTGTTTCATCAACGACCTTCCCTCAATCATAAGGTCAGAAGTGGGGATGTTCACTGATGACTGCACAATGTTCAGCAACATTGGCTACTTTTCAGATACTGAAGCAGTCCGTGTCCAAATGCAATAAGATCTGGATAATATCTAGGCTTGTGCTGACCATTGGCAAGTAACATTCGTACCACACAAATGCCAGTCTATGACCATCACCAATAAGAAAAAATCTAGCCACCGCCCCTTAGCATTCAATGGTGTTACCATCACTGAATCCCCCACTATCAACATCCTGGGTGTTCTCATTGACCAGAAACTCAACTGGACTCACCACATCAGCACAGTGGCGGCAAGGTCAGGTCAGAGGCTAGGAATACTGCGGCAAGTAACTCACCTCCTGACTCCTCAAAGCCTGTCTACGATCTACAAGGCAAAAGTCAGGAATTGTGATGGAAAATTCCTCACTTGCCAGGATGAGTGCAGCTCCAACAACATTCAAAATGCTTGAGGCCATCCAGGATAAAGCAGCTCCCTTAATTGGAACTATTCCCACAAAGATCCACTCCCACCACCACCGATGCTCAATAGCAGCAGTGTGTACTATTTATAAGATGCACTGCAGAAATTCACCAAAGATCCTCAGCCGGCACCTTCCAAATCCACGACCACTTCCATCCAGAAGGACAAGAGCAGCAGTGACATGGGAATTCCATCCCCTGCAAATTTGTCTCTAAGCTACTCACCATCCTAACTTGGAAGTGTATCCCCGTTCCTTTAGAGTTGCTAGGTCAAAATCCTGGAATTCACTCCCTAATGGCATTGTGGGTCAACCCACTGCAGGTGGACTGCAGCGATTCAAGAAGGCAGCTCACCATCACCTTCTCAAATAGAGATGAGCAATAAATGCTGGCCAGCCATGACTCAACACATTGCACAAATGAATAGAGGAAAAACACTTTGTGAAGACTCACAGCAAAACTCGTGGCAGAAAACCTTGAGCAACCCAAGAAGACCCAGGCGAAGATCTGCCCTGATCTGCGAGACCCATCTTCGTGGAGGAGAGCCAATCCTATATCAGAGAGGAAGGAGATTCCAATGGACCAGCTCAAACGCATGGATTGTAGTGGGGAATATCCTTTACTAGATGGATAGAGCTGGATAAAGAGTCAATATTGTGGGAATTTGGGAAATGCTCACACAGTGCTTTTAATAAGGAATGGTTTGCTAATAAATTTGAGTTGAACCACAAACCAAATTCGGGGTTCCTTTGTCCACCTCACTAACAAGAGCACTCGGGTGAAGTGTTTTTAATACATAAACTACTCAAAGTGTCCAAAGCACAGACAAGAAGAGATAATAGACGCATTGATTCTGATCTTCCAGAAATGCTTTGATTCGACAACAATCCCCATGGATTGAAAGGTAGCAAAGGTAAAAGATCGAATTAAATGCTTGTATTTATACAACACTTTTGAAGACCACCACACGTCTCTCAGAGCACTTTACAATGTAGGGAATTTTATTACTCAAGAAAGGAGGGAAAGAGAAAACAAGGCATTTTATAGTCCAATTAGCCTGTCAGCAATGGGCAGAAAGTTAAAAATCTCTTGTTTGGGACATGGTAATAGATTGCAATCCTAGCCTCTTTGGGACTATTGTGGACCGATGTAATTATTAAGGAGCATTTACCATAATTCCCTGAGAAAACTATATGGTTGGCATGACTCAGATAAGGGGAGCAGCATCCTCTGCCTTGGTCTGAGAAACCATTCACTGAGAAATGTTCAGGCAAGTCAAAAAAAATCTAAAAACTCAGACTCAGCTTCTAGTTTAATTCCAAGTATTACAAACAGGAGGCTGGCAGAACATAGCAAGCCAGGCAGCATATGGAGGAGAGGAAAAGTCAACGTTTTCAGCTATTACCCTTCGTGGAGCAAATTGGTGGTAATAGGTATGCACCGGTAATAGGTACGACCTGGTTGGTCGATGAGATGGATTCATCCAATCAACCAACCAGATTGTACCTACTACCAGCTAGTGCCCACATATCACCACCATTGTGCTACTTTATCTGCAGCTTCCCCCTACCCCCACATCCAGTCCTGAAGAAGGGTAATACCCGAAAACGTTGACTTCTCCTTTTCTCCAGATGCTGCCTGGCTTGCTGTGTTCTTCCAACCTTCTGTTTGTGTACCTTGGATTCCAGCATCTGCAATTTTTTTGTCTCTAACCAAGTCTATACCACTGCAAAGTCTCTTCATAGGATGCTCACTTTGAAGAAGTTGTCTGCCTCTCTCAGACGTGAACCCAGTGAGTCCCTTTCTCACTGTCACACTGCTGTGACCACTTCAGCCCTTCAGCTCTTTGACTACACTGTGAAATAAACCCGCTACCACAGCCATGTGATCTTCCTCAGCTCCTGACTTCACAATCATTTCATCCCTCAACGCATCCAGGTACATTTTAAACCCTCAAAATTTGGAGCCACCTTTGGTGCTCCATACTCGCAATACCTTCAATGCCTCCAGAAACAATTCTGTCTCCAGATTCTCCGCTCAACCCTCTCTGCAATGCACCAGCATCTCCACTCCCTCTCTTCATCCATGCCCCAGCTCAAGGCCTCCCTTTCCCAAACTTGCAGAGGACTTCTACTCTTCTATATTTGGTGCAGAATTCCAGTCCTGAAGAAGGGTAATACCCAACATGTTGACTTCTCCTTTCCTCTAGATGCTGCCTGGCTTGCTGTGTTCTTCCAGCCTCCTGTTTGTCTACCTTGGATTTCAACATCTGCAGTTTTTTTGTCTCTGACCTTAATTCTAAGTTAGTTTGGTTTGTGTTAATTCCAAGTATGATTAGTCTCACCTTAAATCCAAGTATGCTGTACAAGTGAATGCATTCTTGTTCTTCAACCGTCTTCTGAATCAACTGAGTGCAGTTTCACTGCTGGTCAATTAGTCATGATTCAGCTGACTGTGGTTACAGGCCATCAGCAGAAAATTACCTGGTACTTGTTACATTTGGAGGTGTTCATTGCAACAGGTTAGGCAAATGAGATAAGTGAAAGGTATCTTTAACTCACAAGCCCTTTTTTTGAGGAAAGGTGTAGAAACTCTTTATTTAGGAATATGAATTCTTAACTCCTTAAGCCCTCAGGATGATATTATTACATGATAAAGCACTTATAAAACCATAATAGGATTGTCAAGAACAACATGATTTTATGAAAGGTAAATCATGTTTGACAAATCTGTTTGAAACCTTTGAAAATATAACTGGCAGGTGAATATGTTGCATTTGGATTTTCAGAAAGCAAGCAATAAATTGTCACCAAAGAGGTTATTACAAAAAAAAAGTCTTACAGTTGTGGGTTATATATTTTATTGGATTGATAGTTAATTGATTGCCCAAAGATAGAAAATAGAAACAAATGGGTCATCTTCAGATGCTTTAACAATGTCCTTCATTCAATATAAGTTCAGAAATGGGGACTGTGTTCAGTATCATTCACAACTCCTTTGATACTGAAGCAATTTATACTTGTATGAGGCAATGGCCTGGTGGTACTATTACTGGACTACTAATCTAGAGACCCAGGTAATGTCCTGGGGACATGGGTTCAAATCCTACCATGGCAGAATTTGAATTTAATAATAATCAGGGATTAAGAGTCTAATGATGGCTATGAAACTTGTTGCTTGTCAGAAACAAGCCCATCTGGTTCATTAATCTCCATTAAAGGAAATCAGCCATCCCTACCTGGTCTGGCCTACATGTGACTTTAGACACACTGCAACATGGTTGATTCTCAACTGCCCTCTGCACAATTAAGATGGGCAATAAATACTAACTGGCCACCCACATCTATCTCCTGATTTCCCAAAAATTGTGCACTAATTACAAAGCACCAGTCAGGAAATAATGAAATAATCTCTACTTGCCTGGATGATGGCAGCTCCAACTACACTCAAAAAATGACACCCCATCCACTATCTTAAGCACTCCATTCCCACCCCTCAGGTGTGCAGTGGCCATATTATACAATATATAAATGATGTACTGCAACGACTGACTAAGCTTCCTATGATGGCATCCTTTGAAACCTTCAACTTTTGTGTGGTAAGGTGTAGCAATAAAATATAGTTATTGAGAGTGCAGCAATTGGGAACTCTTGTTCCACGAGGATTACTACCAGGACTATTGAGCCTAATTTATATGAAGGACAGAATTTTGAATCAAAAGTACAATTTTTAAGCTTGTGAGTGACTCCAAACTGGTGGTGGGGCTATAGACAACAACAGGAAGAGTGTAAGGAATTTCTAGAAGACATTAATAAAGTTGCATGATGGGCATAAAATTGGCAAATTAATTTCAATATAAATTTGTTTTATATTCTTGTAAGAAAAATAGAAATGTCTCTTAATTCATGGAAATTATAATCTAAAAAGGCAAAGAAATCTAACAGTTCAAATATTCAAATTCTAAAAATAGTAATTGAGGTTAATAAATTCAAAAAAAGCTAACCAAGCACAAAGTAGCATTTCTAGCGAGATAGCACTGTAAAGTGTTAAAATTGTGTCCTGGTTAGACCACAACTAGATTATTGTGTGCACTTCCAGTTGTCAATATTATCAAAAGAATATTAAGGCATTGGAAACAGTGCAAAAGAAGATTTTAATAAGGATGAAACTAGCACTGTAAGGTTATATTTAATCAGGGAGGAATGAACAGGTTATGTCATCTTTTCTCTTGAAAGTGGATTCTTTAAGAAACAGTCAAGGTTAACCAAAAGAGTAGTCTTTAAAACTTTTGGTACAATGGCCTGAGTGAGAGTTCTTTCTACAGGGATGAGCAAATCGAGAGGTCATCAATATGATAGTCAATAAGGAATTAAATAGATCAATAAGTTACTTCTGAATTCCACAGAGAATGGTTGGAACGTAGAGCTCACTGTCACAAGGACTAGTTGAGACAAATATTATAGAAAATGGGAGTAGAGAGTTCTGCTGATAGAATTAGATAAGGATGAATGGGAAAATGATTGATGAGAGCACAGACACTTGCATAAACTAATTAGACTGATTGGCTTGTTCTTGTACATTCCATATAACTTTATGCTGTTTAAAATTCTATTTGGATGATTGATTGACGAGTGAGGGGCAAGTATTAAGGGAAATGAAAGTGGGTGATACAGCTATTATTTCTGGGGTAAATGGGGAAATGTCCTGAGCAAGTGATTATACAGCATAGAGGGCATGCAGGGTGAGTGAGCTCAGGAGTGTTAGAGTGAGTGACAATGAGTTACAGAACATGTTGAAGGTAATAGTGAGAGTGGAGAGCATGAACCTTGGTGGGAAGTGGGAACAGTAGCAAAGATAGAGTGAGTGTGAGGTATGGGAGAGAATATAGTGGAATTTATGCTGGCAGACCAGATAAGATTATAGATAATTTTCATCTATTGCCGTACATTCCTCCAGATGCTAGAGACTGCTTTAACATAGCTGGTAAACTCAGGCTGGTATGATCTGCTGACTGGTCCTGTACTGCTGGTCCCGGGGAAAATGGAATACCTGCCTCTTCACTCAGCCCAGCAGGACTGAGGGGGCAGCTTTGGAATGCCAGTGGTCATCAAGGTGCACACTAGCCCTTTAAAGATGGCCCACATGCAAGGGATGTCAGTCTTTCAACAGATGTCTGCTGATTGCGGAGTCATTCTGGAAACAGCATATGGTCAGATGGGGCTGGAATTGGAAGCTGTAAGGGTGGGTACGTATTTAATATGGTTATTTTAGTAAGATGCAGCAAGAAACTCACTAGGCTTCATGGCAAGAATCCCTCCAAAAAATCTCCAAGCAACTCAGAGACAGCCAAAAATACATAAGATTTGGCCTGTTATTTTTGTTTTTTTTTAATCATCAGTTTCCTTCGTTCTACTCCAATATGTTTATTTCTGGTTGTTATGCTCAGTCTCTAAGCCATTATACACTATTTTCTTCTGTCTTTATCCTTTATGATTATGTCTACTTACTGACTTCACATTACAAATTGTATTTCTGACTAATCTTGATAAGTTTCTTGTAGTATCTGACATGAATTAAGTTGTCCTGCAAGCCACTTTTTAGCATAATTATTCTTGCATCAATTCACTCAAAACAGTAATTTTATGTTTAATAAATGTGAAGCATAAAGAATCCTAATGGATAATTCTATATGTATTGAGAGATAGTAAGAGCTGCCGATGCTGGAGTCAGAGATAACACAGTGTGGAGCTGGAGGAACACAGCAGGCCAGGTAGCATCAGAGGAACAGGAAACATTTTGTGTCTGGACCCTTCTTCAGAAATGGGGGAGGTGGGAGGGAGCTCAGAAATAAATAGAGAGAAGAGGGGTGGGGCTGGGGAAGGTGGGTGGGTTGGTGATAGGTGAGTGCAGGTAGGCAGTAGTGGGGATTGGTCAATGAGGTGGGAGGAGCGGATAGGTGGGAGAGAAGATGGACAGGTTGTGTTAGATCAAGGAGGCAGGGATGAGAGGGAGGATTGGACATGGGATGAGGTCGGGGGTGGTGAGATTTTGAAACTGGTGAAATCTACATTTAGGCCATTGGGCTGTAGGGTCCCAAGACGGTATAGGAGGTGTTGCTCCTCCAGTTTGTGGGTGGTGTCATTGTGACACTGGAGGAGGGCCAGGATGGACATGTTGCCCAAGGAGTGGGAGGGGGAGTTGAAATGGTTTGCTACCGGAAGGTGTTGTCGTTTGTCGCGTACAGAGCGTAGGTGCTCTACAAAGTGGACTGCGAGCCTCTGCTTGGTCTCACCGATGTACAGGAGGCCACATTGGGAACAGCGGATACAATAGACGGATGTGCAGGTGAACCTCTGTCTGACGTGGAATATTTGTTTTGTGCCTTGGATGGAGGTGAGGGGGGAGGTGTAGGCGCAGGCATAGCACTTCCTGCGATTGCACAAATAGGTGCCAGGGGTGGTGGGGTTAGTGGCGAGTGTGGAGCGGATGAGGGAATCACAGAGAGAGTAGTCCTTACAAAAGGCAGATAGGAGTAGGGAGGGAAATATATCCTTGGTTGTGGGGTTGGATTATAGATGGCAGAAGTGGCGGAGAATGATACATTGGATATGGAAGTTGGTGGGATGATATGTGAGGACAAGGGGGAGTCTGTCTTTGTTTTTGTTCGGGGGAGGGGATGTCAGGGCAGAGGTGTGGGAAATGCAAGATATGCAGTCCAGAGTATTTTCGACCACCAAAGAGGGGAAGTTGCTGTCCTTGAAATAAGAGGACATCTAGGATGTTCGGGAGTGGAGCGCCCCATCTTGGGAGCAGACGTGGCGGAGGCAGAGGAATTGGAAGTAGGGGATTGCATTCTTGAAGGAAGGTGGGTGAGAGTAGTGAAGATGAGTTGTTGGCGGCCAAAGAATTGGAAGTCTTGGAGGACGTGGAGGGCATGGGTGGTGTCCCGGACGCAGGTGGGGACTTCCTGTACCGGGGTGAGAAAACAGAGTCAAAGTAAGCGGAGATAATTTCAGTGGGGCAGGAGGGCAGAGACAATGGGTTTGTGGATTTTGGGAAGGAGACAGAAACGGACGGTGAGGGGTTGGGGAACAATGAGGCTGGAGGCTGTGGACGGGAGGTCACCTGAGGTGATGAGGTTATGAATGGTTTGAGAGATGATGTTTTGGTGGTCAGGGATGGGGTCATGATCGAGGGGGTGGTAGGAGGAGGTGTCAGAGAGTTGGTGCCTGGCCTCAGCTATGTAAAGCTATGTGCACCATACCACTATTCAAAATTTCCCCACCCCTGGCCTCATCCCATGACCAACCCTCCCTCCCATCCCTGCCTCCTTGACCTGACACAACCTGTCCACCTTCTCTCCCACCTATCCGCTTCTCCTGCCTCACTGACCAATCCCTACCATTGCCTACCCGCACTCACTTATCACCATCTCACCTACATTCCCCAGACACACCCCTCCTGTCTATTTATTTCTGAGGCCCCTTCCCCTCCCCCATTCCTGAAGAAGGGTCCCGACCTGAAACCTCAACTTTCCTGCTCCCCTGACGCTGCCTGGCCTGCTGTGTTCCTCCTGCTCCACACTGTGTTATCTCTATATGTATTAAAATATTCACTGCCTCACATTCTACCACTTTTTCTTTGGCATTTGTTGTTTGAACTGGTTTAATCTTGGTGTCTTATAAACATTCACAAGCTACAATTTCTTAGAGGAAAATTATATCCTAGTGTATTAATAGACTATTTAAATCTTTTATAGTAATAGTTCCCAGATAATATTTTGTGTAAAACTCCTGCCCCCACCTTTTATGTGGCAATACAGATGTTTGTTCTGGGGGTAGCAGCTCAGGACAGTGTTCGTAGTTATAATGTCACTGGAGTAGAATGTCATAGAATAAAACAAAACATTTTTTATTCAGTTTCAAAGATTAGCCACAATAGGTATGAATTAGGCGTGCACTTACCATTAATAAACACAGGAAGTGCTGGAGAAACTCAGCAGGTCTGGCACTATCCGTGGAGACAGACAGAACAGAGTTAATGTTTTGAGTCCACTGTGACTCTCCTTCAGAGCACTTAAGCGCACTTATTGTTTGGTGCTTATCTACAAACTTCATATGTGCTATAAAGAAAAGGACAGCACGTTCCTTTCAGGAGGTCTAATGGCTTCTGACGAGATATTCACAACCACAATGTGTTCAGCTAGCTGGGAGCCAATCACATAATTGTTGGCAGACAGAATGCCGTTGTCTTTGACAACTGGTCAACATTCCACAAACGAGTCAGCTACTTTGTTGCTGGCCAAATTTCATTTGTACTCACTTCCTATTTCAAACTCATCTTCAACTAACCTTTCCCAAATTGCACAAACAGCAGTGTAAGTAGCATGTATTGTAAATGTTGGCGACCTGCTTTTAAAAAGTGCAGTAATCCTTTCTACATTGCTCGGTTTTTAAAACAGCCTTTTCCCCATTTCAGTCCACAATGAAAATTACTGAGAAAAGGTTACAGTCTTTACAGGTCTTCTCAGTCATTCATGAAATGTAAAGATAAAGCTGGAGCTTTTGTAGCAATCTACTGTCGATCATCGGTAAAGTGATGGAAGGTGTCACTAACAGTGCTATCAAGCAGCACCTGCTCAGCAATAACCTGCTCAGTGACGCCTAGTTTGGGTTCCACCAGGACCACTCAGCTCCTGACCTCATTACAGCCTTGGCTCAAACATGGACAAATGAGCTGAATTCCAGAGGTGAAGTGAAAGTAACAGCCCTTGACATCAAGGCTGCATTTCACCAAGTGTAGCATCAAGGAGTCCTAGCAAAACTGGAATCAATGGGTATAAAGGGGCAAACTCTCTGGTGGTTAGAGTCATACTTGACACATAGGAAGATGGATGTGGTTGTTGGGGGTCAGTCATCTCCAGGACATCTCTGCAGGAGTTTCTCAGGGTAGTATCCCAGACATAACCATCTTTAGCTGCTTCATCAATGACATTCCCTCCATTATAAGGTCAAAAGTGGAGATGTTCACCGATGACTGCACAATGTTCAGCACCATTCATGACTCCACAGACATTGAAACAGTCCATATCCAAATGCAATAAGATATGGACAAAATCCAGGCTTGGGGTCTCAAGTGGCAAGTAACATTCATGCCACACAAATGCCAGGCTATGACCATCACCGATAGCAGACAAGCTAGCCACTGCTCCTTGACATTCAGAGGTGTTACCATTACTGAATCTCCCACTATCAATGTCCTGGGAGTTATCATTGATCAGAAACTCAACTGGTCTCACCACATAAAACACAGTGGCTACAAGAGCAGGTCAAAGGCTAGGAATCCTACAGGGAATAACCTCCTCACTCCCCAAAGCCTGTCCATCATTTACAAGGCATAAGTCAGGAGTGAGATGGAATACTTCCCACTTGCCTGGACGAGTGCAGCCCCAACAACACTCAAGCAGCTTGACACCATCCAGGACATAGCAGCCCACTTGATTGGCACTACATCTACTCCCTCCACCACCAACACTCAGTAGCAGCAGTGAGTACTATCTACAAGATACACTGCAGAAATTCAGCAAAGATCCTCAGACAACATCTTCCAAAACCATGACCACTTCCACATAAAAAGACAAGGGCAGCAGATAAATGGAAACATCACCACCTTCAAGTTCTCCTCCAAGTCACGCATCATCCTAACTTAGAAATATATCACTGTTACTTCAGTGTTATTGGTCAAAATCCTGGAATTCCCTCCCTAACGGCATTGTGGGTCAACCCCAAGGCAGGAGGACTGCACTGGTTCAAGGCGGCTGCTCACCACCACCTCCTCAAGGGCACGTAGTGACAGACAATAAATGCTGGCCAACCAGCGACACCCACATCCCACAAAATTAATAAATAAAAAGAAGTGAATGTATGTGCATCAGAGATATTTGCAATTCTGTTACCATGTGTTTATGAACTCTCTATATTGCCATCTCTAATGAAAGGAGTGGGGTTGTACCATGCATTTCCATGGCATCTTCCTTTGCATTTGTGAGCTGGATTACTAGTATCGGCTACCCCAAATTCAGTCCCTTTCTCCTTCTACAGGCGACAAGAGTACAAATCTGTGAGCAAGTGAAAGTGATGGATTCACCCAATGAATGTAACACATTTGTTAAGTGTAGCTGACAGACCAATGCATGACGATTAGCAGGATTGAGGAGGTTAATAGAATCCCTATAGTGTGGAAACAAGCCCTTCAGCCCAACCAGCCCACACTGGCCCTCATAGCATCCCACCCAGACCCGTCCCTCATAACCCATCTAATCTACACATCCCTGAACACTAAGGGCAACTTAGCATGGCCAATTCATCTAGCTTGCACATCTTTGGACTGTGGGAGGAAACCAGAGCACTCGCAGGAAACACACGCAGACACGGGGAGAGTGTGCAAACTCCACACAGGCAGTCACCTGAGGGTGGAATCAAACCCAGGTCCCTGGTGCTGTGAGGCAGCAGTGCTAACCACTGAGCCACTGTGCTGCCCCTAACCACTGAGCCAGTGTGCTTGTTAAAGATGGATCGGTAAATGGGGGGATGAGGAAATGTGTAGAAAATGTAAGCTGGGTTCTGCTGGCAGTTGAGTGCGTGGTGTATGCAGAATATTAAACAAGACAGAGTGATGTGTAGAAGCAGTTTAAACCCCAGAATGTGAGTTGGTTAAGTCTTTAAATAACTTCCGTTGTAACTGGATAATGCTCCTTCTGCATCACCTTCTTAGGGTCCTTCACCCAGACCTTGCTGGGAAAAATACGGTGCTCCTGCTCCTGATTGCACCCAGCACTAACTCCAAAGACACAGAATTATATCTGGTGCTGACCTCACTCTTTATCTACCTTTTACCCTGAACACACGTAATTTGGATTTGTGGACTGTTGTATGGTGCATTTCACCTGTACTCCACAGTTCACAGGCGTAAACTCAGGCAGTCAAAATGATTTGGTATAATTGAACTGAATCACCGAACTGTTATGGTACAGAGGAGGCTATATGGCCTATCGTATCTGCATTGGCTGTTTGAGAATTTTTAACTTGTTGCCAATATCATGATTTTTCCCTTTAGCCTTGCACATTATTTCTACTTAAGTAATCATCCAATGCCCTCTTCCATGCCTCATTTGATCCAGCCTCCATCACAATTCCAACCAATGCACAATGCATTCCAGAGCCTAATGACTCACTGAGTGAAAAAGTTTTTCTCACTTTGCATTTGCTTCCTTTAAAAAACTTTTAAACTGTGCCCTCTTGGTTCTCAATGAAGTTACATATTCTGAATTCAGTTGACTTCCAGTTTTCCCCCAGATTTCCTCCTACGTGGAAGCCATTTTCAGATTGATAGTGGGGTCAGGGAATCCATGGAAATCACCACAAGTTACCTTTAATTAAGCTACTTATTTAGTAATCTCACAGGTAATGAAGTTCTAAAACAATGAATTGGACTTTATTGCATGTAGCAACTGAAATAAGACACCTCAAGTAAGCAAGTTAATCCTCAACCCAACTTGGCTATTGCCCAATTAATGGTGCAATTTAGCTACAATTCCAACCAACAGTGTCTGTCTCTAATGTGCAGGGTTTGATCCTTCTGCAGTGTTGTTCTTCGAAGCTTTGCTAAGCGAGAGTTCTGCAGTTGCTTTCTTATATAGTTTCTTTGTCCTTGTGGCATTAAGCACCCAGTTATCAAGCAAGTGTCAAAACAGTTTTGTTCGTGTAGCTTTGACGCCTCTTTCTCCCGGGCATGGCTAATTGCTTTCAATCTGCTATGTAACACCTTGTCTTTGTCCTTTAATAGTTTATTCCAGACAGAGTTATTGCTGGTCTATTTGTGTGTAACAGCTTATCTTTGGTGATTCCTTCTCTCCATGAACATTCATTAAAGTTCTGAAGTCTATGGTATGAAACTGGATTCTAGGATTTGACTGTTGACAGAAAATAGTCTCATTTCAAGTCAGAGAGTAGTCATTCATTGAATCATGCTTATGCTAGATGAAAAAGAGTCATCCCCTAATCCTACTTTCCATAGCCTTGCATATTATAACGTTTCAAGTACTTATTCAAGCATTTTTTAAATGTAATTATAGTTTCTACCTCTATCATGCCTTCATAGATCCGCATCATTCTTTTAGCGACAAAACGTCTCCTCAACTCCCGTCTAATTCTTCAACTAATTACCTTAATTCTTTTGGTTATTGACCTCTCTGTTAGGGGAAATAATCAAGTCAAACCCTCCAACTGATTAAAGATTTAACAGCATCTTAGGTTTGTTTAATACATCCTCATCAGCAGTGTGACCCTTTGATCTTTTACTTATAAATTCTGTGTCCTGTGTGCTTCCTTCTCACTTCACCTGATGAAGGGGCTACTCTCTGAAAGCTTGTATTTTCAAATAAACCCATTGGACTATAACCTGGTGTCGTGTGATTTCTGACGTTGTCCACCCCAGTCCAACATCGGCATCTCTGCATTAAAGGAAATAGATTCCTCCTGTCAACTGTACTTAAATCCTTGATATTTTTACCCATCTTAATTAAGTCACTCGTTGTCCCTTCTAATGCCAGGAAAACAATTTCAGTCTATCCAATCTTTGCTCATAGCTTAAATTTTCCAGTCCTGCCAACATCCTTGTAAATCTCCATTGAGCATTCTCTCATGGGATCTCATTCTTTCTACAACGTGTTCACCAGAACTCTATGAATATTCTAGCTGTAGTCTCATTGCAGTTTTATTTAATTGTTTGAGCATAATCTCCCCCCTCTTATAATCTATGACCCAATAAAGAAAAGAAAGCATCACATATACCTCTTTAACCCCATTATTACCTGCCCTGGTACTTTCAGAAAACTGTGGACTTGTGTTCAGGGCACATCTGGACCACAAAGTTTGGCATCTGGTGTTTAACCAAGAAACTTTGCCTGATGAAATTTAATACCCATCTGCTGAGATGAATTATCTGACAAGTGTGAATTTAACTGGCATTCCCTTCCCTAATGACTTTAAACATTTGATAGACCATGTCATATGGTATACTTACAGTAGAATTCTGCCAGTTTTCTTTCCATTGATACTACCTTGTTTTATAAAATGTAACCACACTGATACATTTATATATGATGTTCATTGCTGCATGTTCCAACTGGCTGATGACCCCTCTAACAATGTTCTTTTTGGCAAGTCCCTGAAACAAATATATGTAATAGTTTTATGTTAAATAATGCAGATTTCCCTAAGGTGTAATAGCCAATAGTCAGTGCCCATGTTTCTACCTGAACTGCACTTCTTGTCTGCTGCACTTTCTCAATAGGAAAGGGAATGGAAAGGACTTGGCTCTTTCACATAGTCAGCATAAACTAAATGGGCTGAAAAGTCTCATTCTACGCTTTAAAATTCAATGCTTTTATGAAAGAGTTGCATTGTATTAAATGTTTGGGGACAATGCAACTTGCCAAGGCAGAAGATCTGTTTCTACAGAGATGTGGGAAATGCTGAGATGGGCAGGACAGGATTAAGTTAGGACGAAGAATCTTTCTCTGATACTGTCTTATATCCATAACCATAACCCCAGCCAACCATTTAAATGTTCCAGGTATGTTTATACAAAGCATTCGGATCCAAGAAGTCACCACAGCAGAGGACTGGGCCCTGTTCTGTTCCTACTGAGAATGGAGAACCTCTGTGAGACAATTGACAGCCATCCACCTATTTCCTTCTCCCACTGGGGTAACAAGTAGAGGGATGACTAGGATAGACTACAAGATGCACTTTGCATACATAGTCACAAAGAGGACCACACATGACTGACTGTACACCAAACACTAATGTGCTAATAAATGTTTGAAACTGGGCTATGAGTTTATTTGGAGTGTGTTGTCCTGGGCCATTTTGCTACCACAGATGAATCAATGTCCAATGTGGTAATAGGCAAAGTGAAGCAAGGGATTGTAGTATATCAAGTCATTCAGAACGTGATGCATTATGGTTATGTCCAAGGAAACTTCAAGCACAACTTTCAGAACATTTTCCAGTAAATGCTGCTGGTTTTTGTTTTTGCTGAAAACACAATGGAGAAACTCCCTATTCTCTCTGTTCAAAGCCCTTTCTAATTGTCTTTGTGCACCTACTGCTTGATGACAGCTCACCTCTTCTGATAGCCCAATAATAGAACACATTGTTATTATTTGGAATAGATTTTCAGAACTTTACAATGGAACCTATACAAACAAAACAAAACAAACATCACTGTAGCCGCAGGACACACTGCACCAAGCAGGCAATGTTTACTTCTCAAACTTCTATACCCCAAAAGCAACATGCACATGGAAACACCATCACCTCCAAGATCCATTGCAAGTCACACAGTACCTTGACTCAGAGTATATTGTTTCTTCCTCATCACTGGGTCAATATTCTTGAACTTGAACAGTACTGTGGGAGTAATTTTACCACACTTGCTATGATGGTTCAAGAGTGCAGCACCTTTTCATGGGTAAATAGAACTAGGAAAGAAATGCTGACCAAGACACTAATTTAGCACAGATTCCATTTAGGATGAAATTCCAATGTACCATAGGGAACTAAATTGGAAGCTCCTCAAAAAATGAGCGCAAGATCGTAATATGGTCAATTGGAGTAATGAAGTTAATATGCTTTGCACTACTTATTTACTATAATGATTTTGCATGCAGCCAACTGTAATCAGGCTGCTCAGTGGCTTCACACATCAGTATCAGGTCCATTATCATCACTTGTTGTCAGTACTTGAAGATAACCTGTACTTAAAGTTAGCCAGCACTTCTTAAAGAAAAGATACATTGTGGCTTGTGGAAACGCTGAGATGACTGGGGATTATGCTGTCCAACAATCAACAATGGTTGATCAGGATAGAGCACAGCCAGTGAGGTTTCCCAACACTGCACTGAAGTTCTTTGTGAAGGACACAGAAAAGAGGAGATTGTCCTCTATCTTTCATTTCATATTTTACTTGGCCCTCATTCCACAATCTATCCCAACTTGTAAGCTGCACTTGGCTGAAATGTCCGCCTCTTATTTTCTCCCCTCCCCAGAACCCAAGCATACCTTTGTCCCTTTTCCCTTTCAGGTAGTTTATTACTTCATGTTCTCAAAGTATGGGCCTATTCAACTGTCCCTCAACCTACGCACTCAACCAGCCTTCGTTTTTTTTTCCCCACTGGCCTTTCCTACTCTATTTATAGTAGTTGTATTTCTTCATTGAGTGGGTTGTTTGGGGAATTACTTGACTCCAGTACCCACTTTTGACAGTTGTCCTTTGGGACCAATGGCTTCATTTTGATCATCAGAACTGATCTGTCAATTGAGACAGTTTGATTTCCATAGCCGTACAACATTTATGAATGAGAGATACCTGGTTTCTCCTTGCTTTCTATAACTCTATGAGAATCTGCACTGAAGGGTATTTACAAACAGTCTGGTTCTAATTTTGTATGACTGTTATTTTCCATCTTTACCAAAAACCTTTCCCAGGCTTCTCCACACTTTAAGTCTCCCTTTTTCATAATAGATTAAATCTTTTAATAAAAGACTAAATCCTCCTGATTGAAACTGCTTTCCAAAGGCCTTACATTATGTCATAAATCATGCTGAATTCTTTGCGAGACTTCACCTTTAATGCAAGCCTTTCTGCCTGCATGCAGTGTATTCAAATACTCTGACAAAATATTGCTTCACAAAATGGGGGTTGATCATTTATTATTGTTGAAACTTCAGGATTTCTACCAGGAACTACCTGGTATGGACAATGTCCTCCAATCATCTGGAGAGAACTTGTAGTGTTAACAGTCCATGCAAGGGCAGCTAAAAATTTAGAGATTGTTCATCTTCCAAACTTTTGTGAACCATTGCGTCTATTACTGTATAGTTCTTTTTACACGCTGATGCTTAAAGGGGTTTCTCTTCATAACAATTATGACAATTCTTAACAGTCATGTCTGTATGCACACTTATCTCTGAATTTATCACTGGCAAATTTCCCTGCATTATCAGTGAGAAATGTTGCCAGTCATTCCTATCTACCTTTCCATTACCTTACCCAAAGTTATTCTCATATCTTTACTATGTATTATTGTTGTCTGACAAAATCTGGTTGCCAAATCTATGAAATGTTTTTCTCCTTATGCTGCTCTGGTAAACTACCTTTCACCTTTTGTGCCTCACCTTTTATAACTGCCTTGTTGAAATTTCTTGTGAAGGACAGAATTACTGCTGACTATGACGATGTCCTTCATAATTCCTACAAATTTCGCAGCTATCCTTTATCACTTCCATACATTTATTATCCCTTTTAATCATTTTGGAGGATGGATGGTCAAATTGCCAATGCAGTTTTACTTGGTGTCATTTAAATTTCTGCTGCCTGATGCCAATAATACTTGTTTAATTTCTTAAGTGGAGTGGTTATGTTCCATTAAAGGAATATAATAGTGTCATAATCGAGTAGATTGAAAATTCACAGGTTTTCCAAATAGTTTTATTGTTTTCCATATCCAGTTTCATCTTTGCTTTCTGCATCAATGGCCTAATTAATAACAATGTTATCGCACTGGATATAACATCTGTGCTAATGATGTGAATAATTTCAGCTATTTTACACAGAATTAATACTCTTTTAGAGATTTTAGTGTGTTACCATTCTCAAATCTGAAAGTTGTGGAACTCTCAAATTACTTAATTTTGTTCCGATAGTTATTACTCAGAGGGTCTAGGTAACCTTTCAGCCAGTCAATTCCACACACCGAGGATGGGTATCCAACGTCCGATGCTGCACAATTGAAAGATTCTGCCACCAACACATTTATCATTGGGCTGAAACTTCTCGTGACTAATACAATGCCCTCTTTTGATCCATCACGCCAGCTTCATCCACTGAATATTCCATTCATATTTAGTTTTGAAGACTCTATCATACCATTTGGGACAATTTATGGCATATTGGTACTTGAATAACATCAGAAATGTTATTGCTCAAATCCTGGCCATTTCTGGCTTTTGTTTTCTTATTGTAAATCCCAGATTCTCATTGCTTCCCAAAATTCTTGAAAGCATTTCTGTCCTCATTTCTTTTAGCTACAGTTCTCCTTCCGTACTGTCACTTGTGAATTGTATCCAGATAGTCTTGCCAGTCTGTTAACATTGTGTCCCCTATTTTCTGTTGCAAAGGCAGTCATCCCCTTTATGCCACAGATGCCGCTGAAAAGGAATGTTTTCTCAGGAATGTTCTTTATTACTTTCAATATTTGCTCTAGCAGTGTATGTTTACCTCCGAATTTAACTCCCATCCAAACTAAAAATTCATCTGTAGCCAATAACTTGGCCAAGTTTAGTGTGTTAAATGCAAGCACAGATTGGGGAACTTACAAATAGAATTTCTGCGGCCTTTTAATCAATCTACTGGATTCTATTATGTATTCTTCTATAGAACTATTTTAACTCTTTCTGAAACGTCAGCTTTCCTGTTCCTCTGATGTTGCCTGGCCTGCTGTGTTCCTCCAGCTCCACACTTTGTAACTTCTTTACAGTGATGTTTTGTTGGAAAAGTTTGATATGTATTGTGCTGGGAAGTTAAAAAGTCCGAGATGGATCTGCAGGTTTTCTTTGCTCAGGGAAGTAGGCATGTGCTGCACATATTTGGCTTTGTTTGGGTTGGGCAAATTCCATAATTTAAATACTCAGAGCCAAAAATGATAATCTCACCTGACACACTTTGCAATTGAAGACAAGTCTTTCACAACAAGCTGCTGTGACCACAATATCATTGATAATGCATTCATTTCCACGAATATTTTCAGCAATTCTGTCCACTTGCTGCTCAAAAATACCTTGACTGTCGGATAAGCTGAAAGATAGTCTCTGGAAGCAATATCTTCCTAAAGATGTTCTGAAAGTAGAAACCTTTTCCATTACCCTTGGCATGTAAGCTGGCGAATGTTTGTGTTCGGCATCCAACTTGGAGAAGAATTTGGTTTTTGTGACTTGGGATTCAATTCCTGTAATGTTGGAAACTTTTGTAGACATCTCTTTAGAGAAGCGTTGAGATATCTTAGTTTCAAACATGCCCTGATTATTCCACCCTTCTTTAGCATGTATGCAATTGAACTACAGTAGGACGGATGTTGATGTACATGACGTGCAAAGCCATTACATTCAGCTTACTTCTAAGGTTCTCTTGTATGTGAATACTGCAGTTTCTGATGGAATTGCATCTTCTCTGAAGTGCAATGCAGCATCACCTTTGAAGTTTCCTGGTGCACTCCCTATTGTTGCTGACAGCATGCTGCTTATGCTTTTTGTTTGGTTGTTTCCAGTTATAGTCTCTGGTTACATCTTTGGAAGCAAATTTCTTGCATAGGCAAGATCAGTGCATCACATGACTTGTAAAAATTTGTAACGCAGGACAATTTTGCTGCAGATGATCACATTGCTTTTGCTATCCTGGCTACTGTATCTGTACCGCACCTGTATTTAATCTTGTGCATGTTGATCTTTGGTTACAAAGGCTTCATATTTTCTGCTATTTTAAACACTGTGTCGCTGTTTAGGGGGAGGTGATGGCCTAGTGGTATTATTGCTGGACTGTTAATCCAGAAATCCAGACAATGTTCTGGGGACCTGGGTTCAAATCCTACCATGGCAGATGGTGGAATTTGAAATTAATAAACATCTGGCATTAAGAATCTAATGATGACCATAAATCAATTGTTGAGGAAAAACCCCTCTGGTTCACTAATGTCCTTTAGGGAAGGAAACTACCATCCTTACCTGGTTTGGCCTACATGTGACTTCAGACCCACAGCAAGGTGGTTGACTTTTAACTGTCCTCTGGGCAATTAGGAATGGGCAATAAATGCTGCCTGGCCAGTGACACTCTCATCCCATGAATGAATAAAGAGAAAATTTTAAAAAATGTAATGACCTTTCTTTTCCTCAAAGAGGTCCATTTGGAAAGCTCAGTTGGAGTTCAAACTGTAACCAACTCCATTATCCACTTGGACAGCTCAGCCCTTGCAAAGTCAGTCATCACCTTTATAATCTCAGTACCTCCATATGACACTTCCCCACAAACTGACACATTGATTCTTGTGGCTGTTGCCTACAGTGCATCAGCTCTGCAAAAAGTTGCTTTCCCAGAATTCCCCGTAGTAAGATCAATATCTCTCTGATTCTCCAAAGACATTCCCGAGGTGTTAACTTTGTGTGATCCCTCACTTCCAATGCCTATCTTTAATTTTGTTGCTTGTTTATCCAGTGCTATGACATCTAAATCTAAAAATTATAGCTCCATCCTTGTTTGGAAAGTTTACAATTGGATGGGACAGCTATGGCCTTCCAACTCATGTGAGGGAACTTGGTTTTCATCTTTCTCATGTTCATTGTCATATTTTTAATTTGTTCATGGGGCTTTGGCGTTTCTGACGAGCACTTCTTGCCCATCCCTAATTACACTGCAGAATGTGGTGGTGAGCTGCCTTCTTGAACTTCTGTAGTTTTTGTGGTGTGGGGGAGTTCCAGGGTTTTGATGCAGCAACAACGAAGGAAAATTGGTATAGCTCCAAGTCAGGATGATGTATAGCTTGGAGGGGAACTTGCTCCTGTCAGAGGGTGGCATCTGCTGTCCTTGCCAACTAACTGGTAGAAGATACAGCTTTGGAAGGTGCTGTAAAGGAAATATTGTGAGTTACTGCAGTGTGTCTTATGGTTGTACACACTGCTGCCACTTTGCATTGTTGGTGAAGGGAGTGAAGGCTGAAGTTGATAGATGGGGTGCCAATTGAGCAGGATGTTTTGTCCAGGATGATGTCAAACTTCTTGTATATTGTTGGAGTGAACATCATGTCGTCTTTTCTTGTGTTATCAGAAGGTAACATAGATTGAGTAGTGGAGAGTTAAGTCTACCTGAAAAGCTCAAACAGGTTTATTAATAGATTAGACTACAACTTGTAGCTTCAGATAACAATGTATGCAATCTCCTGCTAGCATGCTGCTGCTAAACTGCACTTGGCAGAACATCATGTGGTTTATATCCTGTCCTTGTCTCATTAACATGTCAAGCTCTCAAAGCATTACTGAGCACCATTGTACTCACTCTACCTGCTTCTGTTGGACAAGACAATGAAATAAACTTATAGCTGTTAGTACAGACAGCTCAATGGCCAACCTTGTGTAAATCTACTTTGCAAGTTACAGGATGCAGATAATATCTCCTGTGCCAATCTGATAGGAGCTGAATATATAAAAGAAAGCAATAGCCACAATCACCTTTACAGTGAGTAGCAAAGGAGTCTTTGCCCTGCCATGAGATTGAAATCATGGCCATCTGCTAGAGCCCTTCTTCCACTTCTCCAGACCTCTGTTCTGTCTCCTTCTCAATTCCAAGAGGATGACCTCTCAGTGCACTCATGGCTTGGAGAAACTGATTTAGGTAGAAACCTTGGAGTCAGCTGAAAGTTACTTCAGCACCTGTCCCACCCCAGCACCAACTGTTGCAAGGGAAAACATCTTTCACTTTTGGTAACATAAACAGAAAAGATGTTGGCCTGTTATAATTGGAAATCCAGGAAGTTTTTGCAACTTGAACATCAAGTGTTGCATTTGTTGAGCTGTGCACTACAATGTTGCTTTTTTGGAAGCAAAAACAGGGAGAATTTGAGACTGAATGGGACCAAGAATATCTTGCTATAAGGAAATTCTGCCTGGCAACAGCTCTGTGATTCGTTGAGCTGCAAAATGTTACAAAGCCATAAATGTCAAGAGCAGCAGAAGGTGGTAAACCATTTAGAGTTGGCAGACAGACAGCAACTCTCTCTCTCTCCATGTGAGTAAAATATTGGAAAACAGCAGAAAGCTTAATAGAGTTGAAGGATGACCATCACCCTTTGGTTAACAGCTTGTCATCATTGCAAAAATCAAAAAGACTGTGAGAGGAAAAGGACTTTCCACTTTGAGGTGAGGATTTTGATCCTCTCTGACAATAGTCTTTTCCACCAATGGTATAAATGTTAAACCATTTGTCGGTCTCAATTGATTGACTGTGTGTGCATTTGGAATTGAAGTGTTATAATTTAAGTTGCATAAGTTATAAATCTTTCTTCTATTGCTATTGATATAATTGCGTGTTATCATAAACAAAGATACTTTTACTGTTTCAATAATCATAAGTTCATTCAGCAAAGTAAGTGGTTTCTGACTTGTCAGTTGTATTTCCACAGGACCTACAATATTTATTGATTTTCAGGATATCAGGGAGTCTCTTCAAAACTTTCCTTGTCATTATCTAACTCCCAAAACCTGAAGAACTGAAATAGACTCATGACTCAAGCTATAAGAGCTGCTTTTTACTGGAAACAGTAGCATATGGCAGAACATGTCAAAATTAAAAAAAGTTCCCAATTTATGACTACCCTTCGTGCTTGCAAAATTGTTCTAGCCAACCTACTGTAGTTTGTAATTTATCCTCTTTGAAAGTAATCTACATGACATAATTTTAAACAATGAATGGCTAGGATAGTTTTCCAACTGTTTTAGAGATGGCGGTGATGTCTGGGTAAAAACTCTACCAGGAGGCACCTGTTAAAACGCGAGATAGACTATGTCAGAGGGAGAGTTAAAATTTGCCAAGTGACTTTTAATATCTTCAAATTTGTCCCAGGCTGCAGCAGAATCAATGGAAAGACTGCTACTTCAGAAGCTACCAATATTCATGGAAGCTCTTTCTAGTATCATGACTTCCACAGCTATTTCTTATTCTGTTAGACCCTCTGGAGTGCTCTCCAGTCTAGGAGAAATTTAATGCATTGCATTACAAATGTGGATAGTGGAATCCTTCCACATAAGCATCAGTTTAACCCTGTGCATGCAAATAGCTTTCATTGTGTACACAGCAACTGTAATGTTTTAGGTATTACTAGAAACCAAAGGGCTCAGTACAAGAAGTAGAACACCAGAAAGGATTAAGTCAGCTTATGGAGAGATGACTGAATTAGCCATGGTGAGATGGAAAAATTGGCTCACAGCACAATAGGACAACAGTGGGATGTACTTCTTAAAAAAGGAATTATAAGGTACAACATAAGCAAATGCTGTCAAAACCAATGAAATTTCAAGCATTTTCCATGGGCTTTCTGTTCTTAGAAGGTGCCTCCTGGCCCTGGACACATCACCTTCAAATATGCATGGGTGCAGCTTTGCATGAGCCAGACACCTTACTACAAAGTGATTTTCCCTTTAAATGCTCTAGCCTTTAAAAAGCTGCATTGAAACTGTATTTGCCTCTCCACCGGTAGCATTAGGTTGATGAAGTACAATTGCCTGACTTCCAATTTGCCCTATTGAGAGTTTTAGAAGGAAATCACATCAGATTGTTGCTACCCACTGCGATGGGTGAATGAACAAAAACTTACCTCATTTTCTGCACCATATTAAACGACCATTAAACGAAAATTTCATTCCACTTGAGTTAAACAACAAGCACAGCAGAGTCTGTGGACAGAGATCAATGTTGCAATAAAACACTGAATCTGTCAACTGGGACCAAACATCGAATATAGTTAAGATATGGCTAAATATGTGCACGGGGATCAAATGCCTGACACACAAAAATGAATGGCATTTGCAATTATTTATCTACATATACTAACGCAACTTAAATTGAAAGGCAGATCAAAGATTGGTCACAGAAATCTAAAGGATGCTGTCTGAAGTTCTATGTGGAGAAAAATAAAATAATTAAATGTTTGCCTGAAAGGCGCCTTTCATAAACTCAACAGCCAGTTTAGTTTTTCTGAAGAAGTGTCTAGGCCCGAAACATCAGCTTTCCTGCTCCTCTGATGCTGCTTGGCCTGCTGTGTTCATCCAGCTCTACACCTTGTTATCTCAGATTCTCCAGCATCTGCAGTTCCTACTCTCTCTGAGCCAGTTTAGTCAATGGTGTGACAATGCAAATTGCTCCCACAAACAACAATACAATATCAGCCAGATAATCTGTTCTAATAACGTTGAATAAAATGTTGATTGTAGGCCAGTAAACCAGGAATACGTCCTTAGTTGAGTATTCAACACCACCAGCAACTCACTTTTTGATTCCCCAAAACCTTTGCATTGAATGGAATAGTGTTGCTCTGCACAAAACAAACTCATCACGAAGAGTAAAAATGACCCAAAGTGCCTGTTTTGGATTCCTATATCGTTTACAAATATTTAATTATGTCAGGGCTTGCAGTCAGACATTTAAAAAAATAATAATTTACTGTGAATGTTAATGGACCCCACCCTTAAATGCCCTTGACAAGGCGTTGGTGAGCTGCCTTTGTGACCTCTGCCGGCCATATGGTGAGGAACACTGCAGTGCTGTATGGTAAGATACTCCAAGATATTGGCTCAGTAATAAGGAAATAACAGTGATATACTTCAAAGTCAGAACAGTATGAGATTTGGAAGGTGGTGATCCCATGTGCCTGCTGACCTTGTTCTTCCAGGCAGAAATCACAGGAAGGTGTTGACAAAGGAGGCTTGGTGAATCAATCTTGCAGATCTTGTAGCACATCACTCAACTGACCATCAGTGATGCAGGAAGTGGATGATAAAAGCAGTGAATGGAGTCCTAATCATGTGGTGGGTTCACATAAGTTTCTAGCTAATGGTCAATCCCAGCAAGTTGATGGTGAGGGAACCAGCAATGGTAATGTTGTAGAATTTCAAAGAGTGATGATTGGGTTCTCTTTTGTTGGAAATGGATATTGCACTGCATTTGTATGGTGTGAATATAATTTCACATTTATCAGGCCAAGTCTAAATGTGGTCTGGGTCTTGTTGCCAATGGGTATGTACTGCTTCATTATTTGAAGAATTGTGAATGAACAGACAACAAACTTCAATCTGCTTTTTGTGGACGTGGGCTCTGGCTATATAATGGAGGGAAGGCCATCAAGGAAAGAAACTGAAGATGGTTGTTCCTAGGACACAGCCCTGAAGAGTTCCTTTAGGGATATCATGAGGGTGGAGATAATTGGCCTGCAACAACCACAATTATCTTCCTTTGAGCCAGGTATGACTCAGCCACAGGGGAGCTTTCCCCAAGTGTCATTAACTTCAAGTTTGAAAAAGCTCCTTGAGGCCGCACACAATCACATGGCTGATTTAATCTCATCTCACATCTGGGATTCATCTCATTATTTCATATTGGACAAAGGCTATAAAGGGGAGTGGAGGCAAGTGGTGTTGGTAAAACCCACTAATGGTGAGCAGGTTATTGCTGAATAAGTATTACTAAATAACGCCGTTTAGTATTACTAAACACCTAGCCATCACTTTGCTGACGGTTGAACGTTAACTGATGTGGCAATGATTGATCTACTTTTTGTAGACGGGGCATACCTGGACATAATTCATCAGGTAATGCCAGTGTTGTAGCAGTACTGGAACAGCTCGTCTAGATACACAGGTGTTTCTGAAACACAAACCAGCAGCACTACAGCCAAGAGATAACAAGGTGTAGAGCTGGATGAACACAGCAGGCCAAGCAGCATCAGAGGAGCAGGAAGGCTGACGTTTCGGGTCTAGACCCCACTACAGCCAAGATGTTTCATGAAATGGTTGCATCAAAGAAGGTAGCCTTTCAGCCATCGTGTTCGTGTAAAGTCTTCGTAGGAGTAATTCATCTGGTGCCATTACAGGTAATTCTCCTACAACGCGATCGTTGCATTCCTGTGTGACCACACGCTATAGAAAATCACCATAGAAAATAGCGTTATAGGCAAATCACTACAGAAAATCACTACACCTATACAGCAGAAAGTTTGCCCTAACCAAATAGCGTCCATATTCATCAATCACGTTGCAGCCAATTGGCGTTAACAAAACACGCGTTATAGCAGAAATACCTGTATCTACCTTTTCCCTGTGACTTGAAATTCTTCCGTTTCAGTCAATGATCAAACTTCCTTTCAAAAGCCTCAGTTGAACCTCTCCATCACACCGTCAGGCAGTACATTCCAGATCCCAACCGCTCACTACATGAAGACATTTTTCCTCACATCATCATTGTATCTTTTGCCAATCAACATAAATCCGTACCCTCTCATTCTTTATTCTCCCACTATTGGGAACAGTTTCTTGATATTTTAATCCAACTGTTCAGACATGCTATATCATACCTCGGAAGAAGGTTGGACTTGAACCTGTACCTCTGGCTCACTATTGATTCTGCCCAGACGGCTTATGGTTTTGAATGTCTCTTGTAGATATCTTCTGAACTTTCTCTTCTCCAAGGAAAAGAAAAAGTTCCAACTTATCTATTCCTCCCACATAACTGAAGTCTCTGATCCGTGGAATCTTTCTTATGAATCTTCTCTGTACCAACTCTAATGCTTCCACATCCTTCCCAAAGACTGGTGCCCAGATCCTTCAATAGAGGCTGAACTAGTGTTTTATATAGGTTTTAACATGATTTCCTTTCGTACAAAATGCCCCTATTAATAGAATCTCAGCTACTGCATGCTTTATTAACCACTCTCTCAACCTATCCTGCTGCCTCCAATGATCTATGCAAGCATCCACCCAGATCTCTCTGTTTCTTTGTCCTCTTTATTTTATATTACGTTGCTTTGTTCTTCTTAACAAAATGAATCATATTTCAGACTTCTCTGCAATAAATTTCATTGACCATTCAGCTACTCTTTCTATCAACCTATGTACTCCTAAGCTTCTACACGAACCTCACCAAGAAGTTAAGAGCTGTAGCCATTGATGGATATGGCAAAGGGTGAATTAGATTAATGAAGACTGATGTCTGTGGTGGCGGGGCTGCTGGTGGAGACCAAGATGGATCATTCAGGTGCCCAGTTTCTTTGTTACAAAGATACAAACATATGAGGTTAAGAGCAGGAGGAATCTTACACAGCCCCTCAATCCTACTCTGTCATTCAATAAGATCATAGCTGATCTGGTTACTCCACATTCCTGCTTATCCTCTGTAACTTTTAACTGTTTGTTTGTAAAGAATCTAGCTACCTCTGTCTTAAAAATACTCAAAGATTCTAGTTCCATTGACTGTTATGAGGCGAGTTTCAAAGACTCACAGCCCTCTACAAGTAAAATTTCTCCTCATCTCTTACCTGAAGTAGGCAGCCCTTTTTGTTTTTATCAGTGACACCTAGTTCTAGACTCTACCTTAAGAAGAAATATCTTTTCCACATTTACCCTATCAAGTCCCCTCAGGATCTGAGATGTTTCCATCAAGTCCCCTCATATTCTTCTAAACACTAGCAGATATCAGCTCAGTCTGTTCAAACTGTTGTCATAAGACAACCCATCCAGGTATTAGTCCAGTAAACCTCTGAACTGCTTCCAATGAATTTACATCCTTCCTTAAGTAAAGAGATCAACATTGTACACAATAGTCCAGATGCGGGAACTCCAATGCTCTCTATAACTGAAGCCTAACCTCTCTACTCTTACATTCAATTCCTTTCACAATAAACCATCACATTCTGTTCACTTTTCTATTCCATACCCCTGCATACATGCAATATGGCAACTTTCTCTGCAATTTCCCACCATTTGGATAATAAACTTTCTTTTCATTCTTCCTGTCAAAACCTCAAATCATTTCACGTTTTGCCACAAGATACTCCTGTTGCCAGATCTTTGCCCACTCACTTAACTTATCCCCTTGTAGCTTCCTACATCTTCACAACTTATTTTCTAATCTTTCATTGTGTTATTGGCAAAATTAGTAAACATACTTTTATCCACTTTAGATAATCTTTTATATAAGTTGTTAGAAGTTGAATCCCCAGCACTGAGCCATGTGGAGCATCACCCATTACATCTTGCCAACTGGAAATTACCCATTTATTCCTAGGCAGTTTCCTGTTCACCAGCTAATCTTTTACCTATGCCAATATGTCATCAGCCTATGGCAAGAACTTTGATTTTCCACAATAACCTTTGATGTTGCACCTGGCCAAATGCCCTCTGGAGATGGATGTGCAGTACATACATTGGTTCCACTTCTTCCACAATTACATGTTGTTTCTCCAAAGAACTTCTTATTGTTCCAACATTATCGGCTCACACTTCTAGCGAAATATTGTCAATATTAAATGAACATGGGCAATTCTGGATGACAGTGAATGGTATTTGTTATGCTAATGCAGCAAATTATGAGCCATTATTCTTTTATTGTGTGGTCGGATGGCATACTATGAGTTTAGGATTGAGGCAGACTGTTTGAAAGCAAGGCAAAGTCAAAACTGCGCTCAATCTTACACTACAAAGTAACACTATTTATTATATAGTATGCTATAAATGGTAATCATAGGCATGCCAGGCTCTGACTTATGATTAGATCAAGTATGGACTGATCTGTTTTGATGTGTTCATGTCAATGTGCAATGAGGATGCCTCCTTATTACAGAGCATTACAGTGTGGTATTGTTCTTCCAGAATGTTCTTACTTTATTCACTCTGTGCTGTTTATGCTCAGTGATGTGCAGTTCTGTGTCATCATAGCAAGGTTGCTCCAGGGTCCTATTGCCCTTCCATAGAAATGATACTTGTTTGTAATTAGCACCTGGTATAGAAACATAGAACAAAAACAGAAGCTGCTGGAAAAGCTCAGCAAGTCTGGCAGCATCTGTGAGGAAAAATCAGAGTTAACGTTTTGGGTCCGATGACCCTCAGAATAGAATCTGCAGTTCTTTCGATTTTTGTAGAACTATAGAAACTAGGTGTAGGAGTAGGCTGTTCAGCTCTCTGAACCTGCTCTGCCATTCAGGATGGTCATGGTTGATCCTCGATCTCAATCTTGTATTCCCATTTCCTCACCATACCTCTCGATGCCTATACATTTTTAAAAATTATCTCTCTTTCCTGAATTCATTCAGTGACTTAGCCTCTACTGCCTTCTTTAATGGTGAATTCCACAGGTTCACTACCCACTGTATGGAGAAATGTTTCCTCATCTCACTCATAAATGGCCCACCCTTATCCTGAGACTGTGTCCGGTGGTTCTAGACTTCCCAACCAGATAAAATGTCCTCTCTGCATTTATCTGTCCAGCCCCTTTAGAATTTGATACATTTCAACCAGCTCCCTCATGTTCTTTGAAACTCTAGTGAATATAGGCCCAGACAAACCAATCTCTCCTCACAGAACAACGCTGCCAAGTCCTGTATCAGCCTAGTGAACTTCCAGCAGTCCCTCTATGGCAAGTACATCTTAGATAGGGAGACAAAAACTGCACACAGGACTCCAGGTGTGGTCTTACCGAGGCCCTAATATATCTGCAGTAAGACATCTTTACTTTTGAACTCAAATCCTCTTGCAATGAAGACCAACATATCATTTGCCTACCTAATTGCTTGCTGCATCTGCCTATTGACTTTTATTGACTGGTGTGAAAGGACACTCAGATCCCTTTGTACATTCACATTTCCTACCACATCACACATTTAAGTGATAGTCCACTTCTGTTTTTCACATTGAAGTGTATAACTTTACATTTATCTACTTTGTACTACATCTGCTATGTTTTTACCAACTCACTCAACTCATCTAAATCACCTTGAAACCTCCTTCCATCTTTCTCACAATGCACAATCTCATCCAGCTTGTGTCATTAGCAAACTTGGAAATGTTACATGTGATCGCCTCATCCAGGTCATTAATATATATTGTGAATAGCTGGGACCCTAGCACTGATCCCTGTGAAACCCTGCTAGTGATTGCCTGCCACTCAGAAAAATACCCATTTATCCCCACTCTCTGTTTCCTGCATGCAAGTCAATTCTCGATCCATGACAATATATTAAGCCCGATCCCAAGTGCTTTAATTTTATCCACTAACTTCTAACAGGGCACCTAGTCAAAAGCATTCTGAAAATCCAAATACATAACAGCACTTATCCTAATCTAATCTACTAGTTACAGCCTCAAAAATGTTATGATCATAGAATTCTTACAGTGCAGATAGAGGCCATTTGGCCCATCAAGTCTGCACTGACTGTGTAAAGAGCATGCCACCACATTAACCAAGGCTAATCAACCTATCTGCACACAATAGGGCAATTTAGCATGGCCAATCCACCTAATCTGCACATCTTTGGACTGTGGGAGGAAACAAGAGCACCCGGAGAAAACCCACACAGACACAGGGAGAATGTGCAAACTCCACAAAGACAGTTACTCGAGGCTGGAATCAAACCTGGGTCTCTGGCACTATGAGGCAGCAGTGCTAATCACCATGCTACTGTACCATCCTGTACTCCAGCACACTTGTTAAGTGTGGTATGTCATAGAGTTTACTTATTTGGATAAAAAAAACACTTAAATTTATTGAGATTAATAATCTAATACAGGAGATCCTTGAATTATGAACCTATAACTCACGATTGCTTGTAGTCACAAATGCGATCCCATACAGGGGTGTAATTTTAAAGTTCCGATACGCTAATATTTCCTGTATTTATGGTTGTCTATTTCACATTGTCCTGCATTGTATTCCGACTTACGTGCAAACTGACTTGAGAACTGGCTCAAGAGCAGAACCTGGGGCAGCCTGTATGTTACATAATATACAAACAGAGTCTAAAACTTCAACTAACCATGGAGCAATCTGCTTGATCTTCGAGTTTTAATAATTTGTAGGACTGTAAATCTGCCATCTGTTATCTTATCCCAACATCTACACTGGTGTTTTGCAGATCAACACTATTAGAGTTTGCGAGGTCAGCAGTTAATGTCAGAATTCTGAGGACTCCACACAATCAATAAACTGATGTATGAATCCAGAATCACTAGAACAATTAAAAAATGACTTGCATTTATATTGTACTTTATAAGACCACAGGACACCCGAAAGTGCTTTAGAGTGAATAGATGACTATTGTGTTTAGTCATTGTTGAAATTTAGGAAATGCAGCGCTAATTTGTGTACAGCAAATCAATGGGACATTAATCCGTTTTTTAAACGTGATGTTTATTGAGGGATATAAATAGTGTAGGACATTGGGATTTCTCCTTTGCTGTTCTTTGAAATTGTACCATGGGATCTTTTACATTTGACTGAGACAACAGATGAGGGACGGAAACAGAAATTGCTAGAAAGGCTCCGCAGGTCTGGCAGCACCTGTGGAGACAAATCAGGGTCAATGTTTCAGCTTCAGTGACCCTTCCTCAGAACAAGCAGGGCCTTGGTTTAAAGTCTTATCCAAAAGATGGTTTCTCCCTAACTACAGCACCTAGTGTGAGCCTTGGTTTATTTGCGCTGAAGTCTTGGGATTGGGATTTAATGCCACGGCCTACTGACTCAGTGGTAATTTTGGTACCAGCTGAGCAGCGACTGACATATCTTCACCTTGAAACCCCGCCCCACAGAGCTGTTTCATAAAACCTTTTAGGTTTATAAACAGTCTAAATCTAGGAAACTAACAAATGCTAAAATTCAGTTGGCTAAATTATCTCATATGAACTAATTCATATTATATCAATTTTTTATCTCCATTAGAATAGATATGATGCTGAATGAATGAATTTACTTTTTCTTATTGAATCATCAAAGAGGAAAACATATACATACTACATTTTTAATTCAACATCTTAGAACACAATTTGCAGCATGTAGACATTAAATATTAAAGAATGCAAATTATTTAGTGGGTGGAATTAATGATTGAAGTTACAGCGCCAATGCAGTATTACTTCCTTTTCTGATTATAATTTGGTACTAGGCTCAGTGCCTGAAATTGACATAAATTTGACAACATTTGTAAATGGTTAGACTTCTAAATCAGCTGACTAGTTAATAGCTTTAAATATTATGGTCTTTTGGATATATTAAACATCTAATTAGTTAATCTTATTGCGGAAATGGTTGCAACTTTGGCTGTGATTCCAGAAGCTTATATAACCTTGACTTTCTGAACTAGTAGCCATACCTTCCTCTAGACTGATCGTGTTGGTCAACTTGAACCAGCAGAATGATGAGCCTGGCTATTGTTGTAATATCCATTACCACTGCATCCAGTTTCAAAGTAGATTGACCCCTCGCGCTGTTAGATATATTTTGACTCACCTTTGTACACTGGATTCACAAATGAACCTCCTCAGTTTTAACCAATTAAAGCGGAATGCTATCATGTTCATCTCTATCATTGCAAATCAGCCTGAACCACGACACCAGGGATTTCAAGACTTCTGGTTAACTAAGAAGGAAATAAAACAGACATGCCAGGTAGGAGGTTCACTCACTTTCTCGCACCTTTCACATTGAAAAGTAATCTTTATTTCTTAGCATTCTGTCATGGCAGGAGTGAATTTAGTAACTGAGTGGTAAGCAGGTTGATAGAGGAGGAGGTTTCAGTGCTGTCTTCTCACGGGAGTCGTGGGAAGTCCCAGGAAGCCTCTCACTAACATGAGTTAATTAAGCTATCAGTTCTCAACACGGGAAACTTACCAATGTGAGAGTGGGAAATCAGAATATATTGTTACTTTTCAATTACCTAGAGTGGCAGTTTAAAAGGGATCTTCGTATCTCCCATGGCGTACAGGTAGGCAGCTTGATCACAGAACTTGCAGTATTTTCCCTTAAAACAACAAGAGTCCCAACCAAGGGTACAGTATATCAGGCTGTTTTTGAGCAGGCTACATCAAATTCCCTTCAGGTGAAAACAAACAAAAGACATCTCAAGAAAATGTCTCCTGAAAAACACACTGTGAAGCTTTCACGTCAACAGAGGAAAATGAAGGACGGGAAAAGCTCTTCACTCATGGTATGTGGAGTATTGTGAAGAAATCTCTATTATCAACCAGAGATAGTAAGAACTGCTGATGCTGGAATCTGAGATAACAAGGTGTAAAGCTGGATGAACACAACAGGCCAGGCAGCATCAGAGCAGCAGGTAAGTTGACATTTTGGGTCAGGACCCTTCTTCCTCCAGCTCCACACTGTGTTAGCTCTATTATTATCCTGCCATCCTACACCAAGTCCTGCCCCTCCCAATACCAGCGGCAGGGAAAAAAAGCCAGGACAAAGAAAATTCTTCTCTAACACTCTTAGGCAATGAAAACTGTCCAGGAGATCCAATAGACCAAGTATCAACTTGAACTTGAGTCCATTCAGTCCTCCACACAATTATAGGCATTTTCCTCTTTTCCCACCCTCCTCATTATTAATGATTGTACCCACTTAAAGCCTATTTCATCTTCACCTCTTAACAAAGGTTATTGAGCTGAACAATTAACTCTTTCTATCTCCATAGATGCTTTCCAGACCTGCTAACACTTTCAACATTTCTTGTTTTGATTTTCAGATTTCCACAATCCACTGTGTTTTGCTTTTGCATTAAGAGCTTATGCCTCTGTCATGCTTTCTATGTTTTGGTCTAGCCACAGACATCAAAATTAAACCTCCTACTGGCATGTCTGTTTTATTTCTTTCTTAATTAACTAGAAGTCTTGAAATCCCCTGGTGTGGTGGTTCAGGCTGATTGGCAAGTATAGAGATAAATATGAGTAATGCATTAGACTTAGATTGGGTAAAACTGAAGAGGTTCATTTGTGAATCTAGTGTACAAAGGCAAGTGAAAATATATCTAAAAGTGTGAGAGGTGAATCTACTTTGAATCCGGATACAGAGGTAATGGACATTACAACAGTAGCCGGGCTGTTCATTCTGATGGTTCAAGGTGACTGACACCACCAATCTAGAGGAAGGTATGGCTACTTCGAGACGTTGTCGAGGGGTGAGACAGGAACAAATGGGTTGGGTTAGGTTTCGCTGAAGCAAGGAAAGCTCATAGGTAGAGGAATGTCTGGCTGGTCTAAAGGAAGACAGATGAAACGCACAGCAGCTTGATCAATGGAGTGGTGTGGGGGAAGTAACAGCAAGTTGTAAACCCATCTTTGTCTGAGGAATTACAAAATGTTCGGGAGAAGTGTCGAGGGGCAGTGGCAGAAAATAGTCAGGACAGGAATGTCAGCTTGACCACTCCAAATATTGCAGAGCATTCTTGAGCTCAAAGAGATTACAGAGATCAGAAGAGATAAGGCCATGTTAGGATTTGAACACAGTAAGAGTTTTGAATTTGAGCTTTTGTTGGACTGGGTGTTAATGCAGATCTAGGTCTACAGAGGTAATGGGCAAACAAAGTATGGTGCAAGGTGGAATACAAACAACAGAGCTCTGGATTGGGCCTAGTTTATGAAGCAAAGTAAAAGCCTTTTATTACCTTAAAACCTTAAGCTATAATAAAATCTTTTCATAGCGTTGACTTGCAAAAGTGAATCAAATTCAGATTTAAGATTATGAACTATGTTTAAGATTATTATCATATTTCAGGGAATATTCACAGAATATGAGTGTGTGTTATGGACTAGACCAAACCCCTTGTAAATATCTCAAGGGAATAGCCAAGATCCTAACCATTATCTTATTTAAAGGCAAGTGTGAGGTACTGTGTTCCAGGTGTAATTCAATTGGTTATACTACTTGGCTTTAAGCAGAACACACTTTATTCTTGACCCAAGTTAAGATATAAATGAAAGAAAAAAGAATTGGTATAACTTTAACTCTATTAGAAACCTTAACAGAATAATAGATTATTTAACTTCTAAACAGCAACTGTTCCAATGCAGTAACATCCCGTAACCACACCCTTTGCAAAGACAAATTCAATAAAATAAATCATCTGACATACAATTCTGGCAGAGAAAGAGAACCCTTTTTTCTCCTGTATCAAGGAGAGACAGGGACAGCTTCCACCGCCAACTTTCAAAACCCCAACAACTACTGAAAGCTAAACTAAAATCCTTGTTTGTGTGAGGGCCTGTCTCCACCCATTCACGCTGTTTTTATTGTTTGAACTTAAAAAAAAACCCAAGGCCTCACAAGCTGTTTACTTTATTGGACAGACCGCTTGGTACTTCTGTCTCAACCTCTCTTCAAATATACCTCTTAAAGCTACAGTACCATTGCAGTGTGTAAGTTCTCCTCATAAACATATGGACACCAGGTAACATTCTGGTGAATCGGCAATAAATTTCTGCAAAAGCCAATATAATTCTCAGATGCAATGCTCAGCACTGTCCACATTGTTCCAAATGAAGTACAATTAAGATTTCACACAATTGTAACAAAACTTCCTCCCTTTTATGTTCAAGCTTTCTAAGCGTAACGGAAACTTTTTTTATTTATGCTTTTACACAATGTGGACATCATTGACTAGGCCAGCATTTGTTGCCAATCCCAATTTGACTTTGAGAAAGTTGTGCTGAGCCACTTTCCGTAACAACTGCTGTCACATGATGTAGGTGAGCTAATCGTGATGTTCGGGAAAAATTCGAGGATTTTGACCCAGTGACCGTGAAAGAATAATGATATAGTTTCATGTCAAGATGGTGTGTAGCTTGGAGAGGAACATTTTTCCACACTGTAGCAGTCCATGTTCAAATGTAATAAGACCTGGACAATATCTAGGCTTGGACTGAAAGCAGCAAGTAACAGTTGTGCCACACGAATGCCAGGCAATGACTGTCTCCAATAAGAGACAATCTAAACCAACCCTTGACATTCAATGGGGTTACCATCACTGAATTCTCCATTATCAACAGCCTTGGGGTTACCATTGATCAGAAACTCAACTGGACTTGCCTTATAATGGCTACAAGAGTGGGCAGTGAGTGACTCAAATCCTGACTCCCCGAAGTCTATCCATCATCTACAAGGCATATATCAGGAGTGTGATGGAATACATCCCACTTACCTGGATGGGGTGCAGCTCCAACAATACTCAAGAATCTTGATACCATCCAAGACAAAGCAGCCCACTTAACTGGCATCAAATTCACAATCAACCACTCCTTCCACCACTGACATTCGGTAGCCACAGTGTGTATCGCCTACAAGATGCACTATAGAAATTCACCAAAGATCCTCAGACAGCACCTTGAAACCCAAGACAACTTCCATCTAGACGGACAATGATGTGGGAATACTATCAATTGCAAGTTCCCTTCCAAGCCACTGGCCATCCTGACATGGAAATGTATCACCGTTCCTTCAATGTCACTGGGTCAAAGTCCTGGAATTCCCTCCCGAATAGCATTTTCAGAGCCATAGAATCATTCAGCACGGAAACAGGCCCTTCGGTCCAACCAGTCCATGCCAACCATAATCTCAAACTAAACTAGTCCCACCTGCCTGCACTTGGTCCATATTCCTCCACAAGTTTTATTCACGTATTTATCCAAATGTTTTTTATACATTTAAACTATACCCATAGCCACTGCTTCATCTGGAAGTTCATTCCACAAATGAACCACTGTGTAAAAAAGAAAAATGCCCTTCATGTCTTTTGTAAATTTTTCTTCTCTCACCTTAAAAATATGCCCCCAGTCTTGAAAACCCCGACCCTAGGGAAAAGACACCTGTCATCCACATTATCTATACCCCTCATGAATTTATAAATCTCTATAAGGTCACCTGTCAACCTCCTGCACTCCAGTGAAAAAAGTGTCAGGCCAGCCAACCTGTCCTTATAACTCAAATCCTCCATTCCTGGCAACAGCCTGGTTAATCTCTTCTGAATCCTCTCCAGCTTAATAAAATTCTTCTTATAACAGGGAGACTAGAACTGGACACAGTACTCCATAAGAGGCCTCACCAATATCCTGTACAACCTCAACATACCATCCAAACTCCTATACTCAAAAGCTCTGAGCAATGGAGTCAATGGGTCAACCACCCTGTCTACACGTGATCCAAACTTCAAAGAATTATGTACATGAACCCCTTGGTCTTTCTGTTCTACAACACTACCCAAGGCCCACTTTTCATTGTGTAAGTCCTGTCCTTGTTTGTTTTACCAAAATGCATTACCTAACATTTGTCCAAATTAAACTTTATCTACTGCTCTTTAGTCCATTGATCCAAATGATCAGGATCTCTTTGCAATCTTAGATAAACTTCACTATTCACTATACTACCAGTCTTGGTGTTATCCGCAAACTTAGTAACTATGCCTTCTTTACTCCCATCTAAATCATTTACATAAATGACAAACAGAAGTGGACCCAGCACCGACCCCTGTGGTAAACTGGTTACAGGCCTCCAGTCTGAAAAGCAACCTTCCACCATCACATTGTCTCCTGCCATTAAGCCAATTCTGTATCCAATTGGCAAGCTCACCCTCAATCCCATGTGATTCAACTTTACTAATTAGTCTACCTTGCGGAATCTTGTGAAAGGTCCAAGTGAACAAGGTCTACCTCTCTGCCTCATCAATCTTCTTGGTTACTCCCTGAAAAAAATTCAATCAAGTTTGTGAGACATGATTTCCCTCATGCGAAACCAGGCTGACTATCTCTAATCATTCTTTGCTTCTCCAAATGCATATAAATCCTATCTTTCAGAATCACTTCCAACAACTTACCCACTTATGTTGCAATACAAATATTTGCAGTGTAAGAGATAACAAGGTGTGGAGCTGGATGAACACAGCAGGCCAAGCAGCATCATAGGAGCAGGAAGGCTGACGTTTCGGGCCTAGACGCTTCTTCAGAAATGGGGAAGGGGAAGGGGGTTCTGAAATAAATAGGGAGAGAGGGGGAGGTGAATAGAAGATGGATAGAGGAGAAGAAAGGTAGAGAGGAGATAGACAGGTCAAAGAGGCGGGGATGGAGCCAGTAAGGGTGAATGTAGGTGGGGAGATAGGGAGGAGATAGGTCAGTCCAGGGAGGATGGACAGGTCAAGGGGGCGGGATGAGGTTAGTAGGTAGGAGATGGGGGTGGGGCTTGAAGTGAGAGGAGGGGATAGGTGGGAGGAAGGACAGGTTAGGGAGGCGAGGACGAGCTATGCTGGTTTTGGGATGCGGTAGGGGGAGGGGAGATTTTGAAGCTTGTGAAGTCCACATTGATACCATTGGGCTGCAGGGTTCCCAAGCGGAATATGAGTTGCTGTTCCTGCAACCTTCAGGTGGCATCATTGTGGCACTGCAGGAGGCCCAGGATGGACATGTTGTCTGAGGAATGGGAGGGGGAGTTGAAATGGTTTGCGACTGGGAGGTGGAGTTGTTTAGTGTGAACCGAGAGTAGGCGTTCTGCAAAGCGGTCCCCAAGTCTCCGCTTGGTTTCCCCGATGTAGAGAAGGCCGCAGCAGGAACAGCGGATGCAGTATACCACCTTAGCAGATGTGCCGGTGAACATTTGCTTGATGTAGAAAGTCTTCTTGGGGCCTGAGCTGGAGTTGAGGGGGGAGGTGTAGGGGCAGGTGTAGCACTTCCTGCGGTTGCAGGGAAAAGTGCTGGGTGTGGTGGGGCTGGAGGGGGGTGTGGAGCGGACAAGGGAGTCACGGAGAGAGTGGTCCCTCCAGAAGGCAGATAAGGGTGGGGAGGGAAAAATGTCTTTGGTGGTGGGGTCAGATTGCAGATGGTGGAAGTGTCAGAGGATGATGCGTTGGATGTGGAGGTTGGTGGGGTGGTACGTGAGGATGAGGGGAATTCTGTTTTGGTTGTTATTGCGGGGACGGGGTCTGAGAGATGAGTTGCGGGAAATGTGGGAGACGTGGTCGAGGGCGTTCTCGACCACTGAGAGGGGGATGTTGCGGTCCTTGACAAATGAGTACGTCTGAGATGTATGGGAGTGGAATGCCTCATCCTGGGTTATGTTGCCGAAAGAAAGCAAATTTTACAATGAGCCTTTTGAGATATGTAGCGGGGTAGCCAAAGGATTGGTCAGAATGGTTGGCTTTAAGATGTGCTGCTTTAAAACAGGACAAAGCTATTTTAGGGATGGAATTCGATAGCTTAAAGCTTCTGTAGCCAAAAGCATGCCTACATTGGCGGAATGTTCACAATTAGGACAGTACAAGAAGCTGGAATTGGAGGAGCGCAAAGATCTAAAAAAATAGAGGTGGTGATGGAGACACAATGGAGTGAACACATGGAGGGGCACAAATCAAGAATGAGAATTTAAAATTGAAGCATCGCCAGATCAGTCAGTCAATGTAGGTCAGGAAGCAAAGGTGAATGCAACTTGGTGGAATTTAAAATGCAATTAGCAGAGTTTTCATTCAGCTCAGACTTATGTAGTGTAAAAGAAGCTGGGCAAGAGAAAATTAGATGCATCTACTAGTCTAGAAGCAACAATGCATGAAAAGGACTTCACAAATGAACTGATGCAGGGATGAAAAGGAGAAAGCTTATAAAGACATAAAAAATACGAGCGGAAGCCTTTCAGCCCATTGGTCTTCCATTCAACAAGATCATGGTTGATCTGACCCAGGCCTCAACTCCTCTTTCGTATCACATCACAGCCCTCAACTCCCCAATATTTCAAAAGTATACCTCTCTCCTTTTCACTTTTGGAGATCCAGCTTCCAGAACACACTGTGGTACAAATTCCAGACATTCACTGCCCTCTGGGAGGAGAAATTCCTTCTCATCCCAGTTTTAAATGAGAATTCTCTTATTCTCTAACTTAGTCCCCTTATTTTGGAGATTTTTGTTTCTTTGTACATTCACGGGATGAGGGCATCGCTGATCAGGCAGCATTTATTGCCCATCCCTAATTGCCCAGAGGGCAGTTCAGAGTCAACCACATTGCTGTGGGTCTGGAATCACATATAGGCCAGATCAGGTAAGGATAGCAGTTTCCTTCCCTAAAAGACATTAGTGAACCAGATGGGTTATTCCTGACAATCGACGATAGATTCACAGTCATCATTAGACTCTTAATTCCAGATATTTTGTTCAATTCAAATTCCACCATCTCTGTGGCAGGAGTCAAACCCGGTCCCCAGAATGTTATATGGGTCTTTGGATTAACAGTCCAGCAATAATACCACTAGGCCATAGCCTCTTCCCAGGGTCCTCCAATTGGAATTACTTCTCAATATCTACTCTCTCAAGCAACCTCAGAATTTAACCTATACATAATTTCCTTACAGATTACTTTATGCCCTCAACATAACATGTCCATCCGCCTAGTTGTGTCACTTGCAGGTGCATTACATTCTATCCATTCCTCCATGTCATGAAGTATTAAATAATCATAAACAGTAGTAAATAACTGAGACACTCGGATTGATCTTTGCAGCACTCCATTAGTTTTGTATTTCCAACTTGGAAATGACCCATTAAGTGCGTCTGTCTTCTGTGTTAACCAACCCTCAATCCATCCTAATCCATTGCCAGTGATGTAAACAGTTACGTGAATTTGTGCAGTAGCCGTTTATGTGGCACTGAACAAAACTTCTTTCTGAAAATTCAAATACCATACATCTACCAGTCCCTTTTGTGAACTACATTTCTCATCACATTAAAGCACTCTAGCTCATTGTGGGTCAACCCACAGCAGGTGGACTGCAGCGGTTCAAGAAGGCAGCTCACCCCCACCTTCTCAAGGAGGGCAAGGGATGAACAATAAATACTAGACAGCTAGTGATGCCCATGTGTCACAAGTGAATAAAAAAATCTACTATCCTAGTCCTTCTAGGTTGTAGAGACTGCAGGGTTAAAATGTCACTTTGAAGGAACCTTGGTGAGTTATGTTGTAGATGACACACATAGTGGGATTGTGCATCATTGGAAGGACTGAACATTTAAGTTGATGAATGGGGTGACAATCATTCATCCCTTGTTCTGGATTTCTCCGACAGAAATTTTCAAAAATCTGTCCGATCAATTTGTTTTAAAGCCATAAAAATCTCAATAAAGTCATTTCTTTACATCTATTTTCTAGGGAACATCATTTATTTCCTGATTGATATTGGCCTTCTTGTGATTTGCACTTTTCCAAGCAAGTGGGGAGTATTCCATCACGTTTCTGACCTGCGCCTTGTAGATGTTAGACAGGGGCTGTGGGTGGTCAGGAGGTGAGTTATGGCAGATTTCTCAGCCACTGACCTGCTGTTGTATTTATATGGGTGGTCAGGTTCAGTTTCTGCTCAAAGGTAATCCTCAGGATCATTGATAATAAAAGATTCAGCCATAGCAATACCACTGAATGTCAAGGAGAGATGGTTGCTTCTCTCTTGTTGATCATTTTCTGGCACTTGTATGGTGAACATATTACTTGTTCCTGAACATCCTGAATACTGTCTGACTCTTGCTGCATATAGACATGGATTCTTCAATATCTGAGGAGTCATTAAACATTCTATTAACCCATTGTTTATATTTTATGCTTGATGGAGAATGGAAGGTGTAAGATAAGGCAACGATTTAGTGTCATCATATTATAATCTCTGTTCACTCCATAATTATATTCAGGACTATAGACATTAGTTAGATTCCATGATATGAGTACCAATACACAAAATTACTATAATTTAATGCATTTAGTCAATGGCTTGGCAAGAGCAGGCAGCTAAATTATTGAATTTGAGGTTAGGTTTCATAGTCATGTCCCTAAAGGCACATTTCAAAAATCATGTGACATCGCCTAGTACTATTTCACGTCCTAAAAGAAAACAAAGAACTGCAGATGCCGGAGATCTGAAACAAAAATAGAAATTTCAAGTGAAACACAACAGGTCTGACAGCATCTGTGGGAAGAAAGCAGCATTAATGTTTCAAGTATGGAGACGTTTCATCACAACTGAGTTCCGCCAGCAATTTCTGTTTTTAAACTATTTTACACCCACTGTTTTAAGTGAATCCACACTTTTTAGATGCAGGTTGATGGAAGTGATATTTTCTTGCTACAGAAACACATTCAGAAAATTATCCTCTTGCAACTTTTCTGATCTGCGTGGCTCAGATCCAGTTTGACTGCAGTTGCCCAGTGAACCAGTTCAGAGTGCATTAATCTAACATTTCTGCTGGCAGCGAGGAGTGAATATCATTGACCTGTGAGCAAGTTAAAACATAATGTTGACGCATATTTAATTAAACTAAGCAGATGTAGTAACAGTTAATGTCATTTATTCAGGTTTGATGGCAGACCCCTGTTTAAGAGCAAGCCTGCAGATAGGCTTATGATACTTTTGAGATTGAAAGGGCTAGAGAAAAAAAGTTTGAAACAATCACATTGCAAGAAAAGTCATTAATTCACAGCTTAAAAATATAACTCAGGAAGAAGAGTTTGCAACTGAATAAAATTCAAACTTGGTTATGGCCCAGGAAAAGATGTACTAATGTTGAGATTTGTGGATCTGGCTTACTTTTCTTCTCTATTTACATTTCTGACTATCAGCTGTGGCTCAGTGCTTATACTCTCATCTCTTCATTGGTAGGTTATGGCCCCAAATTCCACCCAGCAATCTGAGAACATTGTCCTGCTGACAGTCCATTGCAATACAGAAGGAGTGCTGCAACGTCAGAGGTCCTGTTTTCCAAATAAGATACTGCTGTCTGGAACTATCTCTCCTTTCAGAATGCGTGAAGGATTTCACATTGGTATGTAAGAGCAATAGTGATGTTCTGGCCTAGATAACAAGCGTGGGGCTGGATGAACACAGTGGGTCAAGCAGCATCATAGGAGCAGGAAAACTTGACGTTTCGGGCCTAGACCCTTCATCAGAAATGGGGGAGGGGAAGAGGGTTCTGAAATAAATAGGGAGAGAGGGGGAGGCGGATAGAGGATGGATAGAGGAGAGGATAGGTGGAGAGGAGGCAGACAAGTCGAAGAGGCAGGGATGGAGCCAGTAAAGGTGAGCGTAGGTAGGGGGGTAGGGAGGAGATAGGTCAGTCCAGGGAGGACGGACAGGTCAAAGGGGCGGGATGATGTTAGTAGATAGGAGATGGGGATGGGGCTTGAGGTGGGAAGAGGGGATAGGTGAGAGGAAAAACAGGTTAGGGAGGTGGAGATGAGCTGGGCTGGTTTTGGGATGCGGTTGGGGGAGGAGAGATTTTGAAGCTTGTGAAATCCACATTGATACCATTGGGCTGCAGGGTTCCCAGGCTGAATATGATTTGCTGTTCCTGCAGCCTTCGGGTGGCATCACTGTGGCATTGCAGGAGGCCCAGGATGGACATGTCTTCTGAGGAATGGGAGGGGGAGTTGAAATGGTTCGCGACTGGGAGGTGCAGTTGTTTGTTGCGAACTGAGCGCAGGTGTTCTGCAAAGCGGTCCCCAAGCCTCCGCTTGGTTGACCTGTCCGTCCTCCCTGGACTGACCTATCTCCTCCCTACCCCCCTACCTACACTCACCTTTACTGGCTCCATCCCCGCCTCTTCGACTTATCTGCCTCCTCTCCACCTATCCTCTCCTCTATCCATCCTCTATCCGCTTCCCCCTCTCTCCCTATTTATTTCAGAACCCTCTTCTCCTCCCCCATTTCTGATGAAGGGTCTAGGCCCGAAACGTCAAGTTTTCCTGCTCCTATGATGCTGCTTGACCTGCTGTGTTCATCCAGCCCCATGCTTGTTATCTCGGATTCTCCAGCATCTGCAGTACCTTTTATCTCTATTATCTGTGATGTTCTGGCCAATAGTTTTTCCTTAACATATATATTAAAGCAGTTTACCTATTTATTTGTTTCTGCATTGACATTTGAAAATTGTTTGCAGGTTTCATACAGCACAGTGGCAACTACAATTGACAGTGTTTCATTGGCTGGAAGATCGTTCGGGCCATTCTACAGCTGTGGAAGGCACTACACCAATATATGGACGTACAAAATAGGAGCAGAATTAGACCACTTGGCCCCTTGAGCCAATCAATATGGTCAGAGGTTATTTATTAATGTCATGAATTCCACGCCCCTTCTACCCTGATAACCTTTGATTTCCTTGCCTAATAAGTATGTATCCACCTCTGCTTTAAAATATTTAAAGACTCCACTTCTATTGCCTTCTGAAGCAAAGAGTTTCAAAGGCACACAACCCTCTGAGAGAAAAATAACTCTCCTCAGCTCTGTACTAAAAGGACAACGCCCTTTTAAACCTAGGACCTGCCTAGGTCCAGACTGACCCATAAGATGAAACAACCTTTTGACATCTGCCTTGTCAAGACAATTCCGGATCTTATACATTTCCGTCCAGTTGCTCTTCACTCTTCTACACTCCAGGGGCTTCTAAGGCCCAGCCTGTATAACCTATCTTCATGAGATAACCAGCTCATTCCAGGTAAAAGTGGCTATCATAGTCCTAGAGGACCGCGGTCTCATTACAGAGGGAAGACTGTGCCTCAAGCAAGGGGCAAGGTTGAGAAGGCAGGACCTTCATGGTGATCTCAGCCAGAGTAGGAATTGACCCTGTGCCATTATCTGTCAGCCAGAGCTCCCTGATTGGACCAATCAGAGAGCTTATATTCTATGAGGGCCACCTGGCTGAACCTGTTACAATCACTACACTTTCAGAATTTAAAAAAAATTTTAAAAAAATATTTGTAGTATCTGGTCCTGATTGTTGGTGTATTTCTGCTTTTCTCTCACTCTCTCTCTCTGTCCCTTCCTGCCACTTTCTGACCTTCATTTCCCATAATTTTTTTTCTGTGACTTTGTCTCTATTCTTTGACATACCACATTATTCTATTAAATATCTCTTGCCTTACTTTTACTTGAAACCCATCTATAAAAATATAAGTTCATTCTTTATCTTGTGTACATTCATTGTGTTAGTCTGAAGGAAAGTGGAGGCTTGTGTTATGATTGCAGCTGATTTTATTACTGGTCAAACCAGATCTCCCAGACTGAAATCTGACTTGATAGATCACTTTTTTAATCCTAAAGAGGTAGTTTTTCACTAAAACACAGCACGTAATGCTGCACATTTGGTTCTAAGAATAAAGCAAAAGTTTGTTATCCGAAAGAAATGAAGATAAGTTTTAACGAAGTTTATATTTAGAGATTTTGAGACACACAGTAAAATACAATCTCATTAATTCCAACAGCAGCCTTTTATGGTACCCAAATACCAGAGACAAATTCCCTTCTCTATCCTATGTATAGGACTTAACACAGTTGCTGCTTCTGTTCCTGGTCTTAAGAATCAGATAGCCTCTTCCTTGAGTCTTCATACAACAGAGCTTAGACTTCTCAGCTTCAAACAAGGTTTTCAGAGTTTTAACTTCACATTTCAAGTCTGTGATCTTCAAATTAAATTCGTTACAGTGAGGTAACCTACTTCTGAATAATTCTAAACTCCTTCTTCAGAGAAACTGTTCTACACACATTCAGCTTCAACCTGTTCTAGATACCCTCTAACTAAAGCACAACTTCTTATTCTGTCCACTTGTAAAACTCACCCAATGAAAACAAAATTCTGTTATTCTCCAGGAACTCTCTCTCTCTCCTATAGTGTTTTAAAAGAAATCACCATGGCTTCCAAAATACTTAACAAGTTTACCATTAAGCCATTTTATATACACAGACCAAAATCCATATACCACTAATTCAAAACCAAACTAAAACAAGATATTAAATCTATGTATGTAACACATTTTACATCACAGTTGAAATTAACAAAATTATAAACTACATTACAGCAGCTTATAGGATCTACATAAATATCAGCGCTATTGGGAAAGTAGAGTTCTGAACGATTACAGACAGAGAGAGAGAGGGATAGTTTGCAGGATCTGAATGTCTCCTCCACTCTGTGCTGCCCTTGGCACTTATGGTTTTGAACACTCTGCAGTTAAACCAATCAGAGGGCTGTTGTCAAGCAGAATTTCCTTAATTCAAAATATTCTCAGAGTCACTCGGTCTCAAATTCTTCTTCTTACTGCTTCCAAAAAGGAACATTGTATTGCACAGCTATATGCAATACTTGATTTCTAGTCGTAAAACTCTCCAGTTATTTCAGTTATAGATCAAAGGAAAAGTTGCTGATAAAGGTAAGCCTGAGAATTGGGAGTATTTTAAAATTCTACAAAGGAAGATAATGAAAAATATTAAGAAGAGGAACTCAAAATAAACAAGTAGAGAAAATCATGAAAGCAACTTGCAGAAACTTTTCTAGGTATGTAAATGAGGAAGAAAATAGCAAAAAGAAATGGTAGGTTCTTTATAAAGGGAGTCAAGAGTATCTATAATTGTGGAATAAAGCAATGACCGTGAAACTAAGTAAATACTTTGGCCAGAAATCTGTAAGAGCTTGAATAATGTGAACTATAGTAAACAAAAATGTGGCAGGATCACATGCGAAGTTCAGTAAGAGCTTACCTGATGTCAGGAACATCACACTGCATCTTTCAACTCATTTCCATGGATCAAGGTGCAATTCTCGCTCAGCAGCTGCAAAAAGTCTATGAAGAGGCTTCACTGCTTGTTAACGACCTTATTAACAGCAGATCTCCACTCAGCAATATGCAGCTATCTATCGCATCACCAGCTCCGAGCAAACTGAATGCTGGGAATTCTCAGCATGGAAGTTAGATTGGCTATCCAGTGGATTGATCTCACTCTTAGTCCAAAGCATTGGACACCAGGCACCAACATCTCAGGGCATGCTCCATAGTCACCAATTATCATCACCGCACGTCCACTGATGTTGGCATCTGAAAAATGCCAGCATCTAAGAACCCTCATGGCACATCACTGATTCACTTTGAACACAATGCTGCACTTCAGGGCTCAATGGTAACTCTCACTGTAAAGCTGTAGCAACAACACTCAGGGACAATAACTCAGCTCATGGTTTGGACCAGGCTGCATAACTGGGCTCATGTGTTCTTAGTGCTCACTCACTTTGAATTTGCCTGGAAGTCTTTTTACACTTCGGCCCAGAAAATAGCTAGCTCGCAGTGCTGACGTTGTTTCGACCACATACAATAATATGGGGATAAGGCAGGAACAGGATGCTGATTGTAGATGATCAGCCATGATCACAATGAATGGTGGTGCTGGCTCGAAGGGCCGAATGGCCTACTCCTGCACCTATTGTCTAATAATAGGAAGTTTGTTATGGTTGTCAGCAGATCTCAATCAGGTCAAGGGGAATAAGCTTCACACTGGGGGCTTTCAGCACAGTAAATCAAAGGCAGCTTCTGATACCTGTCCAGAGCTGACCAGTCAGTGAGCCACTCAGGAAGCTCTGAGTCAGGATCCTCTCCTCATAAGAGGTGGCAGCTGAATCTTGGACAGCCCGCACCCATTTTGACATTCTTCGACCCTTTTGGGAACTGTTTTCCTCCTGGAAAAATCAACAGGCAGCAGTTAACAGAGATGGAAATGGATGACACAGCTGCTACTTTTGGCGCAGTGGGGAGGTGTTCCGAGTGAGTGAGTAGCCAGCAGAGAGGGCATGCAGGGCTAGTGCTGTCAGGGACTGAATTAGGTGAGGGTGTGTGGGGAAGACATTGCAGGCAATGGTGAGAGTGTTAAAGCATGAGCCTTGGTGGAAAGTGGGGACAGTCACAGAGAAAGAGTGAGTGCGAGATATGGAGAGAGGATGGTGGCACTTACACTGGTAGAGTGGAGAAGATCATTGACCTTCCTCCTACAATTCAGGGCATTCCTGCAGACAGCTGAGAGTATTTTAACAGGGTGGCAACCTCAGAATAGTGTGGTGATCTGGTCCCACAGCCTCATTGCTGGTCTTCAAGAAAAAGTAAATCCTGCTTCTGTAACCGCCATTTCCCCCCTTCTACATTCAGGTGTACCACCATGGGCAAAGCTGGGCACCAGTTTCTCCAGGTCTGCAGGTCTGCCATGTTCAGGGCAAGTGATAGGAACTGTGACAGTGTTTCTGGGTGCACAATAGCTCAGGCGCCAAGGTTAATGAAAAGAAGTGGTGAATTGTTCCTGAGATAGTAAGATGGGACTGGATCTGGGTGTAAGGGTTACCACTGGGGCATAGGAGGTAGTTTGGTAAGATTTAGTAAGAAAACGTGCTAGGCCTCATGGCAAAACAAAACCTTCAAAGAACTTGATGCAACTTGAACTTAGCTTGAAACAAAACATAAGATTCAGCTCTTTGCCAACAATTTGAGCATAAGGATTAAGTGTAATATTTCCGGTTTGCAGATGACACAAAACTAATTGGGGCAGGGAGAGGTGAGGAGGCTACAAAGATGCTTCAAGTGGATTTGGAGAGGCTTCGTGAGTGGGGAACAATTCAGCAAATGAAATACAATGTGAATAAGTGGCATATTACTCACTTTGGTAAGAAAATCCCGAAGCTGACAGTCGAATCTTACTCAGGGTCTGAGCAACATTGGCCATGGTGAGACCTGTGGCAGAATGAGAGAAGTTTAACAAGGCCCATCTCCACATTAGGAGTGACTCACTTCATCTTTTCTGCTTCTACCAAGCAGCAGATTTTCTCACTAGGCAGCAGTGTGTTGTAAGTTAAGGGAGATTATAACCTGTTAAACACCTTATTAATGACCCAAAACAACGCACCTAACAAGCTGGACATTGAGAAATCTGGAAATAGGTATCAGAGCAGTGCTTGTTGACTTGAATATGTTCAACACCATATGGCATCTCTAGGCACAATCCCTGGGTATCAGCTCCATGCATTCCTTGTTCATGCACACCACCATTCCACATTTGTGAACCCAACAACCACAACAGTAATGACATCTCTCCAACACACTTGTAGCAAGCTCAGGAAGAACAGACTTGCATTACAGCACACATGCTGAATACCATTCAACTTTAGGAAATGCTCAAATTCCCTGCTGGTAAATGATGACCCGTTGTCTGTGACCAAAACTTCTGAGAGCTCGATTATTTCCAAAGAAGCTCGGAAATTTTCTATCATTGACCCCATGTTTGACGAATGAACTATATGCATGTCCAGCCCCTTTGAGTGGGTATCCACAGTGATTAAGCATATTGAGCCCATGAAAGGACCTGCATAGTTGATGTGTAACTGAGTCCAGGGTCTCCCCAACCATTCCCATGAATGTGGGTGAGCTAGCGATGGTAATTTTTGTCCTTGTTGGCACTCTGGGCACTACCCCACCAATTCAGCTATATCTGCATCAAATCCTGCCAACATCTTCATTTTGGACACTCCTGGATGACCCTGGTGGAGTCCAGCCAGTATCTGGTGGTGACCTTTGCTCAGGACAATCACTCTTGCTCCCCGTAATATAATGTCATCCTCAATGGTGATCTGATCTTGCCAGGCCCAAAAAGATTTCAGTTCTGGCTATGATGGTCCTTTTGACTCCCCTATCACCACCTGCTGTTTCAGTTTTGCCAGGACCAGACTGTTTTGCATCCACAGTCTGATATTGTCAGCGGTGACTAGAAGGGTGTCCAGAAAGTTTAAAACTCAACTGTCTCAATGGTGGTAGCACTGGTGGTGTATCTGCCAGTGGGAGGTGGTTCTAGGCATCCGCTTTTGCTACTTGGCCTCTCGGATGACTTTCCAACTTGTAGTTGTACGCACTTAGTATTAGTGCTCACCACTGAATTTGACCTGACACTATGGGCAGAACTGCCTTGTCCTCTTTGAGTAGCCCTCAAAGGGGTTTGTGGTCTGTTACTATTACAAATTTACATTTGTACTGTAAAGGTATTGGTGGAATTTTCTCATACCAAAGATAACCACCAAACCTTTCTTCTCTATCCAGGTTCATTTGTGCTCTGCAACAGCCAACATCTAGATAGCATACACATTCCTCTCCATTGGGCCATCTATGAGCCAACACTACCCTGATACTGTATGGGGACATATCGCAGGTCAGCACCAGATCTCACTTGGGATTATAGTGTGCCAACACGTTAGATGACAATAGTTGCTTCTTCAGTTCCCTAAAAATTATGGCTTGACTACAAGTCTGTTTCCAAAGCTGACCCTTTTTCAATAGCAGGTGTAAGGGTGCCAGCATGGAGGCCAGGTTACATTTGAACTTTCTATAATAATATGCCAATCCAAGGAAAGGCCTAAGCTCTGGTACAGAGTGGGGAGCCAGGGCACCTTTGATCACCCTCGCTTTATCTTCCAACTGGTGTTACCCGGTCTTGTCAACTTTGTAAACCAAGTAGGTCACTTGGGGGGCCTGGAGCACACATTTTTCCCTTCTAAGGCATACGTCCACCTTGGAGAAACATCTAAGGATTATGTCCAAGTTCTCCAAGTGTTCTTTATTGGTCTTCCCAGTTATTAGTATGTCACTCAGATATGTGGCGACTCGGGGTAGACCTTGCAAACTATTCTCCAACGTCCACTGAAAAATAGCACAGGCTGATGATACGCCAAAGCACAGTCTCATGTATTGGTATAAATCCTTATGGGTATTAATTTGTAGCATATTTCTGGGAATCCTCATTTAGTCATGGCTCATGTCCAGCTTTGTGAAGGACAGCTCAACTGCCAGCTTTGAGCATACATCCTTTATGTGAGGGATTGGGTATTTATCCAGCTGTGAGCAGTGGTTTACTGTTTGTTTAAAATCCCCACAAAGGTGAACCGACCCATCAGGCTTCACAATCGGTATGACTGGTGTTGCCCATTCCACAAACTGCACTGGGTTTGATAATTCCTTCACTTTCCAGCCTCCTGGTTTCTGCTTCTACTTTTACCCATAATGCAAATGGCACTGGGCGGGCCTTGTAGAATCATGGGATTGCTTCCTGGTCAACATGCCAGGTGGCCTTGGCTCCTTTGATAGTCCCTAGACTTTCCTGAAAAATTTCCAGGTATTTGAGTCGGACTTCACTCAGGCAGCCATTTTCTGATCAAAAAATGTTGAGCCAATCAAGGTGAATCTTTCTCAATCAATTCCACCCCATCAGGGTTGGGCCCGAAACTTTAACCATGATCAGTGGTAACTGAACCAGCTGCTTCTCATGAGAGATTGGAACCAAAGTTGTACCCTTAAACTGTATGGCTTCCCCAGTGTAGGTTCTCAATCTAGCTGTTGTTAAGCAAACTTAAAGGTTGGAATTTAGAGTGAATTTTGGTTAAGGTTCTGCAATCACTGATACAGCCGTGCTGGTAGCATCCTCCGTTTGAACTGGGTGATCATTTAACAAGACATTTATTTTGATTTGGCTTTGAATGTTTCCCAGAAATTTAACTATTCCAAACCTTTCAAGGGTGTACAGTCTTCTGGATACCAGCATATGAGTTATTTTAAAAACCAAAAGAACTGCGGATGCTGTAAATCTGGAACAAAAACAAAGTTGCTGGAAAAGCGCGGCAGGTCTGGCAACATCTGTGAAGGACAAATGGATGTGAAGGACATATGAGTTATTTTACTCATCTCAGACCTTTTGCTGTCTTGAGACTGCATACTGACAGCAACTACAATGACTTGCCAGCCCAGATCCTGAAGAAGTGAACCAGTTGATAGTGGCTTGGCTTTGTTGTGGGATTTTGCTGTGGGCTGACCTAGAGTCCCTCTGTTCAGGATATGTCCTGATTGTGGCTATGCAATTGCTTTCACTCCAGTGGTGCCCCCCAGCCTCAGTTGACCTGGCGAGGGTGTTCACTTCCATTGGCAAACCCTGCAACTCGAAAGCTCCACTTGCTGCATTTTCTAATGAAAGAGCCAGTTGCAGTGCCTTTTTGAAGTTCAGTTGGGCTTCAGCTAGTAGGTGCTTTTGCATGGTTATGTCATTAATCCCACTGTTGTCACCACTGAAATAATTCCAAGAGGGCAGTGTCTCATCACCAAATCACCCTTTATTTACATGTGCTGAGCACTTGACACTAGTCTGGCTACTTCTGGGCCAGCTTTCAGAGTGAACAGAACCCATGAGACTCCTGTTTATATCTGTCAGCCAGGGGTCCTTGATTGGACCAAACTAACAGCCCCAATCAGAGAACTCATATTCTAATGGGGTCCATCTGGCTGACCATGTTACAATCACTACCTACAATGGGAAAGAAACTGGCAGCTGGCACACCCAGCCTGGGCAGGGTAAGTGACTCGATCTGTGAGAAAGGGGTCTGTACAATTCACTGCCACAAGGCCGTTTAAAGGAATGCAACATTACACAAAGACCAAAGGCCTGTGCAGAACACAGACTGACAGCGTCCTGAGTCCCTTGCCTTCCTAAAGCATTTCCTCCCTAATTGCTGTGCCCCTTCCCTGTCCCACACATCATTTCATTCAGACCAACTCATTCACACCAATCTGTTTGGACACAGAAGCCAGTGGAAGAATAACGGCAAATGGCGATGATGTCAGCAGGACCTGTTGAACAATCTATGGTATATCTTGTGTGGTCATGGTTTAGGCATTATTCTGGCCCCATTGCATTTTGGACTAGCACAATTCAAACTCAATGATGTCAGGTAAAAACACAGATTTATCCAAACCTGACAAATGATGTATTGTCACCTGTGCCATCAGAGTGCCCTCGATATGTTTTCTTCTTTTTCTCCCTCCCATAATGTCTTCCTGTAGTTTCTGGTTGCACAGTTGAGGTGCAGCGAGGTTTCTCAGTAGTTGGCTGTGGAGGAGGTCTCCAGTCATCCTCTGGGTGCCAGTGGCCTGAGCCATCTCTTCCTCTGCCTGCTGCTCCAATGGGACACCAATGTCTCAGAGCCCTTGCAGGAGTGGTCCTACACATCTCTTTCTCCTAATCCTCATCAAGGCTGTGGAGTCAATTACTGAGCACTTTGCCATCTGTCCGGCCCCTTCCTGCCCTATTGTGAGTTATCTTCTCCTCGAATGAGGGATTGAGTGGAGTGAGAGTCAGTGACCGAGCTGTTAGTGTTGTTTCAGGTTGTGCTGCAATCTGAGCATTCCTCTGTGCCAGAGAGACCTAGGTGGTAACCCCAGACCAGGCTGGCAGGGGGCATGACCTCCTTTCCCTGTCCTCTTCATTGCACCACACCATCCACTGGGACTTCCAGGAGAAGTACCATCTTCTCCTTCTCCATTTGAATGTGACTCCTCTGCTGTGTACAATACATTGCTCACCCTCGTCTTGCAAACTACAACACTTCTGCCAGATAAAGTCACCTCATACATTTTAGCTGAATGGTACTTCTCCCCACTATGGTTGCTATTCTTCAGCCCATTAGGCATTTTATTGATCTTTGAGCTCCAGAATAATTGATCAGGTTGCATCTATTGCTTCGTGCTCATTGTTAGTTCAACCATAAAACTGTTTTATTTATAGCATATGAGCTCGTGGACTCCTTCATTCTTTTTAGTGTATAACGGATTGATTTTTTTCCCCTGAGATTTTGAGGTGGTAACAGATTTTCTGCAGAAATAGCAAAAGTTCTTAAAATCTTTCATTTCTCAAAGGGTTAAAAAGTTTGTAAGTTTTTCCACTGTCTGTGTTGTTGAACAAAAGTGCAACAATCAGAGCTTAAATAACCAATAACCATATCAGATATGTTTGCAATTTTAAATACGCAGTGAAAAATCAGACTTCAAGTACAAAGCCAGACAAACAATTCTGGATAAAATAAATTATGTATACCCAGCGTGGATATATCATGATCATTCGGTCTCCTTGGGAACTTTGAGCAGACATGCAATAAGTCATTGACAACAATCAGGATTGTTTATCATAGAAACTGAGCAAAATGATCTGCTCCATTTCTAAGTCTTTAATGACCAACTCCAGCTACAAATGATAGACAATAATATAACCAGGTTTGAGTATAGTTACTCAAGTAGTTGGTTGCTACGGGCCTCTATTTCAACCTTCTACTTTTGCAGGCATTAATTTGTGATTTTTAAAACAATATTCCAGCATGACTAAAGACTTGAAATCTTAAGAAGGTAACAGATACCTTTTCTTAAAGCCTCATGCAGTGATGCAGCAAACACAGACCTGTAAAAACCGAGATGCCAATGCTAATTATAGCTCTTTTTAAAAGCTGATGATGGCATTGGAAAGAGCCCAGATAAAGATTAGAGATTAAATTATTGTTTAACGAAAACAATAGAACTCCTATACAAAAGTAAGGTATTATATAGATGCTGGAAATCTGAGAGACTGTGACGTGCCTGACCAGCAGAATAATTCCAGCATTTTCTGTTTATACTACTGAAGGATGAATACTCCTCTTTATAATTCATGATCTGCAAACAACAAATAAAATAAGCACAGCATTGATTAGATTTGCAAGTCATTAATCACAGGAAAAATTATTAAGCTGAGAATATTTAAATAAAGTTGTATAAAATGTAATAAGATTTCAGAGTAATAGCTGGATTGGTGTTGAAAATAATAGCTCTTGGTTTAAATGTTCTGCAGAATCAGAGTCACCTGAGGGATTGCAGCAAGCTATTTTGTTGTAATGTGGTTCACTACTATCCTTTAGGAAAGGAAATCTATCATCCTTACTTGTTCTGGTTCAAATGTGACTCCAGACTCACAATAATATTGTTGATTCTTAATTACTCCCCGGACAGTTAGGGATCCGCACTAGATGCTGGCATCGCCAGTGGTGCACACTTCCAATTAATGAATTTTAAAAACTATTTTAATGGAGGCATCTTTCCTTTCGTTTTAATCATGAGTACCCGAGGCAATGACGACTCAATCATACTGTCTCAGTTTTTGTTGTAGTTTAAGATCATCATGTTAGAACAATAGAAATAGTTCTAAATTTTGGTCCTGTGGCATGGGTGACAGTGCTAAACCCCACCTCTTCATCCGTTACATTGATGACTGCATCGGCGCCGCCTCGTGCTCCCACAAGGAGCTCAAACAGTTCATCCACTTCACCAACACCTTCCACCCCAACCTGAAGTTCACCTGGACCATCTCCAACACTTCTTTCTCCTTCCTGGACCTCTCTGTCTCCATCTCGGGCAACCACCTAGAGACAGATATCCATTTCAAGCCCACTGACTCCCACAGCTACCTGGAATACACCTCCTCCCACCCACCCTCCTGCAAAAATGCCATCCCCTATTCCCAATTCCTTCGCCTCCGCCGCATCTG
>JAHRHZ010000147.1:2882414-2908764 GCA_024137785.1 Ginglymostoma cirratum | reverse complement strand
GTCCTCACACACCACCCCACCAACCTCCGGATCCAACGCATCATCCTCCGACACTTCCGCCATCTGCAATCAGACCCCACCACCAAAGACATTTTTCCCTCCCCACCCTTATCTGCCTTCTGGAGGGACCACTCCCTCCGCGACTCCCTTGTCCGCGCCACACTCCCCTCCAGCCCCACCACACCCGGCACTTTTCCTTGTAACCGCAGGAAGTGCTACACCTGCCCCCACACCTCCTCCCTCACCCCAATCCCAGGCCCCAAGAAGAATTTCCACATCAGGCAGAGGTTCACCTGCACATCTGCCAATGTGGTATACTGCATCCGCTGTACCCGTTGTGGCTTCCTCTACATCGGGCAAACCAAGTGGAGGCTTGGGGACCGCTTTGCAGAACACCTGCGCTCAGTTCGCAACAAACAACTTCACCTCCCAGTCGCGAACCATTTCAACTCCCCCTCCCATTCCTCAGATGACATGTCCATCCTGGGCCTCCTGCAATGCCACAGTGATGCCACCCGAAGGCTGCAGGAACAGCAAATCATATTCAGCCTGGGAACCCTGCAGCCCAATGGCATCAATGTGGATTTCACAAACTTCAAAATCTCCCCTCCCCCAACCGCATCTCAAAACCAGCCCAGCTCATCTCCACCTCCCTAACCTGTTTTTCCTCTCACCTCAAGCCACACCCCCATCTCCTATCCACTAACATCATCCCACCCCCTTGACCTGTCCGTCCTCCCTGGACTGACCTATCTCCTCCCTACCCCCCTACCTACACTCACCTTTACTGGCTCCATCCCCGCCTCTTCGACTTGTCTGCCTCCTCTCCACCTATCCTCTCCTCTATCCATCCTCTATCTGCCTCCCCCTCTCTCCCTATTTATTTCAGAACCCTCTTCCCCTCCCCCATTTCTGATGAAGGGTTTAGGCCCGAAACGTCAAGTTCTCCTGCTCCTATGATGCTGTTTGACCTGCTGTTTGACAAGCCCCATGCTTGTTATCGCCAATGCCACTGTTATTGCCTGAATGAATATATATAATGAATATTCTTTTTGAATTGCTACAGTGATTGTAGTAATGACGTTACCATTAGGCCGAAAATTATAGGATATGAATCTAGGCATTTTTCTTTTATTCATTCATTCAGTCATTGGCTAGACCAGGATTTATGGCCAGTCCCTAATTGCCCAGAGGGCACTTAAGAGTCAACCATTTTGATGTGGATCTGGAGTCACTTGTCTGCCAGACCAGGTAAGGACAGCAGTTTCCTTCCCTAAAGGAGATTAGTGAACTAGGTGGGATTTTATGATACTCGACAATGGTTTCATCATCATTAGACTCTTAATTCCAGATTTATTGGATTCAAATTGCACCATCTGCCATTGTGGGATTCAAAATTAGGTCACTAGAATATTATCTCAGTCTCTGGAATAAGAGTCTCATGATAATACTAAGATGCCATTTCCCCACCTCAATGATAAAAGATTGAGGATATTTTCAAAACTAAAATTCTTTGCAAGTTGGACGAGATCTTAGAGGAACAGATATTTGGCATGACAGTATACCAGGATTGCTTAAGAACATATTGAACTTTTAATGAAAATATGTGTTTTTCAAAAGAGGATAGCAATCCAGAATTGCAACAAATCGGGGGACTTGCTTGGGGACTGATCATAACACAATGACATTATTGGTTTTGCCCCTAAATTATTAGGTGATAAGGGTTTTCAGGAAAATAGTATTGTTATTCAGAATAACCCTGGTGATTTGCTGCACTGTGTCCTGAAGATTGTTAGACAGTACACAGGGAATTGAGCTCAATGGTAAGTGAAACTATTTTGTCTATAAGTGTCATGTTTGTTGAGTGTTGTTACAACTCTACCATCCAGTGGAGGGTTGCGTATTCCATCACACTCTTGTAGATGGTGGAGAAACATTTTAGAGTTAATAAGTCCACTACTGATCAAAGAACAGTATCCAGCTCTAACCTGCCCCAATAACGACAATCTTACATAATCGGAAGGTTAGTGAAGTTGATCTCTAGATGGTGATGACAGGAGACTTGGCAATGGTGGGGCCATTGGAGGTCGAGAATAGTGGTTGAGTTTCACTCCATTACAAATGTTCATCACCTGGCACTTGGATTGTTCAAGGCTGCCTGGCATTGATTACTTTTTAGTCCAGGTTTGAATGATATTCAGATCTTAGTGGAAGCTTGCATTAAAAGATGAGTTTGTGAATGGATCTGAACCATCAGCAAACAGCTCTTCACTTGATCTCAAAATAAGGTGAAAGTCATTGATAAAGCTATTAGGATGGTTCGACCAAGAACACTTCCCTGCTGACATTTGCAACAAAGTCCTGTAGTGATGAAGACTGGTCTGCAACAACATAAACATTTTCTCTTGCATTGGACTTACTTGGCTCAATTGAGATCTCACCTACTGATTGGAGATGGAAGGGATTCTCCATTCACATGTGGTTGAAGCCAGGCAGCATTAACATCCAGGCACTTAAATGGCAACCATTGGCTTCCTGAGGATTCTGGAGCTTGGTCTGCTAAGAGCTGCTGACCAATCAGAGGCTGGAAGTTCTGCATTTTTCATTGGTATTATTGTGGGTGACTTAGAGATCGAGCATCAATCATGGGCTCAGGGCAAAGGTGAGTGAGTCAGATGGCAGGTCACAGCATGAGGTGGGGGGTGGGGGGGGTCAAACCCGATGGGCACAGGGAATTCAGAGACAAGGATAGAGATGACTTTCAGCTCCTACCACCACTCAGTGAGGCTAGTTGCCTCAATTAGGTACTGAATGTCTGATAATAACAGAACACCCTCACCCACCAGTAGGCCACCAGGCAAAAAAAAAGGCACAATAATCTTAGGAGATGCAAGGAATCATTATGGCTCCCAAGATTCCACTGGGGGATGTTCTGCCACCTTTGGGAGAATAATGTGAAGCCTCTTCATGATTAGGTGGGCCCAGATGGTGCTCATGGGCTCATTAAATCCAACTCCTTGTGCCCTGCATACAGCCAACCATTAGAGAGATTTCACATTGAAACCTAGCGACTTCTACTTTCACAGAATTCTTTATCATCTTTCTTAAGAATACCTTGATGCCAACAAGGAAACCAGAGGGTGAACCTCACACATTCTGCTCACTGCTTCCTCCAAATGGTTTCCATGTTAGACACCAGGCAGCAACATCTCAGGGCACATTTCACTGGCACTGGCCACACACATTCCACGCCAACAGACATTGGCATCCAGTATGCGCCAGACTCTAAGAATTCTCATGGCACATCCCTTATCCTCTTTCAAGATTTGACTGGTGTACCCACCTTGGGTTGGACCAGGCTCCATCTCCAGGGTCTTCGTTCGCAGTCAAAATGCTCATTAACTCTGAGCTCACCAGGATGCTCACTGCATCCTGTATTGCATTGCTTTACCTTTATGCGCTTTAATCACCCAGCCAGAGGTTATAATAATACACTTGTATGATTGCTATCTTGTTGCGATGTTTAATGTAAACATGAAACCAGAAGGCCTCAATCAAGTCAGACCTTTTCTCAGGGATTCCTGGCACTGTAAGTGAAATGCAGCCTCCAATAAAAGTCTAGGGCCTATTTGGGGTGGTTAGAGTCAGGATCCTCCTCTCATAGTCAGTGAGGAGCTGAATGTTGGGCAGCCCTCCAACCGTCTTGATTCTTTCTGCCCTGTTGGAGGCTTATTTCCTCCTAGAATGAGAGAGAGAGGCAGGTATTATGGGAGATTGAACTGGATAAGACTGTTAGTGCAGGTAGGGGGTGAGTGAGTAGGCAGCACAGACGGTGTGCAGAGTTTGTGGTCTCAGGGATTGGGATGTGGATGAGGGTGAATGGGAAAAATCTTGCTGGCAGTTGTGTGAGTGGCAGAACATAAGCCTTGGTGAGAGGTGGGTACAGCCGCAGAGACAGAGTCAGTGTGAGGAATCAGAGAGAAGATGGTGGCACTTACCCTGGTAAAGTGGAGAATGACATTGATCTTCTCCCTACATTGCAGGGCTTTGCTGCAGATGGCTGAGACTGCACTGACCCAGATGGCAACCTTGGACTAAGTTGGGCATGGGCTGGTATCATACCCTCCACTGCTGGTCCTGTGGGAAGAGGGAGTCTTATGACAGCACCTCCCCATTGAGCAGTACCTTCCCACTGAGCAGAACTTCCTTGGTTTTCCATGAATGTCACAAAGGTCACAACCGTGCATGGCAGCTGGTCCAGATCCAAGCGATTTTTTAAAAATGGTGTGGGTACCACTGATTTCGGCGACATCTACTGAATGACAAGTTGTTCTGGCCCGTGGTAAGATGGGACAGGAATCGGACACGAGAGGTGCATAGCATTGTGATTAATGAAAGTAATTAATGAGGTAAGTTTGATAAGATATGGAGGGAGACTTGATAGGCTTTGCAGTGACAAGCCCCTCACAAAACCCAACACAACTTGAACTTGACAAAAGTGCAGGAGATTCAGCCTGATCTCAGGGGCATTCTCAGAGTTCTTATACGACAGCAATCTGACATGTCCAGATATTTGTGCCTAACACAATGCACCCTAGGCCTGGGTTAATAGCATGGTGTTCTCTTTGCTCAAGCCTCTTCAGGCTTTGCCTGTTGAGACCTACAAACCCTTGCTCTTGTGGTACACATTTGCCACTGACCCAGCTCAATGACCTGGATGTGGGAGAGACCCACTCGCATTTTAAAATAGGAGACTCCTTTACTGAGGCACAATTTCTGGAATGACTGGCAGTGCAGGCTGGTGCCTACTGTTTTCCTGGACACCTGAGGTGACTTAGAGCCCTTCCCCACCATCTTCTGCGCAGCAGCAAGACCAACACTTTGAGCAGTGATGTCTGGCTGATTTTAGCAAACTAATATACACAGAGAGTGGTGGGTACATGGAATGCACTGCCATTGCTCGAAGTAGAGTCAAATACATTAAGAACATTTAAGCAATTCTTGGATAGGCACATGGATGGTAGTAGAATGAAGAGTATGCAGGTTAGTTTGATCTTAAAGTAGGACAATAGGTCAGCACAACAATTGTGGGCTGAAGGGCCTGTACTGTGCTGTTCTGTCAATGTTCTATGTTCTATGTCAATACTTAAGGATTAGTACTTGAGGAAGTGGCTCTAGAAATAATGGATGCATTAGATTCTATAGACAGTGAAACAGTCCCTGCAGGTTGGAGGGTGGCCAATGTCACTCCAATATTCAAAAAGGGAGGTAGAGTGAAAGCAGGGAATTATAGACCAGTGAGCCCAATGGATTCTCAAATCCATTATCAAGGACTTTATAGCAGAGCACTTTAAAGGCAGTAGCAGGAGCAGACAGAGTCAGCATGGATTTATAAAGGGGAAATCAAATCTGTTGGGATTCTATGAAGATGTAACTAGTAGAGTTGACAAGAGGGAGCTAGTCAATACGGCATATTTGGGCTTTCAGAAAGCGTTTGACAAAGTCCCGCGTAAGAGATTATTGTGCAAGATTAAAGTGCATGGAATTGGGGAAAGTGTATTGAGATGGATAGAAAACTGGTTGGCAGAGAAGAAACAAAGAGTAGGAATTAATGGGTCCTTTTCAAATTGGCAGGCAGTAACTAGTGGGGTACCACAGGGATCGGTGCTGGGACCCCTTGGATAAGGGAACAAAATGTAACATCTCAAAGTTTGCAGATGATACCAAGTTGGGTGGAGGGTGAACTGTGATGAGGATGCAGAGATTCTTCAGCATGATCTGGGCAGGTTGGGTGAGTGGGCAAATAAAAGGCGGATGCAGCATAATTTGGATAAATGTGAGGTTATTCACTTTGGAAGCAAAAACAAGAAGGCAAATTACTACCTGAATGACTGTAAATAGGGAGAGGGGAGTGTGCAGCAGGACCTGGGTGTCCCTGTGCATCAGTTGCTGAAGGTAAGCATGTAGGTGCAGCAGGCGGTAAAGAAGGCAAATGGTTTGTTGGCCTTCATTGCCAGAGGTTTCGAATACAGGAGCAGGGATGTGCTGTTGCAGTTATACAGGGACTTGGTGAGGCCACACCCAAAATATTGTGTGCAACTTTGGTCTCTTTTTCTGAGGAAGGATGCTGTTGCTCTCAAGGGAGTGCAGCAAATATTTACCAGGCTGATTCCGGGGATGGTGGGTCTGACGTATGAAGAGAGATTGACTACGTTAGGATTGTATTTGCTGGAGTTCAGATGAATAAGGGGGGAGTCTCATAGAGACTTATAAAATCCTAACAGGGCTGGACAGGGTAGATGCAGGAAGGATGTTCCTGATGGTGGGTGTGTCCAGAACCAGGGGTCATGGTCTGAGGATTTGGAGTAGACGATTTAGGATGGAGATGAGGAGACATTTCTTCACCCAGAGAGTGGTGAGCCTGTGGAATTCATTACTGCAGAAAGTCGTTGATGCCAAAACATTGAATGTTTTCAAAAGGCAACTAAACATAGCACTTGGAGCAAATGGGATCAAAGGTTATGGGGAGAAAGCAGGATTAGACTGTTGAGTTGGATGATCAACCATGATCAACCATGATCGTGATGAATGGCAGAGCAAAATCGAAGGGCTGAATGGCCTCCTCCTGCTCCTATCTGCTATGGTTCTATGTAATAACATTTTGCCATAACTTTGAATAACGTTTTCCCACCCTGTCTGCTATCCCAGCAGCATTTATGATTCCTCATTAAGGACAAGTTTTCAAAGTCCTTCACTTTATCGTGAGGAAAGATAAAAATGGGATGTGAGAACTTTTCCAATTACAGATAAAGGATTCTCTGACATCTCTCCAAACTTGTATCCGAAAACACAACCTGGCCTTTTCTCACAGAAGCAAAAAATAAACAGAACTGAAGATGAGAGCAGGAATTCTGCACCTGGGTCCCAACCAGCATGTTTTTCTCTGGTGTGCCTCTGTTCCAACATGGGTAGAGGGTAGAAAGGCCCCCACTGTGATAAAATAAATAGCAGGGTCCTGTGATTCCATTGCCAGAATAAATTGTGTCAAATAGATTCCCAGCAGCACCTTGTTGCCTTTCTACGTGACTGAATCTGCTCATCAATTTTAGCTTTCAGGTAAAGTGTCAGATATCCAACATGGCACAACAGAAATATTTCACATTAAATTGTGCTGTCACTGCAAATTCTCGCATAGGGATAACGGAAGAATTGCGTGAAGGGCACTGACTATCTGACAGAAACCTGTTTACAAAAGCAAAATGTATTTTAAAGTCTCTACCAACCGCAATGAGGGGCAGCAGTTCTTAATTAGGGTCGCCAAAGGATTTGAACATATCCTGTAATAGATTTGGTGGTGACACCTCTGCATAAAAATAGTTGGTTATTGTGATCCATCCATACATTCCTCTGCCTATAAATCTTCTGTTGGAAATGTTTCAAACTGCCGATGATTCTGTCGAGTCTCCTCCTATCTGTGGGGTAAGATTGTGAGAGAAAATAAATTTTGCCAGGATCGTCCTACAGTATCACTTCAGCTTTTATAAGCCCAGTCCTACATAACACTACCACTACCCCCAGTGCTACCTGAGATCTTTTCACAAATACTATGCTCAAATGGACTAATCATTTCACCCAACCCAATATCAAAGTAAATAACTACAAATAATTCATTTTAAACATTTTCACTTTCGTACCACTTGGCAGAGTTCCAAGAGTTCTATGTGAAACTGTAGGCACAGCTCTGGACAATCTAGAAGACTTGGCAATGTAAGTTATCTGGTTGTCTGAGAGTTTGTTGCATTTTCACCAGCAGTGGGCCATCTTTGATGTTAAGGGTAGGATTTTAGGCTGGTGTAGGGACAAAATTGACTCGCACCCACTCCTCTGACTTTGCTCCAGCCCCAGCTCACTGCCCCAAATAGGGAAAATCATACACGAAGCATCCTTCACCAAACAGGCAGCTCGACAATGCAAGGACTTTGAACATCAACGGGGGCTTAATCTTCTTGGGCTCAGCAGACTCTGAGGCTGACATGGCCAGGAAAGTGGTGGACTAATAGGAAAAGACAGTAGATCCCAACAAAGTCTCAATTGTTTGATTTTGGGGCTGTTTAAACTATGACCCTGAGCTCTCCACTTCTTTCCACCTGCTAATCCTCAGAAGCAGCAACAATTGGGAAAAATGGTAAAGAAATAAATCTCGGCACATACTTCTGCATAACTTAAATTTGTGTGAATAGGTGATGATCCCAGCAGTGCAAAAGAAGAGACAAGAAATATTTAGCTCAGGATGTGGCCTTGGCATCCTATTTTGTTTCATTTTCCAATGCTATCCTTCTTTCTGTATTGACGACTGAAGAATTGGCCAGACATTTTAAGCTAAGGCCAAGACTCATGCTTCACACGGACACTGAAGGTCCAAAGGAATTATTGGAAGAGGTGTTGGGACGTCTCTTGATGAACAACCACAACAGCTTGCACTTAAATTGCACTTTTGCTGTAATATAAAAATGTCTCATTAGCCCACTTCAGAAAGCAATATTAAACAAAATTGGACTGAATGTTACCAGAAACTGGCTAAGAGTCAATTTTGGTGAGTTTCGTGGAAGGTTTTTCTCCATGAGCCCTGGTTAGATCTGTTATGTTACTCACTACAATTCACCCCATTACCTCTGCGCCACGCTTCTATATCAGCTCCTCTCTCATCTTATCATCCCTCTCAACGGAGACAGGAGGATTCGATGCTGCTGGGACCTTCCTGGCACTGGCTCTACTTTTAAAGCCCAGTAATGGATCTGGTCAAGTGCTGCCAGCCAGGAATTGCTCTTCGTTGTGGGCGTTCAGCGTGAAGCGAGCCAGAAACAAACACTTCTCAGGGCACATGGGTGGCAAGGCTGACACTTCATTTCAAATACGCATGCACATGTGTAAATCCGTGGCTGTTGAAGAACCAAGCTACGCAAGTTACCCTGTCACCCCATCATAGAACCCTGTCTTTCCCAGTGCCCAGGGCTGCCTAATACATTCTCCTGGTTCAACGCCCAAATCACCCAAGAAAGGCAGCGTTGCAAACGAGAGTATATAAGCAAACATTGTAAGCTCATAGTTCAAGGTAAGAGGAAATCAGCTCCATGCCCTTGTTAAGCCTGTGAAATCTTTGTGAACTGTGGCCCTCAGGAGCCACTTTTAAAGTCTGCTGTGATTATGAATGCTCACGGAGGTGACTATCTTCAATCTGTAATGACCAATGATATAGTGAAGATTACTTGCGATCAGTATTTCTACTCTAAACAGTTGGATACACAAAGCATTTCACATGCAGAATGATTGCAGATGACTTCATCCGGAACCGTGTAGATGCCTGATTAATACAATTGCCCTCTTCAGTGTCACATGTCAGTCACTTGGGGGAAGTTACTGGCAATATCTTGGGGACAGTCCATATCACAATAGAGGAGGTGTTGGAGGTATTAGAATGTATGAAGCTGGATAAATCTCCTGGTCGTGATCAGATATATCCAAGGACCCTGCAAGACGCTAGAGAAGAAATTGTGGGGGCTCTGGCTGATATATTTCCATTATTGTTAACCATGGGTGAGGTCCCAGAAAACTGGAGGGTGGTAAATGTTGTGCCCTTTTTCAAGAAGGGCTGCAAAGAAAAACCTGGGAATTATAGACCAGTAAGCTTAACATCTGTGGCGGGTAAGTAACTTGAGAAGATTCTGAGGGATAAGATATACATGCATTTGGAAAGACAGGGTTTGATTAAGAGTAGTCAGCACGACTTCATGCGTGGGAGATCATGCCTCACAAATTTGTTAGAATTCTTTGAGGTGACCAGGAAGGTTGATGAGGGCAGGGCAGTAGATGTAGTCTATATGGATTTCAGAAAGGCCTTTGATAAGATTCCAGATGGTAGCTGCTCTGGAAGGTTAGATCGCATGGAATCTAGGGAGAGCTGGCAAATTGGATACACAGTTGGCCTGATGGTAGGAAGTAGAGAGTAATAGTGGAAGGATGCTTATTGGATTGGAGGCCTGTGACTAGGGGTGTCCCTCAGGGGTCGGTGCTGGGCCCATTGCTGTTTGTTATCTATATCAATGTCTTGGATGAGAATATACAAGCATAAATAATAAGTTTGCGAATGACACTAAAATAGGCGGTATTGTGGACAGTGAGGAAGATTGTCAGAAATTGCAGCAGGATCTTGATCAGTTGGGGAAGTAGGCCGAGAAATGGAAAATTGTGTTTAATATAGATAAGTTTGAGATGTTGTATTTTGGAAAGTCAAATCAAGGTAGGAGTTTCATGGTGAATGGTAGGGCCTTAAGGAGTGTAGTGGAACAGAGGGACCTTGGAGTTCAGGCACACAGTTCTCTGAAAGCGGAGTCACAGGTAGATAGGACAGTGAACAGGCCCTTGGCACACTGGCCTTCATCAGTCAGGGCATTGAGTATAGAAGTTGGGAATTTATGTTGCAGTTGTACAGGACATTGGTGAGGCTGCACTTGGAGTATTGTATTCAGTTTTGGTCACGTTGCGAGAGGAAAGATGTTATTAAACTGGAAAGAGTGCAGAAGAAATTTATAAGGATGTTGCAGGACTCAAAGGACTGAGTTATAGGGAGATATTGGACCAGCTAGGACTATTTTCTTTAGAGTGGAGGAGACTGAGGGGGGATCTTATGGAAGTGTATAATATCATGAGAGGCATAGATACGGTAAATATAATCAGTCTTTTTCCCAGTGTTTGGGAATCAAGGACTAGAGGGCATCAGTTTAAGGTGAAAGGAGAAAGAATACATGGGAACCTGAGGGGCAACTTTTTTTACACAGACAGTAGTGCGCATATAGAATAAGCTGCCAGCGGAAGTGGTTGAGGTGGGTACATTAACAACATTTAAAAGGCATTTGGACAAATACATGGATAGGAAAGGTTTGGAAGGAAATGGACCAAGTGCAGGGAAATGGGGTTAGCGTGGATGGACATTTTGGTCAGCATGGCCCAGTTTGGGCTGAAGGGCCTGTCTCCGTGCTGTAGGACTGCATGACCCTATGACTCTAAGCAAAGCCCATATGCTCGCAAAGGGAAAGAAAAACTACCCCACCCACTCTGAGTGTACGTCACAGCCATTTTCCATTTCCAGTGCATATTTATGATTCACATGAGTATGGAGGTTGAGTTTGGTGCATTGAGGTGTCAGCTTGGTCTGGTAATCAAGGGGACCACTGAACTTCCACCTACCTTTCCTCTTTGCAGTCCTTATTGCGTCCATCAGTACTGAGCTTAATATGTTCCTTTCCCACACACCTCTTTAAATTTTGACCTTATGTCCTGACAATAGCCCCTGTGACTCAGGCCTACAGCTTAGTCAATGTCAACTATCGGGCTGCACTGCCCCCTGTTGAAGTCAGGTGTGACTGTTTGTGATGCCCTCTCCCATAGTAACTCATGCCCTTCAATGCACCATTGCCTTCCTCCTTATATGCTGAGACCTCCCCCTCACAAACAATATCCCCTCTGCATCCCAGCATGCTGCCTCCAATCCCAAGAATTGGCATCCACAGAGATAACAAGGTGTAGAGCTGGATGAACACAGCAGGCCAAGCAGCATCAGAGGAGCATGAAGGCTGGATCCACAATTTCGTTACCACAATGGTGGTGCCTGATGATCTTCCTTGACTTTTATTGACCTAACTCCTAAGACTGATTGTGGCCTACACTTTGAAAGACTTGGATAGAAAGCCCTGACTGATGACTGTCTAGACCCCTCACTGATATCTGTGCAGCTCCCCCTCAACCGAAGTACTGTGACTCACCAGACTGGTTGCAGTGGACCCGCAGGATTGAGCATGGCTCACTCCCGAACTGAACTGATGTGGGCTCCCAGTCCCTTGACACTCCAAGCCTCTGGCTGACCATGTTCAAACCCCTGGACTGGTATTGGGTGCTGCTCATGAATGCTGTCGAGCCGAGAAGACCGACCAACAACCACAACTACCTTCCTACGTGTCAGGTATGACTGCAACCAGCCGGAGCTGTCACTGTATAATTTCTATCCAGCCAGTGGGAGAATGAAAAACTGCATACCAGTGAAATGAATTTATAAAATAATGGAATGCTCATACATGCAAATGGATGTAAATAGGTATCTCACTGTTCAATGTCCAGATTCTTGTTTCATTCAAAACCTGGTTGGAGAATCAGACTAAGAGGAGCAGGAAAGCTGACTTTTCGGGTCAGGACCCTTCTTCAGAAAAAAAATCCAGCTCTACACCTTGTTATCTCAGATTCTCCAGCATTGGCAGCTCCTACTATCTCTGGAGAATCAGACTTTTTTTTTCTTGATGTTGAGAATCCTGCTGCTCTCACCCTATCTTCCCAACAGACTTGGAAATGCTCACATCATTCAAGGTTTAGGAAGAGTCCACCCCTATGACAACTAGCCACGTAAGTAAACATTTGATCAGGTGACCAAAAGCTTGGTCAAAGAAACAGGTTGCAAAGACTATCAGAAAGGAGGAAAGAGATGCAAAAAGGTAGCTTTGTTTAGGGAGAGAATCCCACAGCATTGGACCCAGGAAGGAATCAAAAGCAGGGATCCTCAAGAGGTTCGGGTTTATAGGAACATATACATTTTGGAGGGTTGTGATGCCAGAAGTGACTACAGAGATAGGGAGTTGAGACCATGGAGGAATTTAAAAATGTATATGAGAATTTTAAATCGAGGCATTGCTTTAGCGAGAGCCAATGTATGCCAGTGAGCACTGGGATGATGGGTGAACAGGGCTACATGTAAATGAGGACACCGACAGCAGAATTTTGGATGGCCTTGTGTTTAGAGAAGGTGGAATGCAGAAGGTGTGGGAATGATAGTGAAGTGTAAGGATAACAAAAACATTGATGAAGATTTCAGCAGCAAATGAGATGATTCAAAGACAGAGTCAGGTGATGTTACAAACTTGGAAAGAGGCTGTTGATGGGTTAAAAGCTCAGCATAGCAAGAAGTTATCAAAGCAAGACATAGCAAGACCTCACAGTTAGGCACAGTCATGTTTAATCCCAGACAGATCCCAGGTAGAAGGATACAGTTGGTGGCTACTGAGTGGGTGCCTCTGATAGGGATTAATATTTAAGCTTCTCAAAATTTAATTGGAGATAAATTTCTGCTCATCCAGTACTATACTTTGGAGAAACAGTCCCATTACTTTGAGGTATTTTGAGAATTGTTTTACTTGGCCCTCGGTCATGGCAGGAGATTCCCAGGAAGATAACAAAGTTAAACATGTCCGCCAATTCAGGGAGTTCCTGGCTTATGAATGATCAAAATGGAGAAGGTTTATTTGGCAAGGCACAGAATATACTGGGTGACTGTGTTGGGAAATGCAGAGAAGGTGCCGGAGAAAGTGCACAAACCTCCCAAAACCTCATCTGCCCAACCTTTCAATTGTTATCAGACAAGTCTGAAGATTAAGTCATTGGACTGCTCAACCTCTCAGAACCCATTGAACTGAAGTGAAAGCAAGTTATCCTCAATCCGGAGTGACTGGCTAAGAAGAAAGAAATAGGTGATTTTCCAGGAATGGCAGCAGAAGGAAGAAAGACTGTGATATTGAAAGGCAATATAGGTTGAGAGTGATACAAGGAAGTAATGTCCTTTTCTATGATTGAAACTTTTAGGAGCAGCAAGTCCGGAGATGGCAAGAATAACAGGGAGACTATAATTTCTGGGGAGGGAAGTTAACATGGAAGGAGAGTTTGAGAGAGGATTAAACAACAGGAGTAGAGACGAAACAATAGGAGACCATGCAGAATTAAAATTAGAGATTTTTTAGGAAGATAAAGTTGATTTTGGTCGATGGAGTCAGCATACAGGATCAGCAAGATATGACTTCAAGGTATGAAGACAAGTGTCTGTGTTTGAAGTTCAGAAGCTGTTTGATTGGTAGAGTATCAGGAGATGCACTGACAGATAAATTCCCTTCGGAATTAAAATCTAAGGGATCTGCAGAATAGGTTACAAGAGAGAAATTTGGAGCAAAGCTGGATCTCACCATAGAATCTGGAAGCCACAGAGAGAGACGTGCTTTAGCCCAGAAGTCTGGCCAGGAATAAATGAAGCTGATAAATCATCAGAAACAGTCTCACATGAAGCTCAGTCACAATCAGAGCTTCCATTACAACAGCAGCAGCAGGGGAAGGGCTGAAGCTGTTCAAGGTTAACTCTGCTTATACAGATCCCAGTATAAACAATACAGTAATACCAGAGATGCAGCTGCTGAGACTTTCAATATTACCCCATGTTGTCTTGATTAGTAATCTCAAGTTAGTTGTGCTGAGTGAGGACCACAATTCATTACTCAGCAACCATCAAACAACAGATGCAACTGGCAATTCATATTATTCCTCTCCATGTTTTACTGACATAATGAATGAGCTCTCTGAATGAGAAATACTGATGTTTAAAAGCAAGGGTCCTTCTCCCACAATGCTTTATAATTCTGTCATATTTGAATGAATGTTTCAAAGCAATTGGAAGGCCAGGTCACAACCTGCTATAATGGAACCCCACAAAAAACACCGTTTTAAAAATTTCATTTCTAAAACTGCAGATTGAGCTTCAGGTTATTAATTACTGAGAAAAATAATTTTCTTCGACTTTATCAAGAGAACAAATTCAATCTTCCCTTGATGCCCATAAAAGATAGATGAATCACTTCTGATAGTTTTGTTCATTTCATAGACTGAAAAAACAATAAAGAGATCTTGCCCAACAAACTGCTAGAGGACCAAGCAAACTGGATCACAGGAGTAATATTTTTAGTGAAAATAAATATTTTGTGGGTCATTCCACCCAACTGTAGACTGCAGAGGCAGTGCTGTCTTTTAATATTACATTGCAGTGAATCTGACTAATGTAGACAGACTGTTACTTTTAGATTTAGTTTGATGCTGTGCCTTTTATTGCTGTGGGATAGATTTGGGCCAGTTGAATATTGCACAAATTTCTTGTTAATTCTGTCCTATATATTTTCTCCCAAAAATAAAATTTTATAACCACAAGGATTAGCTGTGAATCTTAGGAAACCTGAATGTGTGTGATATTTTTACACTTCAATGCCTTATGAAAACACTCTGTGAATCTGGCTTAAACGCAATCTCAGGATTTAATATAAATAGAAATTCTGTTGGCAGAATAAAGGCTATTGCAGTGCAGCGGCAGTAGTAGATTTTTCAAAACAACCTGCTCAGAAATATTGCTAGATGTCTCAGCAGCAGAACGCCAGCGGCGTAGCGTCACCTGCCCTGACAGCCTCGGGCACAACTGTTCCCTCTGTCACCGCTGCAGACATCAGATCAATCTTCCTGGAAGTCAACCCAAGGTAAGTGATGGGCCCAGATGGTGTCCATGGCTGAGCACTCAGATCCTGTATGTACCAACTGGTGGAGGTATTCACCGACATCTTCACCCTCTCCCTCCGACAAGCTGAAGTCCCCACCTGCTTCAAGAAGATCACCATCATCCCTGTACCCAATGAAACACGTGCACTGTACCTTAATGACTACTACCCAATAGCTCTGACTTCAATAATCATGAAGTGCTTCGAGAGGCTGATCATGGCCCACATCAACCCCAGTCTCCCAAACTGCCTCAATCCCCTACAGTCTGCCTACCAACATAACAGATCCGCAGAGGATGCCATATCCTTAGCTCTGCACTCATCCCCAGAACATCTGGATAGCAAAGACACCTACATTAGACTCTTGCTCATGACTACAGCTCCACCATTAACACCATTATCTCCTCCAGACTGGTCTCAAAACTGGGTGACCTTGGTCTCAGCTCTGCCCTCTCCAACTGGATCCTTAGCTTTCTGACCCATCGGCTGCAATCAGTGAAGATAAATAACTGCACCTCCTCCACAATAACACTCAACACTGGAGCCCCCCAGTGATGTGTCCTCAGCCCCCTACTGTACTCCCTGTACGCCTAAGACTGTGTTGCCAAATTCCGAACGAACACCATCTACAAGTGCCCTGATGACATCACCGTAGTGGGACTGATATCTAACAACGCTGAGTCAAAATACAGAAGGGAGAGAGAGAGCTTGGTGACGTGCTGCAATGAAAACAATCTCTCAACGTCAGCAGAACTAAAGAACTGATCATCGATTTCAGAAAGAAAGGAGGAGAACACGCCCCATCTACTTCAACAGAACCGAGGTTGACAGCGTGAACAGCATCAAATTCATCAGAGTGACAATAACCAATGACCTGTCCTGGACTTCCCATATAAATGTGACAGTCAAGAAGGCATAACAACAACTCTGTTTCCTCACACAGCTCAGGAAATTTGGCAAGTCCATAAGGTCCCTCACCAACTTCTATAGATTCACCATTGAAAGCAGACTGTCAGGATGCATAACAGCCTGGTATGGCAATTGCTCTGCCCAGGACCGGAAGAAACTACAGAAGGAGGTGTGCACAGCTCACACCATAGCTGAAGCCAACCTTCCATCCATGGACTCTATTCACATGGCTAGCTGCTGCAGAAAGGTGGCCAGCATCACCAAAGACCCATCGCACCCCGGTAATGATCTCCTACCACCTCTTCCGTCGGGCAGAACACACAGAAGCCTAAACACAAGTGCCAGCAGATTAAGGAGAAACTTCTTCCCGGCTGTTAAAATAAGTCTGATCTTGCTAATGTTGATCTTGCCTCGCGTGTGCATTGTACAATATAACCTGTAAGCCTCTGTTAAAGCCTTTTTGATCTCTCCATCCTTGCTTACTATTATCTGCCTGTACTGCTTGTAAACAAAGCTTTTCACTGTATTTTTGTACATGTGACCAGAAATCAATCACTCAATCAATCAGGTGGGACCTGAAGCCTCCTGGTTCAGAGGTCAGGATGCCACCACTGCACCACATGAGCCAAATCTATTGTTAATCGTATAAATTAAGTATAAATATCTACAGTTTGGGAACATTAATTGGGAAATGATTTGTATATAGAGGCATGTGTAGATGAGTCAGTAGATTATTAACTTTTAACCTGAAGGTCTACAGCTCAGGTCTGTATTAAGTGCTACTTGCAACACAATTTCTTTAGATGAAGTGAGGTCTTATGGTGTTGTGGGTGATAACCCTATATATGATCCAGAATGTCCGAGTTTATATTGCAATTTAGAGCCCAATGGCCACAGATGGGCCATAATAGTAACCAAACAGATTGATTATCAATCTCTCTGAACTACCTACAATGTGTGAGAGTGTCTCCTGCTTGACCATGTGCCTGCCGAAGGCAATGAAACAGGAAATGTTGAAATCCATTGTAGTGAAACAAAGAGACAATGAGCAGGTCCAGGCAGTGAGCACTTGATGGGTTTGTTTGACCCAACCACTTGCCTCTCTTCTGTGGTTACTCCTGTACCAAGGTGTCAAAGGAAAGGGAGCGCAAGATGTTCACTGGCAGACTTGACACTTTCCACGATTGGTGGGGTTTGGCATTCATCAGAACTGAGAAGGACATTTTAATTTAGCTTTCTACTTATTTTTATTCACTTGTGGGACATGGGCGTCGCTGGTTGGCCAGCATTTATTGCCCGTCCCTAGATGCCTTTGAGAAAGTGGTGCTGAGCTGCTTTCTTGCACAGCTGCAGTCCACCTGCTGTAGGTAGACCCACAATGCCATTGGAGAGGGAATTCCAGGATTTTAAACCAGCAACAGAGAAGATTCTACAGTATATTATTGCAATCATAATTCACCGGAGGCTGGAAAGAAGCCTGTTGCTAAATTCTGTCTTTTTTTATAGCTGAAAGAGAGATATGGCAGAAATTAAGAAATGTTAGTATTAATGAACATCAACAGCCAATTAAGTAGCTGACTCCATGTTTGGTGTCCTGAAGTTGACTGGTTTCCAAGGTGATAGCTCAGGACATGGAGGTCCACACCAATTGATGTCCCCCACCCCCACCCGCCCCGTACAATCGCTGGTGTGAGGGATGCAGAGGACTGGACTGATGGGGCAGCAAGACGGCATTTCAGTTATCATCATCATCCATGGAACAAATGACAAGTGCATCCCATCTGACCATCATGGATGTTATACTGTTATGTATTATTAGCCCAATATCATTTCAGAATTAAGTGCTTAAGCTTGCATTCACAAACATACTGAGTGCCAGTCCTCTAGCTCTTGCTCTAATACTTTGGGTATCAAACCAACAAACACAGCACGTGCTGTGATCTGAGATGAAGCTCCAGTATTTGAGCCTGAAAATGTGGCTATTTGAATTTCCACAAATAAGGAGCTGAAACACGGCGATAGCAGGTGTCTTTGAGTAAAACCTAAGCATTATAACTGAACTAGATTGCAAAAGATTGACCTGAATTAGTGCCAGACAGAGAGAAAAAAAAACGAGTGAATGATTTGAAAATGAGATAACTGTCATGGCAGCAAGGAAGACACAGCTCGAGCTGAGGATAAATTGAGAGGCTGAGATCTCATAGATGCATTTGAAGAGTTTAAACCAAAGTACAAATTGACATTCAGTAGATTTCTAAAAAGCAACTGTGAAAAGGAATAAGTCAGATACATCCATTTGTAGTATGAGAGAATGATTTAGCTCTGTACGTACCTGCAGCATCTCATCACTACTATTCCAGAGAAGAACCCATTGATTCATTTTCCCCACATAAAAGACTAATAGCACAAAAGAAACACTGAAAGAGAGACGAAGGAGGTGTAAGGAAAGAAAGAAATTGCCACAGCCACAAAGCCTATAGGTTGTATAAATTCCACTGGGGTCAGAGAGATGCCAAATTGGTGGAATTTCAAAGATCTTTATCAGGCAATAAAATATTTTCACTACCCTATTCCATATCAAAAGAAATCACTGACAAAGTGCCTGACAAATGTACTGTGAATGTTACAGAATTATAGCTCTTCTGAATAATTTTCATACCCGACAGAGCCAAGCAGGGTCCTGCAAAAGTCACAGCCATCTTTGAAATAGAAACTTCAATACACAAGGAAGACCTGGAAAGTTTTCTTAGCTTAATACAGTATAGGGGACCTTTTTTTGTGCCTCTGAATTTGGAATACACAGCAAAACTACAAAAGCTGTTGAGTTCCAGTGGTCAGATTCACTCGGGGCATTTCAGAAAACTCAAGGAAGTAATATGCAAGAAGTTAAGTCTGTCATGTGCTAATAGAAAGAAACCTGTCACTCTACAAGTACATGGTTCTACCAAAGCACAGACAGTAGATCTCACACATGAAGAAAAATCAATAGTACTCATATCCAAAGAACATAAAAACATATAGTGATAAGAAAGTGGAGCAAGAAAAGGTTATTTAGCCCATTTGTGATGGCTCCACTATTCAATATGATCTTGGATTTCAACTTCACTTTTGCATATTCCTTGATTCCCTGAGGAAACAAAAACCTTTCCATTTCATCCCAAATAATCACCAACGAAGTGTCCACAAGCTTCTGGGATACAGAATTGTAAAGATTCACAACTCTTTGAGTAAACGAACCTCTCCTCACCTCAGACCTAAAGGAGTGATCCCTTATTCTGAAACTGTGCCCCAGTGTTCTAGATTCTCCAGCATAGGGAAACAACCTCTAATGTCTACCCTATATCAAATCTCTTCATGTCTTAAATGTTTCAATAAGATCACCTATTCTTCCAAACACCAGAGAACATGGGCTTGATTTAGTCGGCCTGTCATCAAAGAAGATTTCTTTCGTCTCTAAGACCAAGCTAATGAACCTTCACAGAACTACCTCCAGCATAATTACATGAAGATCAAAAGGGCACACAGTATTCTAGGTAAGGTCTGTAATTGTAGTAAGACTTCATGAACCCAAAGCTATAACAACAGGTGAGGTTGATATATCAACAAAGAAAGAGAACCTTTTGGATGTCAGACATTCTATACACATGGTTGAAAGTGCATATCATCTATTGGAGCAGGCTACAAGAAAAATCTGTGGAAAGCACCAGCAAATAAGAAGAGGTTATTTCAGGGGTTACTCCAGGAGTTTTGAAGTTACAACTTCACTGTGAAATTCCAGCCATTGAGAGAAATGTGCTGATACGTATCCTCACTGTCACCAGATGAAAAAAACAACATAAACGATAGGTGTAAAGATCTCTCAGCTGGTGAGCATAACACCAAACAAGACTGAGTTATGTTGGGAGTGAGGCCAGCAAAGACAAAGAGTTACAAATGCTGTCTGAGCATGTGATCAAGGCGCAAAGACACATCAGACACAGCCAGCAACATATTCATACCAGTCTATCTGAGATGATTTATCACTGAAAGATGGTATTCCGCTCCAGGATAATCCTCCCCCAAGCAATGCAGGTAGAACTTATCCAGGAGATACTTGAAAGCCCAGAAGACTGGAGAAGGGTAAACTCAGAGCGAGATCAGCAATGTAATGAATAGGCAATTACATTGACATTGAAAGTATGATGTCTACAGACAATGGATGCCAAAATACAGACTCACACAGCAGAAAAAGGAAATGATAACTGTTGGTTAGCACCATAACATAATGTAGGAGCTGATTTATTTACACAGAATCAAGAATGGCATTTCATAGTGGTGGACTATTGCTTAAAGTTCCCTTTTGACAGAAAAGTGTATGGTTTCTACATCACCATCTCATCACCACATTAACACAGGGTGTGAGATTTTATAGAAGGGCGCAGCCAGATAATCAAGACAGCCATCATGCAATGCTGAGAGACTAAGAAAGACACACAACTTTCCTTATTGACAGTCCAAGCTACACTTCCCAAGGCTGACGTGAAATTGTCTGCACATCTTGCAAACGATCAAGCGGAAATAAGACAACAACGATGTACAGGCAGAAGGAGGTCAATGCTTGAATAAGCATGTTAAATGTCTGTGCTGCTCAGAGAGCAAACTGTACATACATTGGATCCAATTCAGAATACTTGTAACCCAGCAGAGGTTATTGAACCCAGGAAGCAAATGAGGAGGAAAAGATGCCATATTACACCTACTCCTGAGCTGAAAGAGCAGAAGAGATAATGCTAACAATATCACTGTGAGATAAATGCATAACATCCTGCAAATGTGATACTGGGAAAGTTATTTGAGAAAGGAATATGTCTTACGGTGTTCAGTTTAATCATAAAAGTGGATTGTTAATTTTCTTTAGTGCAGACATTAAAAATGTCAATCATTGGTAGAGGCATTATTATTTTATACAGATATTATATTTATTTTTAAAGGAAGTGAGATGTTGTTTTGTTAAATTATTATTCCAGTCTGATTTTGGAGCAATTTGTTTGTTTATCAGTAGCCACATCACTGATTACTGCACTATAGCCTGAACATTAAACTAACAACCTATTAATCGTTAGCACATAGTAGTTCCATAAATATGTTCAATGACACTCTAGCATTTGTGTTGAAAATATGATTATTTTGAACTTCTGGGAGTTACCACATATAACTCAAGATAGCCACCTCCATTAATTCAATAGCAAGGCTAGCAGTAAATAACAGCTTCTCCCTAAATGTTCTTATCGTTAACTTTCTTGCATGTGATTGTGAGTCTCTCTGAGTGCATTTTCACACTATCTGGAAATATTTCATGGCTACACATGGCAGTCCATGGATTGAGGTCTGCTCTGAGAGTCTAATGCGTCATCTAGGAGCCAGGGAACAATGTGTACACGCGGCATTGGGTTCTGGTGAAACCTTTGCCCCCTTCTCCTTCAACATCCTTAAAGTTTAGCTCCCTTTGTGCGTATAGGATGTCAGGTATAGGTGTAGATGTCAGAGTTGTCCAGCAGTGACTGTGGTAAGGAGCTGCAACACACACAGTAAGTTCTATAGGGTGGCCAGGGAGTAGGTAACTTGCTTATTGTGTGCTCTCCCTTTCCTTTCACTGTGACCAATGTTCTTTCCCTTCGATAGGCGTATGCCTGCAAGGCCCTCCCTGACAGGTCGAGTCAGTTACCATGGCCACTCCGACTGTCCTCACAACCACTTTCCTTCCCCATTGCACACTTTCCATTTCCAGCACAATGGAGATTCCAAGTCTCAATCTGACCATGTCTGTGAGTGTAAAATGCAGTTCATAATGTTCCACGCAACTGCTGCCCATGTTCGGTTGTAGAGGTCATGGATTTGGGAGGTGCGGTCAGGGGAGCTTTGGCGAGTTACTGCGGTACATCATGTCAATGCTGCTACTGAGAGTCAATGGTGGAGGGAAGTGAATGTTGAAGGTGTGGATGGGCTGTCAATTAAATGGGCTGCATTGTCTCGGATGGTACCGGTCAAGCTGTGCTCATGCAGACAACTGGGGGTATTCCATCACAGTCCTGACTTGTCACTTGTTGGTGGACAGGCTTTGGGGAGGTGGGTTACTCTCTGCAGGATTTCTGGCCTCTGACCGGCTTTTGTAGTCACAGTGTTTCTAAATTTTACGTCAGTTTTTTTTTAAGGTGTGAGGAGAAAAGTTCAAAAAAGACATGAGGGGCAACCGTTTTACACGGCGAGAGTGGTTCGTGTGTGGAATGAGCTTCTAGAGGAAGTGGTGTATGCGGGTACGGTTACAACTTTTAAAAGGCGCTTACATAAGCTTACATGAATATAAAATGTATGGAGGGATATGGGCCAAGCGCAGGCAGGTGGGAGTGGTTTAGTTTGGGATTATGGTTGGACTGAAGGGTCTGTTTCTGTGCTGTATGACTCTATTGATCCCGGTCATACTGATGTTGGGGATTCAGTGATGATCATGTCATTAAATGTCAAGGTACAATGCTTAGATTATCTCTTGAAGAAGAGGTCATTGGATGAACCTGTGTGGTAGGAATAGTACAAGCCACTCTATCAACCTTAGCCTGAACATGTTATAGGTATGTTTGCAACTAGTTGCAACAAGCGCAGGCTTGGAGGGCCGAAGGGCCTGTTCCTATGCTGTAATTGTCTCTGTTCTTTGTTCTTAGTTGAGAATTATCCCCCTGAGTACCCATGGAGTTAATTTTATTAGCGTCCCATTGTATCACATTCGATCAATTGCTGCCTTGATGTCAAAGGCTGTCACTCTCACCTCAACTCTGGAGTTCTGCTCTTTTGTCTATGTTTGGATCAAGGCTGGAATGAGATCTGGAACAAGCAGTCCAGGCAGAACCCAACCTGAACATCAATGAGCAGGATATTACTGAGTAATGTCCTTTTAAAAGTATTGTTAATGACATCTTCCATCACATTGCTAATGGTTGAGAGTAGCAGAGAAGCAGAACTGGCCAGGTTGGATTTGTTCTGCTTTTTCTTCATCGGAGATGCCTGGGCAATGTTTCACTTCCATTAAGTAGATGGCAGTGTTGTAGCTGTACTGGAGCTGCTTGATGAGATTGCAGCTAATTCTAGAGCATGAGTGTTCAGTATTACTGCCAGGAAATGATGGTTGTTAAGGTTCATAGCATTTGAAGAATCCTGTACAATTAACATTTTCTTGGTATCAGGGGAAATGATTTGTAATCATCAAAGAAACTGAGGTCTAAAATGCTAGGGACCTCAGAGGAGATTGAGATGATTCATCCACTTGGCACTTATGATTGAAGATATTTACAAATGATTCAGCCTTGGCTTTTTCACTGACCTGTTGGATTCCACCATGATGCAGTCTGTGGATATTTATGGCGATACCTGTTCCTGTTACTTCTGTAATTGTCAAGTGTTCCAAATGTTTCTGGACTCCAGGACTTTGATCTGATCCATTGGTTATGGGATCGCTTAGCTCTGCCTATCGAATGCTGCTTCCACCACGAGAATACAAGTAGTCCTGTGTTGTGGCGTCACCTCATTTTGCATCTCCTGGCATCTCCCCACCCCTTGCGCTCTTCATTGAACCAGAGTTGACCCCCATCTATCTTTGTTGGATTGTTATGGCAGCGTGGGGACGCAAGGTTCCCAGATTGTAGTTGAATACTATTTTGCTCCTGGATGCCCAGTTTTGATCTGTTAATCTGCTCTGAATCTGAAATAACTGTACAGAGGCTGGTTTCCCATCACCAAGTCACCCTTCACTTACTTGTGCACCGTACACTGTCTGTGACCAGCCAGCTCGGAGTCAGTTGCCCAAACTGAGGAGATTCTCAGATTCCTGGTTATATTTTTTTTAACAAAGTAGCACATTTCGCATTCTTATGCCATAATACACCAATAAATACCCAGTTTCTACTCTCACTAATTCTTACTGAGCATTTTTTAGTCAACTTCTTCAATGATTGGTCCAGAAGATCCACTCCAGGAGCAGCACCAGCGCCAGGAAATCCTTCTGGCGTGCTACCAGTGCCCTGATACAATTTGCTGACAATTGGTTTGCAGACTTTCCCTATTTCTTTCAGTTGATGTTTATATTCGGCTTTTTCTACAGTCTGGGTTTTATCCAGCCTACTAATAACCTCAAGACATTTGTCCAAAACTTTCTGCTTGTCATCATCACTTATTAGGCCTATGCATGGGTACACGAAGGCACGGTACACACACAGAGGCATGGTGTGCACACATGTAGGCTTGGTCCACAAATGAAGGGCCGGCACACACACAAAGGGCTGGAACACACATGAAGGCCTAATCCACCCACAAAGGCCCAGTCCACACACAAAGGCCCAGCCCACACGCAAAGGTTCAGTCTGGGGCCCAACACTGAAACAATGGCAGAGGCTGGGTCCTGTCACCAAGTCACCCTTTATTTACTTGCTCACAGTACACTGGCTGTAACCAGCCAGCTCAGAGTCAGTCACTGGAACTGAAGAGCTTCTCCTCTCCTGGTTATATTAGTCAGCCAGAGCCTTCCTGTTTGGCCCAGGTTAACAATTCCAAACAATGACCACATAGTCAAAGAGGTCAACCTGGTTCCAATCACTACAGAATTGATCCCACCTACTGTGATGATAGTGCGACAGAAGATGGTGGCCAGTGGGGCCTTCGTTGTCCTGCAACGTCTCGTGGGTCTATCCTATGGTTTTGCAGGAAATGCTCTGGTTCTGTGTAATGGAGTACTCTGAGACACTGAGTGTCTGTAATTTGGTGACTATATATTGATAAGGTTGTTTCTTCACCAGTCTCGCCCAATGGTAGCACAGGACCCCAGCTGTTCTTCAGGAGAAGATTGCTGGGTTAACCAACCTGGGATGTGCTTTGGTCACATCCAGCACCAAGGGCAATACCAAGTTGCCCATTTGGTTTGGTTATTAATGTTCGTTTTGTAGTTGTTCGATACATCGGGATGGTTTGATTGGCCGTTTGACGGGCCAGATGGGATAAGGAGTGTAGATAATTTTCCCTAAAGGACATTAGTCCTTTAGATGGCTTTTACCACAATCAATTACTTTCATAATCACCATGACTGAGATTAGACGTACTGAATGTAATGTCCCTGGGTTTCATGTTGTGATTTGAACTCACAGCTGACAGTTTAATGGGGATAGTCTAGTGATGGTTTTGTCTGTACATTGTCACACTTTATGGCATCAGTGGGTGATTGGTTGCAGGCATTATGGACTGAAGAGGATATTTGTTAAATGCACAGCAATTCACATCAGGGATACAAACAAGGAGCAAAAATGTACAGAGGTAGGAAAGCCGGAACAAAGCCATATATACGCTGGGAAAGTTCAGTGGGTCAGATAGCAGGCAGGAAGAGCAACTGGCCTTGTGTTGCAGGTGGGGCTTAAAACTGGCATAAGAACAACACTGAAAACAGAACAGAACACAGGGAAAAGGGGAAAAAAATTCACACTTGGATAAACAAGAATCGAGAGGGAGGGCACCAGCGGTGCAGGAGAAGCTGAAATTGAGTGCAGCTGCATATCAGTGGCTGCTGAACTGAGCTGCTCATTACTGTTTTACTTCTAGATTTCACTTCTAATTACTGTCAGCGATGATGACCTGCATGATGTGATTGCAACTCCAGTGTTTAAAGCGACACTCCAACATTGGAGTTGAAGTAGTTTGCAGTGTGGCCTGAATTTATGAAGCATGCAGCGCGGAAATTAGGCAGGTACATGTGTGATTCAGCACTGGCTTGCACTTTCTGAGCTCACTTTAACCTGGTTGAATGACACAGTAACCCTGGTCAATCACTGATCTACAGCACACTGCTCTCCAACTCATTTCCCCTGGGGAGGTAGGGGTTCGTCCACAGGAAGAGACCTCATGGTGAAAGGACACATAGAAAGTGGTTCAAAGTGCTCCCACTCTCCACCCAAACTCCCAGTCAGTACACTCCCAAATGCTAGATAACAAGGTGTAGAGCTGGATGAACACAGCAGGCCAAGCAGCAT
>JAHRHZ010000147.1:2866049-2882014 GCA_024137785.1 Ginglymostoma cirratum | reverse complement strand
ATGCTGCTTGGCCTGCTGTGTTCATCCAGCTCTACACCTTGTTATCTCGGATTCTCCATCATCTGCAGTTCTTATTATCTCTGATACAATCACTCCCAAATGCTGCCCATTGCCCAATGAATGAGTCTGCTCTAGTACTGGTACTGGTGAAGGAGTCTTTATTGAGACTCGCATGGACTCTAAAACCCAGGGGACATTGATCAGGTGCAAGTCAAAGTCAGAGCAGGGATCTGAGCAGCCTGTCCCTATCACTGTTAGAGTCATACAGTCAGGGAGTTGTACAGCACAGAAACAGAATCTTCAGTCCAGCTCGTCCATGCCAACCAGAACTAGTCCCATTTGCCAGCATTTAGCCCATATCCCTCTGAACCTTATTCATGTACCCATCCTGATGCCTTTTAAATATACCAGCCTCCACCACTTCCTCTGGCAGCTCATTCCATACCCACACCACCCTCGGCATGAAAAAGTTATCCCTCAAGTCCTTTTAATATCTTTCTCCGCTCACCTTAAACTTATACCTTCTGGTTCTGGACTCCCCTACCCTGGGAAAAGAAACCTTGGCTATTCACCCCATTGATGCCCCTCAGGATTTTATGACCTCTTTAAGGTCACCCCTCAGCCTCTGACATCCAGGGAAAATAGCCCCAGGCTATTCAGCCTCCCCCTATAGCTCAAACCCTCCGGCCCTGGCAACATCTTTGTAAACCATTTCTGTACTCTCTCAAGTTTAACAACATCTTTCCTGCAGCGAAACAATGCCAGCTAGAAACAAGAGGAAAAGGAAGAATAAAACTCTGTATTATGGCTGTAAGTATATCTCTGATGTGTATTGAAACACACTATTGCAAACAGAAGAATAAAGAGCAGAAGGAGGCCATTCAGCCCTTCAAGCCTGTTCTGCCATTTAACAAGATCATGGCTGACCTGTTTGTGTTTCCAATGCCATACTCACAGCTCCCCCGGTATCCTTTGATTCTCTAGTCTGTCAAAACATTTCCTACCTAAGCCTTAATAGAACTCAATGAGCTTGCCTGCAGAGTCAGAGAGTCGCAAAATCTCATTGCCTCTGAGAGAGAAAAAATATTTCCTCATCTCTGTCTTAAAACAGCAAGCCCTAATTTAAAACAGTACTTCCTAGTTCCAGAGTCACACACAAGAGAACATGTCACTTCTACATCCATTCAGGATCCTGAAGCCTTCAATCAAGGCACCGTCGGTCCTCTCAGATAGACAGAAAAACATCCCATGGAATTATTTGAAGGAGAGCAGGACAGTTCTCTGGTTTCTCAATCAAGATTTCTTTTCAGCATCTCAAAACAATTCTGCACATTAATTGTTGGTGGGAGCTTGCTATACTCATGTTTTCATTGCCAAATTTCCTACATTGCAACAGATAATACCTTTCAGTAGTAACCTGCTTCTTGTAAGGTTCTCTGGGACATCCTGAGGTCATGTAAGGCGCTGTAGAAATCCAAGGTTTTTCCTTTAATCCTGCAGAGACATCACTTTTGTGAAAAGTGTTCTTTTGCTGTTACATGACTCAATGCTCAATGGATTATTATGCTTTGTCTGTGACTGTAGATAGCGAAGACACAATTGTTTTCTGGGGTACAAGAAGATTTTAATGTCAATTTTTGTTTTGAATGCTACATTAAAATGGTGCCATCTAACCACTGGGTTTTATTTTCGAACTCTTCTCTACTGCTCCTCAGTGATGTCTGTTGTCTTTGGCCCTTCACCTAGGTTTTTCATTTTAAAAAAAACAACATACCCAATTTACGGCTCACACAGAAAGCAGATGACAAAACCACACAAATCGCCCTATATCTAATGTGAGTAAAATGTCAGCTTTAATCTAGTTAGTACAGTATCTGGGACTGAACAATTTGACAACAATGCCACAAAGCATGTAGTCATTGTTTTCTTCAATGTATCTGCAGGCTACACGGCAGATGATTAATTCTATGTACGGAATATTAGTCCTGCTGTCCTCCGTCATACTCAACCTTTTTATTTAAAGTGATTTATTTATCTCCTGGGATGTTGCTCTTCAAAGACTCTCTGTGATTCATTTCTCTTTCACTTGAAAAATAATTTATCATTACAAAAGTGAGAGTGGGGAAAATATGAGAAATCAGGTGGTGCTAAGAATATTTCAGTCGGGTAAGCTATTTGTTTAATAGCATCCGGAGGAATCAACAAAATCAATCTCAACGGATTGGATGTTGTGTCTGAATTGGTGAGGAACCAGCTCCTTCAGCAGGTCCTGTTTCATCAACTTGTAAATGGTCAGCGATGAAGGCCAGGCAAAGTAAATGTTCCAAAGACACCCTGGTGGGGATCTCTTTGAAGGGCCGCAGCACTGAACTAATAGGTCAGGAGGAGCATGTTATCTATCATTCAAAGAGGCAACTTAAAGCCACATTCTTAAGGACAATTAGGGATGAACATTCAGGTAATGGCCTAGACAGTGATGCTCACATCCCTTGAATAGATAAACAATCTTTTTTCTCAAGCTATATGAAACATCTTAATCATGAGGCAGAACAGCAGCAGAGATAGAAAGAAAAAGAAGCAACCCTAGCACAATGATCCCCATTCCCTCATGGGACATCCCACCCCACGATTACCAAAGTTCTGCTGGTTCAAAATCATCCTTTCAGTCACATTAAAACCCATGGCACAAAGTCATCGTCCTGGGTAGACAGGGTGTGAGAGAGAGCGTGACATAGTATGTGAGAGAGGGAGTGTGTGAGACAAAGCGTGAGAGAGAGTGAGTGCAAGAGTGACTGGAAGAGAGTGGCTGTGAGAGTGTAAGAGAGCACAAGGGAGTGTGAGAGAGAGCGTGTGTTTGAGAGAGCGTGTGAGAGAGTGACCGTGAGAGAGTGTGTGAGAGACAGTGTGAGAGTGTGTGGGACAGAGTACATGTAAGAGTGACTGTGAGAGAGTGTGTGAAAGAGAGTGTGAGAGAGTGTTTGTGAGAGTGATGATGAGAGAGTGTGTGAAGGAGAGTGTAAGATGTTGTTGAGCTGTGCTATACAATGTTGCTTTTTAAAGCAGTGAAAGAGAGAATTCAAGACTCAGTGGCACTGAGAAACTTCAAAGCTCAGGATTCTGCCTGGCAACAGCCCTGTGACTGGGCTGAGCTGCAGTGTATTAAAAAGCTGTAGGTACCCAAGAGCAGCAGGGGAGAAGAAACTTCCATGACCCTCCAGGCTGAAAGCACCCATCTCCCCCTTCCTCTCCCTCCATGGGGATCAGAATAGATAGAATTCTAACAAGGAGTAGCCTAACTTCATCTAAATAACCATCAAATCGAAGAATGACCATCACCCTGCAAAGTTTGTGAGACAGAGTGTATGAGAAATCATATGAGAAAGTATGCATGTGTGTGTGTTGGTGTGTGTGAGAGAGAATGTGTGAAAGAGTGTATGTGAGAGTGAAAAAGCATTAGTTTCAATTGTCTCTATCGTTTTGCACATTTTTTGGTCATTTTTATTACTCACTCATTATTTTAAAAAATACTGATTTATTGCTTTGACACTGATTTTTAAACAGCTGGTTGTTTTTTTCCTTCATACCTTCAATATTACTTTTGAAATTACTTTTGAAATTGTTTAATGCACCAAACCAGATCTCAGGCAGCTGTTGTTGCATTTCTCACTGTAAGCCAATGAAATACTCACAGGGAGTCTAATTGCTTTTTGTAGGACTGGTGAAGGAGTTATTTAGGGATGAGAAGTCTTGGATATGCTCAGTCAGTCTGACAGCATCTTCACACAGTGAGAGAGACAGACAGAAGTCAGTGATCCTCTGTCAGAACTAGTGAAGATTATGGACCTGAACTGTCGACTCTCTTTCCACATCTTCCATCTGGGCTACCGATTACTTCAAACGTAATCTGCTTATATTTCCCACAATTTTGCTTTCCAATTACAGACTCCACACCGGGCATTGTGGTTAGTTTCAATTTAAAAGGGAACATTTTAACCATCCCATACAAATTGTAGTTTTTCTGTTAATCAAAGCCAAGGTTTTTGGATGTTGCTGTCCAGGTATTGCAAAGGACCAAGTCCAAAGAAGCAGAGCCATAATGTGAGCAACCAAGTTGTGTGTAGTTGTCTAATAAAGCAACAATTGGAAAATGTATTACACAGAAACCTAAGCTTTTGATGGGCTTTATGAATCGAGGAATGGAATACAAAAGCCAAGATGTTTTACTAAACCTGCGTGAAACAATTTGATCCCATTGTGACTAATGTTCCCATTTCTGGCCACCCAAAGGGCATGAAGTTTAACAGGAGGTAGGGAGAAGATAAGGGGCCTGGAAGCAGGAGAAGCACCAGGACACATGATCTCTCTCTCCCTGGCCCAGCCATTCTGTCCACAACCATGACCCCAAATATCTGGTAGCTTGTCATTTCAAGTCATGAACAAAAACCGAAGTTGCTGGAAAAGCTCAGCAGGTCTGGCAGCATCTGTGACGAGAAATCAGAAGGACTCAATATCGCGTTCAATAATTTTAGGGCCTGAACTCTCCCATATCCTAGCCCCCTACCCCACACACCAGGCCTTGTTATCACGCAGCCTGCCACCAAACACTACCCATTGTTAGCCACTAACAGTCTCCATTAACAGCTATTCACCCTCCTAGACAGATCATTATCCACTCTCTTGTCTGTCCAACTGTTCTTCTCTCTGTTTCGGCTTCTTCCCCACCTAACATTTACTCATTCCTCCCGTTCTACCTTCTGCATATAAATTGACATTTTCCTAGCTGCCATCAGTTCTGAGGAAGGGTCACCGGACCCAAAACATTAACTCTGACTTCTCTTCACAGATGCTGCCAGAACTGCTGAACTTTTCCAGCAACTTCTGTTTTTGTTCATGATTTACAGCATCCTCAGTTCTTTCAGTTTTTATTTTGTCATTTCAATTCTCCAGCTTGTTAATACTTCTGTTCTTGGTCTACTGCATGGTTTGAATGATGTACATGTAAGCTTGAGGAACAGGATCTCATCTTTCAATAAGGCACATTACAGTCTTCTGGGCTCAATGATGTGTTCAACAGTTTCCAACTGTAAACTCTACTCTCTTTGGATTTCGTTTCATAGCTTGATTAAGTTATCTTGTTTTAACTAGCAGCAAACTGGTCTCATCACCTTATGTTAGCAAGTGGCAGGACTTCTGATCCATAAAATTCACTAAATAAAGATGCATTGATGCAATGTATTTCCTGTTGCATTGTACACACTGAATTAATTTAAAACGTGATTTAATTTGTGGTCCAACAATTGTTCATAGTTTGTCAATAGGCATTATAGATTTTTTTTAAAAAGTTAGGAAGTGAACTGGACAGGGATTAAATTTTTCTGCCTGCAGTGTTGGCCAAAGAGCCCATTGGAGGTGTGGAAACTGAAGGATTGCATGAGAAATCAAGTGAGGTACAAAAATCCACAACTTCCTGTCGTTCATCTGGCCGGGTCCCTTTCTCAATGAAAAAAGTCTGTCCAAAGACCCAAACCACTAACATGGAAAAGGCATTGAAGCATCGGACAATTCTCTTACTCGGGCTCAACCTGTCACGAGGGAGGAAATATCTCACATGGACCTCATCCAACCTCTAACCTCACTGCACATGATTTTCACACCAACAGGAGTCTGACACGTGATCACTCTGCAGTGATTATGCAAAGCTGACTACCTAGCTTCTTGTCACCATGGCCTGGGTTAGCTTTCACTCAGTGTTTTATTTTCCAGCGGATACTCAGTGAACAGGTAAGAGGATTGCTCTAGGAATTCACCCCTCAATTCCTTACTCCCTCAACCTCATTTGATTTATGTCAGCAAACACAGCAAGCTGCCCACCACTGCTAAGAGTAAAGTACTGTTGTCATACAGAAACTTCAGATCTTGTTCCAGGTTTGTGCTGAATTACCCTCATCAGTAATGGGAGAGTTTGGTGGTAGCTGATCATTGTACTGTCAGTGCAAGAGGGTTCTCGACCATGATGCCTTCTCAGCGATGCTTGTGGAGAGCGAGTGAGGACAGGGTCAAAATTTAGCTGTGATAGCCACGGCTACGGATAGGAATCACAGGCCTTGGTCCTGTTCCTGGCTTGGACCTCCTGACCCAAGCACATCAAGCTCGATCCTGTCTGAAATACAGTGTATCCCATAGAGGTCCATGCCACATTTACTGGGTTAATGCACTTCCTGAGCCAGCCATCGTGATATCCCCCCCGCTGAAAGTAACTCCTGACTCTCCCTTTGAATTATGGACACCTCCTCAAAGCCATTTCTCTCGGCAAAAGTCTCTCCGTTCCTGGTTTGGCATCCATTTTTTTTAACCCTTATTTGTGTGAACTACATTGGAGTGTTCCTTTACAGTTGCAAATTGTGATGTTGAATTCCTACAGTGCAGAAAGAGGCCATTTGGCCCACTGAGTCTGCACTGACCCTCCAAAGAGCATCCTGACCCAACACCCAACCCTCATACCCTCTCATTTCCCATGGCTAACCCACCTGGCCTACATATCCTTGGACACTACAGGGTAATTTAGCATGTCTGATCCACCTAATCTGCACATCTTTGGAGTGTGGGAGGAGACTGGAGCACCCGGATGAAACCCAGACAGACACGGGGAGAATGTGCGAACTCCACAGGGTGGTTTTGAATCCAGGTACTTGGCATTATGAGGATGCAGTGCTAACCATTCAGCCACTAACTGCCCTGGTTATGTAAAATTAACATCAGCATTATCGCATGCTCAACAACACTGCAACGCAAATAGAAAGTTTGAGGGATTTTCCCTGGAAAGGAGTACGGTGATATCCAGTCATAATGTTCCAGGTGCAGTGTGGGTGGAACACTGTTTTGTGGATAGACTGGTATCTTCCTTCCTGCTGTGGTTGTGTGTTGGTAATTGGTAGTGGAATCATTGAGTCAGCACCTGCCAACATTGTTAGAAGATCCCATGAATCACAATGTGGTCTCCAATTCTGCTTCACTACCTCTGCCCTCATCTGAGAACAGTGTCAGGGAGCATGTTGAGACCTTTCTCTCATTGTCACCCAAATACAAAGTCAGTCACATATTACTGTTTACTGCAACCACCCTCTAAAATCTCTGCCGCATGGAGAGCTTGCAAAGTCCCAATTCCACTGCACTGGAATAGGAAATCACATCATTAAAATACTAAAATCAGGTGTTAGTCTGCCCTAACAAAACAATGTTCTCAATGATAAAACACAGAACCCCTTAATGACATAGATACTTCCAGTAAGAGCTATTTAAAGAGAGCAAATCTGCAGTTTTAACTTTGAAACATTACTAATTTTAGTCCAAGGACATAATAACCTGCAATTATTGACTGCAGTTTGTTTATTGAAAAGTCAAAATGAGGGGTCAAGTTCTATAGTAAGGAATATCAAAGCGTTCAACACAGTGGGTGAGAGAGGAGCTAAGTTAAGAATTGTCACTTTTACATGTGGCTTACTGATAACACGCTGACCTCTCCAGAAACTTATAAATATCCAGGTTCACACTTTAGGTGGATTTTAACCCCACAAATAGGTGAATTTGTGTCGAATGGAGGTTGAGTTATTAAGAATTTGAATTCTGAATTTAAATGGATTGACCATGCTAACCAGGCCCAGGGATGTGCAAGTGAGGTGCATCAGCCATGGTAAATGTGGGGTTTACGGGGTTAGGGTGTTGGGCTGGGTCTAAGTGGAAAGCTCTTCAGGGGGTCAGTGCAGACTTGATGGGCCAAGTGGCCTCTTTGTGCACTGTAGGGGTTAAATGATTCTATTCTATGATTCTATGAATCAAACCGGTCTCCAGCTAGCCTAATTCTGGTCTTAGCGTAGGTGAAGTGAAACCAAGTAGCAAAGCTGTTCCCTGGAGACAAGGTGACATTTGAAATATTCTAATGTTTGTTGAGAAATGCCTGCAGCTACAGGAAGATGAAGATCATTAGGCCCTGGAACTGATTTTGCTTTCCAGTTAAAATTCAACACCATGCTGGGAAATGCGGATCTTTACGCTTCCCATATACTATCAGGAAGACTTATTCCCAAAGGACAATAAAGTTAAATTCTTCCTTCAAAATAGTACAAGGGGATTGCTGCACTGTCAGAGGGTACACTCTGTCCAGGGAGCTGAGGATCCCTCAGATTGATGCAAAACATTTAAATGCACTGCTTCTCTGAAGAGCAGGTGAGTTTTCTCGAGGATCCTATGCAATATTTATTGTTAATCCAACAACACCGAAACAGATTTTGTCATGGTTTATCTCATTGCTGCTTGTGATATTTTGCTGTGTGCTCATTACAACAGTGAGTGCATTTCAGCTTAAAAAAAAATACTGAATGGCTTCCCGAAATCCTGAGATTGTGGAAAGTGAATAATTGCAAATTCTGTCTTTTTTGAATTGACAAGCGAAGGAAAGATTGTGGGAGGATCAGAGTTACAAAAATAGAGCAGGATACAGCTTTTAATTTTAACATTGTGGTAATGCAAAGAGGAAGAAGAGAGAGTCAAACAATTAACTTGGAATTAGACAGAAACAAACGAAGAACAATGAGAGAGGTCATCACATCCATATTAATAAAGCATAGCAAGGTCAGAGTGAGGAAGGCTGTGGTGCTTGTGGACATAAAACAACAGCTGTCACAATGTAAATTACTGATATTGATTTTGGTTTACATCGCTATTATTAATACAATTGGGGAATATATCTGCTTCAAAGCAAACCAGTTTATATTGCTAGAGATAACAAGGTGTGGAGCTGGATGAATACAGCAGGCCCAGCAGCATCAGAGGAGCAGGAAAGTTTCGGGTCAAGACCCTTCTTCAGAAATGGGGGAGGGGAAGGGGATTCTGAAATAAATAGGAAGAGAGGGGGAAGCGGATAGAAGATGGATAGAGGAGAAGATAGGTGGAGAGGAGACAGACAGGTCAAAGAGTCGGGGATGGAGCCAGAGTCGGGGATGGAGCCAGTCGAGGTGAGTGTAGGTGGGGAAGTAGGGAGGGGATAGGTTAGTCCAGGGAGGATGGACAGGTCAAGGAGGCGGGATGAGATTAGTAGGTAGGAGATGGGGGTGGAGCTTGAGGTGGGAGGAGGGGATAGGTGGGACAAAGGACAGGTTAGGGAGGCGGGGACGAGCTAGGCTGGTTTTGGGATGCGGTCGGGAAAGGGGAGATTTTGAAGCTTGTGAAATCCACATTGATACCGTTGGATTGCAGGATTCCCAAGTGAAATACGAGATGCTGTTCCTGCAGCTTTTGGGTGGTATCATTGTGGCAATGCAGGAGGCCCAGGATGGACAAGTCGTCCAAGGAGTGTGATGGGGAGTTGAAATGGTTCACGACTGAGAGGTGTACTTGTTTGTTGCGAGCATAGATGTTCCGCAAAGCGGTCCCCAAGCCTCCGCTTGGTTTCCCCGATGTAGAGGAGGCCACAACGGGTACAGCGGATGCAGTATACCACATTAGCAGATGCTCAGGTGAACATCTGTTTGATGTGGAAGGTCTTCGTAGGGCCTGGGATGGGCGTGAGGGGGGAGGTGTAGGGACAGGTATAGCACTTGCTCCGGTTGCAGGGAAAAGTGCCGGGGGTGGTGGAGCTGGAGGGGAGTGTGGAGCAGACAAGGGAGTCACGCACAGAGTGGTCCCTCCGGAAAGCAGATAAGGGTGGGGAGGGAAAAATGTCTTTGGTGGTGGGGTCAGATTGCAGATGGTGGAAGTGTCGGAGGATGGCACGTTGGATTTGGAGGTTGGTGGGGTGGTATGTGAGGATGAGGGGGATTCTGTTTTCGTTGTTATTGCGGCTCGGGAGTGTAAAGGATGAGTTGTGGGAAATGCGGGAGACACGGTCGAGGGCATTTTTGACCACTGTGGAGGGGAATTTGCGGTCCTTGAAAAACGAGGACAACTGGGATGTCGGGGAGTGGAATGCCTCATTTCGGGAGCAGATGCGATGCAGGCGAAGGAATTGGGAATAGGGGATGGCCTTTTTGCAGGAAGGTGAGTGGTAGGAGGTGTATTCTAGGTAGCTGTGGGAGTCAGTAGGATTGAAATGGATATGGGTTTCCAGGTGGATGCCAGAGATGAAGACAGAGAAGTCCAGGAAGGAGAGAGATGGTCCAGGTAAACTTAAGGTTGGGGTGAAAGGTGTTAGTGAAGTGGATGCATCCCAAAACCAGCCCAGCTCATCCCCACCTCCCTAACCATTCCTCCTACCTCAAGCCCCACCCCCATCTCCTACCCACTAACCTCATCCTGCCTCTTTGACCTGTCCGTCCTCCCTGGACCGACCTCTTCCCTCCCTAACTCCCCACCTACATTCACCTTTACTGGTTCCAACCCCACCTCTTTGACGTGTCTGACTCCTCTCCACCTATCTTCTCCTTTATCCATCTTCTATCCGCCTCCCCCTCTCTCCCTACTTATTTCAGAATCCCCTTCCCCTCCCCCATTTTTGAAGAAGGGTCTTGACCCGAAACGTCAGCTTTCCTGCTCCTCTGATGCTGCTGGGCCTGCTGTGTTCATCCAGCTGTACACCTTGTTATCTCAGATTCTCCAGTATCGGCAGTTACTACTATCTCTGTAACAGTTTATATTGCTTTTTGTTAAGTATATATAAATCCAAAGCTCAACAAAACTTCAAGTATTTATTGCCACTTTTGGGCTATATGGCAACACTTTGTCAGGCTGGAAAAGCAGCTTTTCTTTCATATATGATCATCACTGGGCAGGCCATCAATTATTGCCCTTTCCTTATTGGCCTTGAGAAGGTGATGGTGAGCTGTCTTCTTAAGCAGCTACAGTTCTTGGAGTGTGGGAACTCCCAGAGCACTTTGAGGAAGGCAGTTCCAGGATTTTGACCAAGAGACACTATAGGAACAACAATATGGTTCCAAGTCAAAAAGGTGAGTGCCTTGATGGTGAGCTTGCATTTGGTGGCATTCTTCTGTCCAACTTGAAGCCACAATTTGGAAGGTGTTATCAAAGGAACATTTTTGAGCCACTACAGTAAATCTTGTAGGCAGGGCACACAGCTGACACTGTGTGTCAGTGGAGGACCGAGTGAAGATGCTGATCAAATGGCTGGACAGCGTTGAGTTTCTTGAATATTATAGGAGCTGCACTTATGAAGGTAAGTGGGGAATATTCCATCACACTCCTGGCTTGTGACTTGTTGGTGATTCACAGGTTCTGGGGAGACAGAAGGTGAGTTACTTGCCACAGAATCCCTAGCCTCTGGCCTGCTCTTATAGCTGCAGTATTTATATGATGTGACTAGTTCAGTTTCTGGCCAAAGGTAGCCGGCAAGGTAATGGTTGCTACATGATTATGAAATGCCTTAGGCAAATATTGGACCTTTCAACCATCCTTTCCCATCAACACAACCCACAACTGATTCCTGAAAATGAATATTGTGCATTAGTATGAAAAAAGTTTCTGCATTTATAATTTTAGATTTATTTTACATGCGAACGGAAAATTGGATGATTCTGTTTGTATCATTGTGCAGTGTTTTTTGCAGGACATGAACTAGAAGAAATACACAGTATAATGTATAATATGGCTTATGTGATGCGGTCCATTTTCCTGCAACAGTTATGTGCATTTTGCGTAGTCAATAATCATTAGGATAGAGCGGGCTAGATTAAATTATATTCGCTGATATTATTTACCAGTTTGCAGTTTTGGAATAGTCATGTGGATGTACAAATTTGTAAAACTGTGGCATGAGCAGAAAGAGGAAAATGAAATTTTGGGGAAGACTGCAATATAAATTGAAATGTATGTCAGTCCATATGGAACAATAGACTTAAACCTTACATTCCCGCTGCTGAAGCCTGCTTGTTTACTTACATTGTTCCACATCTCATACACTCCGGTTTACTCTTTCATTCTGGCCCAGATTTGATGTGAGAAAATCTAAATAAATGATGAAGAGAATTCAGTTGTCCCAAACTTGCAGCCAGTTTGCTCCTTGTCCTTTTGGAATGGGAGCAAGAAGAGATCTGGAGAGTCAAATTGGAGGTTAAGCAACCGGCTCAACTATCAGTTCCAGGAAATCCCCTACCGACTCTCCACCCAATGCCCGAGACTTCCATTTCAAAGCCGTCCTGTCTTTCATGTCTGATGAACCACACAGGACCCAACCAACTCCGAGTTAAAATTTCAATCAATGTCCTCTTTACACTGGGACAGAAGGGCAACTAATGAAAACCCAGGGAGTGGGATTAAATGGATAGCTGTACCTGTAGGGGGGGTAGGGGGGCGATGGTCTAGTGGTATTATTGCTGGACTGTTAATTCAGAGACCCAGATAATGTCCCGGGAACACAGGTTTGATACCCGCCACAGTAGATGGTGGAATTTGAATACAATAAATATATCTGGAATTAAGAATCTAATGATGACTGTGAATCCATTGCCAATTGTCAGAAAAACCCATCTGGTTCACTAATGTCCTTTAGGGAAGGAAACTGCCATCCTTACCTGGTCTGGCCTATGTGTGACTCCAGACTCAAGCAATGTGGCTGACTCTTAACTATCCTCTGGGCAATTAGGGATGGACAATAAATGCTGCCTAGCCAGAATGCCCTCATCCCATTAATGAATTTTACAAAAAATCTGGTGCAGGCAAAACGGCTTACATTTGAGCTACATATTCTTTGATTCTATCAAGAATTGCGCAGTGCTATAGTTGAACAGATTGGCTTGCATTCTATGCATTGACATAATTGATACTAAAATGTTCAACTAAAGGCAATCTACTTTTGCGACTAGCAAGACACTTACCAGTTATTCCATTGTGCTTTGCTCTATACACATCAGTGTTGCAGCTATTGGTTTTTCTCTTGTCATGCAAAACACAACAACTTGCCTTTCAAAGGGCAATAACTTCTGGAGACTGATGGTGTGGTGCTCCAGAAATGAAACCACTTAGCCACAGCAGAGAGGTCACCCTGAAGACTGGGAAACCATTTGGGATCAGCAGAATATTAACAGTTATGGGGTCGGCAATGTTTCTGAATTGTGCCACGAGAGGGCTAGGGTGCCTTATGAGTCAGCTCACGTTAGGGCAGCTGTGAGTACAGGAGCATAGAATTATCTCAATGCTGTCAACACAGCAGTAGTATGGGAACAAAGGAACAGGAATAGACCATTGAATCTCTGACATTTGTGGCTGATCTGCAGCTGAACTACACGTACCTCTTTTTGCTCCATATTCTATAATATCTTTGATTAGCCAAGATGTATCAATCTCAGATTTCATATTAACAATCGACCCAGTATAAAATGCCTTTTGCAAAAGAGAGTCCCAAATTTCTACTGTCCTTTGTGTGCAGTGGTGTTTCCTGATATGCTAAATAATGTCAAATTCCTCTTCATGGCTAATTGCTTTCTGTATAGAAAGCCTACAACTGAACATACTGGCCTCCCAGCTCCATTAAGTTTATTCTGTCTTGCTCCTGGGATCTGACTTTGGCAGCAGCTCATGTCTACCCATTTTGGAAGGTGAGTTTGAGCAGATTTCAGGTCATAAAAACGCACTGCTTTTACTGAAATGTTCAATGATTCAGATGTCACGGGCAGCTTTAAACAGAGGAAACAACAACATGAATGTGGGAACTAATCACCTATCTCATTATGGAACATATGACAAACTAATCCTTGTCACCAGGTATCTTTGTTGCAAGTTGCCATGGAACAGCAAATCATTTGAGTGGCTTCTTCAAAGAAATTTCAGGTAAGCAAACGTCACACACAGCAGGAGCATTTCTGAGGGACTCCCAGACGAACGTTATTGAGGTGTTAGGAATAAAAATGAAAGGTGTTAATGAGGTTTCATGTAGAATCATAGAACCATAGAATCCCTACAGTGTGGAAAGAAGTCATTCAGCCCATCAAGTCCATACCGACCCTCCAAAGAGCATCCCACCCAGACCCAGACCCCTGCCATATCCCCATAAGCCTGCATTTACCATGGCTAATCCACCAAGTCTGCACATCTCTAGACACTATGGACAATTTTAGCATGGCCAACCAACCTGAACAGCACATCTTTGGACAGTGGCATGTCACTGCACATGGAATCATTCTCAGAATAACAACGAAAGACCAATTCCCATTTACAGAAGTGAGAGATGTTCTGCCCATAAGGATCAGTTCCCATTTTTGAAACTGGCCTCCAGTGCCATATTTGCAAGATAAAAGGAATATATATGACTCTTATATCAACACTGGGATATGTGGAACAGGAGTAAATCATCCAGATACTTACACCCTGACCAAAATTAATACAGGCCATAACTTATCTACATGTAAACCTCATTTACCTATTTATCCTCTCTAACACTTGATGCCCTGATCTAATAAAAATCTATGCATTTGTGTCTTGAAAACAACAATTGTTGCAGCATCCACATCCATTTCGGGCAGTCAAACCAAGATTTGTGACAAGGAACCTCCAGATTTCAGTCTTGAACAGCTTGGCTCCAATTTAAGACCTTGATCCTGCTCCCAATTTTCCTCCACCTCCACCCCCCCAAACTTCCTGGTTTCCCTTATGTATTTCCCATAATACAGGGCTGGGTAAGATGCCTAATCTACCCACTCTAGGACTGTTGAGGCTCTTAATTGGCTCTTACTCAGCTTTTTATTACATTATCTCAGCCATTAACAGCTGAGGCCTTAGCAAACATCCTTGAAAGATTCTTGATAGTCATTCTTTACTTTCATTTACATTATCCTTGCTTTCAGTCTATTACTGCCCATGTCACCTGTAACCTGGTGAGTAATTCGATTTCAATTTCATGAGCTTCGCTTTTAGCTAACAATCTCTTATTGATTTTTCCAGAAGTCCACACGAACTGTATGTCTTGACATTCACCTAAGTACTAAAGCTACTTCCTCAAAAAAACACTCGCAGGCTTTTTGCATCTAGCCTGGCCTTCCTCTGACCAGCTCAATTTCTCTAAGTGTTCTTTCACCTTGGCTTCAATTATAGATTCCAATAACTTTCCCAGAGCAAAACTTAGACTAACAGCCTATAATTTCCTGGGGAGATGTTTTTCATATATTTTAAATAGTGGAATTATATTTCCAACTGAAAGAATCAATTGCAGAACCAAGAGAACACTGTAAAATATGGTTAAAACAACTGCAGTATTTTTAAAATTAAAATCTTGAGGTGAAATGATAATTTGCCAGTCTTCAGTTCCATTATTTTTCCAAGCATTGCTTCCTTGTTTATGATAACTTGAATGGCTTCCGATCTTTGAAAAAATATTCATTTCCCTGGCAGGTCAGGCATATAATCCACTTTCTTTGTTTTGAATACAGACACAAGTTATTTAATAATTACCTGCTAACAAGTTTGCAGTATTTCCCCAACTCTTTTTATAAGAACCACGTCATGTTAACTCAAACCTTTTCTTCATCATAACTTTGTGTTTGTTCACAGGATGTCTGTATCACTGGTCATACCAGCATTTATTGCTAATCCCTAATTGCCCTTGAGGAGGTGTTGAAGAGTCATCTTCTTGAGCCTCTGCAGTCCATGTGGAGTAGGGACAGTCACAATGCAGCAAGATAGGACATTCCAGGTTTGTGATCTAGCAACAGTGAAGGAGGGAGATATCATTCTCTGTCAGGATGGTGAGTGGCTTGGTGGGGAACTTGCAGATCGTGGTGGTCCTGTACAGCCCCTCTATCTCTCCTCTTAGTGGTAGACATTAAGGGTTTGAAAGGTGTTCTCAAAGGAGCGTTGTTAAGATATTGCAGTGCATTTTGTAGAGGCACACAATACTTTCAATGTTGATGGTGAAGTGAGTGACTGTTAAAGGTTAATGGGGTACCAATCAAGTCAGCATCTGTGGAGGAGAAAACAGAGTTAACGTTTCGGGTCTGGTGACCCTTCCTCAGAACTGTTCTGAGGAA
>JAHRHZ010000147.1:2821141-2861049 GCA_024137785.1 Ginglymostoma cirratum | reverse complement strand
CATACAGACAGACACAGGCAAACACATGGTGATATAGGCAGAGGAAAAGACTGCGCATGCAGTTCAGTGGTCCCTGTTCAGAGGTCTGCGAAGGTGATTCTTGTGCTGATCAAAACATTTCTTGCTCTTCATTCTCCAGGTACTTTTGCTTGTTTGCAGGAGGTACAGGGTGGCTGGTTCACACTTATAATAGTCTCTAACTCATTAATTAAAAGTCACAGCTTACAACAACTGGAAATTGAATACAAACTGACTACCTTCAAGTTTGAGATACTTTTTACGACAGAGTAAATACTGCCCCGGCTTCTCCAGAAGTCAACTGGTTTCTGCTGAAACGTTCAAACTCCCGTGACAGTCATCTACCTGGTAGCCAGTCAGTCACATAGTTGATGGCAGGCAAAACTCCATTCATGCACTCTCCAGCTCGTCTGCAAACTAGGTACTTAGAATGAGTGTCAGGTGACTTACTTCTAAAAAGTGCAGCAATCCTCGGTTTTTAAAGCAGTTATTTTCCCATTTTAGTTGACAATCAACAATACAAACAATTAAAAAGATATAGTCTTTACAATGAAATAATGCAGCTCCCGCAATATAAATTTCATAGGAGGGTATTAGGAGATTGTGCACTTAAATATCTCATGCAGTGAAATGAGATTTTGATCAATTGTAAGCAGGTTATTTATCTCCAAAGTCATTTTATTGCTGCTGTCAGTTTAACTATCATGAAAGGTGACAAGATGGAAGCTAGGGGACGAGGACCTTGTCATTATTAGAAGAGGAGGGGTGTATTAGATCAGGCACATAACAAATGAGGTGGATTTGTTCAAAAGCTTCCATAAGACCTCAAGAAATAGGAACAGCAAAGTAGGCCATTCGGCTCCTTGAGCATGTTCCACCATTCCGTAGAATCACGGCTGATCCAACATTCCTCAAGCCCATTTTCCTGCCTTTTCGCTGTAACTCTTGGTTCCACTGCTGATCAATAATCTACCTATCTCAGGATTCATATACACAAAGACTCTGTTCCTACAGTTCCCTGTGGCAAGGAGTTCCAAGTACTCATAACCCTCTGAGAGAAGTAATTCCTCCTCATCTCAATCTTAAATTGACACCCCTTTATTCTGAATCTATGCCCTCTGGTCCTAGACTCTCCCATAAGGGGAAACATCCTTTCAACATTTATCCTGCCAAATCCTTTAAAAAATCCTAAATTTCAATGAGAGCACCATTTATTCAACTAAACTCCAGTGAATGGAGTCCCGACCTGTTTAACCTTTGCTCTTAAGGCAACCCCTCCATACCAGGGATCATCCCCGTGAACCTTCTTTGAAGTGCCTCCAATGAAGTGATATCTTTCCTTAAATAAGGGGAGCAAAACTGTGGTCTCACCAGTACCTTGTACAGTTGCAGTAAGACTTGCTTCAGCTTATACTACATCCCCTGGGAATAAGGGCCAACATTCCAGTAGCCTTCCTGATTACTTCTGCACTGGATTTCTGTGGTTTGTGCACAAGTGCCCTTAAGTCTCTTTGTGTTGCAGCTTTCTGCAGTTCTGTTCCATTTAAATGATACTCCAACAAAGTGAGAAAAAGTGAAGGATTGCGACAATGCAACAGCGAAAGTGAAAGGATTGAGTCTTAGAAAGAAGTAGAAGGAATAGCTTAGTGCCTGAATATTCCTCATCCTGTGCCCTTAGAAAGGAACTTGTGACTGGTTACAGTTAGTTGAATGGCGGTTTGGAGGGGGGGGGTGGGGGGTGGGATCTGAATTCCCACTTCTAGATTCCTACTGCCTGCTAATTCTCATTGATGCAATACAAAGCAGACCCACCAGAAATGATGTGGAGAGCTGCAGATAAGTATAGGTTAAGTTGCTATGTTTGTACAGTTACCTATTATTAAATCCCTCTTTATGTCAATCTCAGGGTGCACTGAAATGGAACTACTCCTGAAATATAAATTTCAAAAGGAGATATTAGGAGATTGTGCACTTAAATGTCTCGCTCAGTGAGACGAGGTTTTCATAAATTGTAAGCAGATCATTTATCTCAGAAGATGTTTTATTGTTGCTGTCAGTTTAAGCACTTTAACCAGGCTTGTTAAAATATGTTTCGTGTGCTTTTAAAGGAGGAAAATTTTAAAGTTGCATGCACAATGTCTTAACAGGAAAATTTCTTTGGTGTGTTGGAGTTCATCAGGCAGTAGACTGTACAAGGTGTGGAATTTGTACCTATCGCTTTCTGAAGAGCTTTGTTAAGGATGACCTAAGGATGCACTCATGGGAACAATGGGCAAATAGGAACAGGAATAGGCCATCTCAGCCCTTCAGCCTGTTCCAGGTTTTGAATTCATTATGGTTGATCTATACCATAATAATACTTATCTTCCTTTAACTAGTGATCCTTGATGCTGTAATGGAAAAGGGAAAGAAGAGTGAACTCATTTGTTCCCCCTTGTCTGCCATCTGATTTAATTTTTAAAGGCTGCACTGTGTTCCCCCAAACTAATGTTTTGTGAAGTCAAGTTTTAAAATGGCACACAGCAATCTCTCTCTGATTTAAAACTGGAATATTATTTATTCATACATTCAAGCTATGAAAGGTCCTTCACATCATCACAACTTCAAACACACTCACACGCACACGCAAGAACGATAGAGGAAATGAAGAAGTTTTATATCAATGAATATTTAAACCAGAAGTGTGGATATCAATTCATGGGAATATCACAGCCCAGTGAGAAAGGCTTCCTTCTGTCGGGAGTTAACGTTCAGGTGGTCCCAGATGGCTGAAGACAACCTGTATAATTCCTTCAAAGTTAGAGACAAGAAGGAACAGTGATTTTGCTGGACAGGGAATGTGTTGCTTTCTGACGAATATCAAGGTCCCTCTGTAAACAGGTTTTGAGGAGGCTGAAAATTTCAGGCAGACTCGGCTGTTATATCCTACAGTCCAGCTTTCTGTTGCTGGTGTTGTAGTTGTCTGGCATGAATGGTAAAAGCAGACTGAATCAAAAATTTGGAGATATGTAATTAATGTTCTTCAAATCTATTGAACATTTTCCTTGCTCTAGGAAAGATATTGTGAAACTTTAAAGGGTTCAGAAAAGATTTATAAGGATGTTTGCCTGAGTTGGAGGGTTTGAGCTATAGGGAAAGGCTGAGAAAACTGGGGCTAATTTCCCAGGAATGTCAGGGGCTGAGGGGTGACCTTATAGAGGTTTATAAAATTATGAGGGGCATGGATAGGGTGAATAGATAAGGCTTTTTCCCCAGGGCGGAGGAGTCCAATAATAGAGGGCATAGGTTTGAGGTGAGGGGGAAAGATTTAAAAGGGACCTAAGAGGCAACTTTTCATGCAGAGGGTGGTGCGTGTATGGAATGAGCTGCCAGAGAAAGTGGTGGAGGCTGGTACAATTACAACATATAAAAGGCGTCTGGATGGGTTTACAAATAGGAAGTGTTTAAAGAGATATGGGCCAACTGCTAGCAAATGGGACTTGATTAATTTAGGATATCTGGCCTGCATGGACGAGTTGGACCAAAGGGTCTATTTCCATGCTGTACAGCTGTATGACTCTATGACCTTAGGAGCTAGATTGTTGCTGTTAGTACCTCTGTGGACATAATGAGCTTCAATATGTTTCTTTTGTTAGTGGCCTAGGCCTGGAGACGCAGAGTCTGGGCTTTCTATGTTCCAAAGTGTTGCAATATCCTTACAATTAGTAGGAGAGAAATGCCACATCAGTGGTCCATTTAACTTTGTCCTCTGCTGCTTCTTCTCAGGTAGCCCCCTGGTAGTGAGGTTTACTTTCTTCCACCGAAAAGGTTCTGAGATGAGTGACCCTCTCACTAGTAGGAGGCAGGGGTAGGATGCCTAGTTTTACACAAGCTGCTTTGTGCATGGCCCTGTTGGAGATGTTTGAAAATGCTTGCCACCTTTGCTCATGCTTCTTTTCCACTTTGGGTGACCTTGGAGGTCACATATTTTTTTCAGGGAGGCTTTGAGGATGCTCTTGAAATGTTTCCTCTGCCCTCTTGGTAACTGTTTTCTGTGACACAGCAAGGAGTAGAGATCTTATTTTTGGAGGCTTGTGTCAGGCATGCAAGTGAAATGGCCTAGCTAATGCAGGTGATAAACCCAGATAATTCAGTCTGTGATGAATGGGACTCTTAATCTCAATGGCATTGGTTTTTGCCCCAGACTGGGCACTATTGCCCTTTTGTTGTCTTGTTACAGCTGCTGGCCTACTTGCTCACCATGTGATCTGTCATCACTTTTAAAAGTCCAGCAAAGACCATTCCTAAACAAAAAGAAAGGAGCTATCATCTTTCATCCATTTATAACAAGAGAATACCATTTACTCAAGAAAACCTGTTGAACTCAGACTAAAACTTCAAATGGTCCCTTAGATGCACAGCTATTTGGGGATAGAATTTCCTGGCTTCCCTGTTGAACAGCCTAGCACTAAGCTTAAGACTGTGCCCCTTTGTTTTGCACCTTCCGACCAGAGTGAAGTTCCTCTGAATCCATCCTATCAAAAGAAGCACCTTCATCAGATCACCCACCAACTATCTAAACTCATGGGAATGCAAACCAAATTTATGCAACTAATTTTCCTAATTTAGTCCTTTTTATTTACGTGTGTAACTTGTGAAATCTGTGCCAGAGCCTTGCCATTCTTGAAGGGTAGTGACAAATTGAATCAAAAGCCCATGAGTTCACGCAGATTCTTGCAACCTGACCGAAGACATCATCAGGAAACTCCACAGCTATTTAAAAAATCAGGTCAACTGGGGATTTATGGAGCGAGGATTACACCCAACAATCCTTGGAACTGATTTGGCAAAGCTTCTTTGCACTGTGGAGCAGTATGATCTGGTCCATGAATCCATCATTGTTTTTATTCATGCACAGAATGAAGGTTTCGGTGGCAAGGCTCAGCATTCATTGCCTGTCCATAATTGCCCAGTGGGCAGTTATGAATGAACCACATTGCTGTGGGTCTGGGGCTACATGTAGACCAGAACAAGTGAAAACAGTAAAATACACTTCCTAAACAGCACTAGTGACCCAGAGATAACACAGTGTGGAGCTGGAGGAACACAGCAGGCCAGGCAGCATCAGAGGAGCAGGAAAGCTGACGTCTTGGGTCAGGACCCTTCTTCAGAAATCTGAATCTTCTGAAGAAGATTCCCGACCCAAAATGTCAGTTTTCCTGCTCCTCTGATGCTGCCTGGTCTGCTGTGTTCCTCCAGCTCCACACTGTGTTATCTCTGACCCCAGCATCTGCTGTTCTTGCTATCTACTAGTGACCCAGGTGGGTTTTTGCAGTAATCAACAGTCATCATTACGCTAGTTTTTTAAAAATTGAATTTAAATTCCACTATTTGCTGTGGTGGGTTTTGAAACCATGCTCCCAGTACCTTAACCCGGGATTCTGAATTGCTGTTCCAGTGACGTTACTATTACACCTGCTCCTCCCCAATTAACATTTGGGAATATTACATAGTATAATTCCAGTGACGAGACAGATATGATGGAATTCTACAACATGCTGAGTAAGAGACTCCGGATATGTAGAGAGATTCCTGAGAAGTTGGGGTTTTACTTTGTCCAGTAGACAGGGTTAAGGAAAGATTCAAAAGAAGAGTTCGAAACGTCATGGGACAATGTTTTCAGAAAAAAAAATGCAATGAGTTGCTTGAAACTGGAACCTATTTAACAGGTACTGTTCAATAATCATATATGAATCCAAAGAGGGAAAATGAAAAATTACAGGGCTATGTGGAAAGAACAGGACAGTGGGTCAAAATAGATGACTCTCTCCAAGAGCCAATATAAGTGAAATGGCCTGAATATCCATTTGTTATATGTTTGTATATAAAATTGTATGTTAACACCTTCTGGTTTACGTTTCATACAAATACAAGACTCGTTATTGGCTGCTGCATCACTGTCAATGCACCTGAACTCAGTGAAGTATATCAAAGTCAGTTGCTGTTGTTTTAGTTTTCAGTAGGTAAGAGAGTGTAGACTTGTTCAGACTGCTGGGATGTCGCAAACCATCAGACAAACTCACATAAATTAAGTTAATGATCGGTCCTGTACAAACAATAGTAGTGACTATTCTCTTCAGAATGAAATGACAAAGGCTGTTTCCTTGAACTAATTCCTAACTCAAATATGGTTTCTCTACTCTTCACATTAAATTAAAAAATCTTGAAGCAGTGTGTATCGAATTATTTCAAGCTGACTGGTAGATTCATTGCAAGCATTAGCCAAAATGCAATTTCCTGGCTATCGAACGCTCCACCAAAGGTGAAAGGTTCAGCAGAGAATTATATAACTGATTCACTGCTTCACCTGAAATTTGGTTGTCAATCAACCTGTTCCTTGAAAAAGATCCCCAGGACATCAGTTGCATGAGATATTGGAACTGAGTGGTTTAATGCATTTCTGAGAAGCCCAATGATCTGTTCTGACTACTTTGATCTGTCTGTCCGTATAGGAAATGAATACTTGTCCAGACAGCTGGAGAATGGAATGACGTGACTGGCTCTGCACTCAACAGATATCAGCACATTAATGCCTTTGGCATGCTAGACCATATGGAATACTTCCTGAAGCTTAGAAATCCAGCTGTTTGTGCCAGACTTTAACTCTTGTGTGGCACTCTCAGGCGGGAAGACACCACCACAGATTAGCCACTTTACTTTGTCCCAGCCGCTGCCAGGTTCCTGCTGATAACTATAGTTTGTTCGGGTAGATTTGCATCCCAAACGATAGGGGAACCAAGTGGAGGCTGCTTAAGTAAAACTCACGAGGGCATTCACTTTGCAAAGCTCGGCAAATGGTTAGTGCGTGGCAGGTGCAGATGAGACAGAGGAATGTAAAGCGGTTAGTTAATCTCGGGAAAAGTACATTGAAAGAAATGAGAGCCCCTACCACTGACAGTCTCCGGATTTATTCTGTGCAACTGCTTACATCGGATAAATGGTGCCAACCATAGGCAGCACGTTCAAAGTCACCACTTATGGCATATCAAATGCACCAGCCACCTTGGGGAGTTCAATAAGTACTTCGCCTGTGCCAATTGATTCAAATGTATCCTGAATTCTGGCAAAGTCATTTTGTCAAAAAGTATCAGCACGATCTTGACACCTGGTTCGAGAGCATTTACCTTCGTGATGAGATTCCAGAGGGATCTATTAAAAGAGGGGCAATGGGTCTGAACGGATTTTTTGGTTTTAGAATATTTATTGTTAATTCACCTTAAAGTTATTTTTTATCTGCCATCTCTCACAGTGGACACGCTGTGTTAACATTAATGTGCCAGTTATTAAAAGTAAATACTGTGTACCTACATAGAAATCTAAGGCACAGACACTTAGATCATTAAATGAGATGGCAGGTAGAAAGGGCCATTAAAATGCCAATTGGATTCAAGATTATTAATACTGGGGACTGCAGTGTTGGATTTGTACAAGCACTGGTTTCTGAATTAGTGACAAGGGACATAAATTTGAGATTATTACTCGATGGATGATACAGAAACATTTCTTTTTCACAAAGAGGATTATTAGAATGTGGGAATCCCTCATCACACTGGATATTGGTTCAGAGACTCTGGAGACGGACTTCATTAGTCTCTTAAAAGGGGGGAAAGAGATTGTAATGGTCAATTAACTCATGCCAATGCAAAACGATGCAGAGAGCACACAAACTGCTCGTGATAATGATGGTGGCATGCAGCTCAGTGCTGAAGATGCTGCACAGCATCAATGCCCCTCAGCAAGGGGCCCGAGCTCATCAAGGTTAGAATCATTTAAAGTGAGCCTACAATTCTTTAAAGTGAAGTGCATTCTGACTGCACTAGGATTGGAAGTGGAATTGGGATTTTAACTCAATCAGTAAATCTGGAATTGAAAGATAACCTCAATAACAGTGGTCCTGAAGCTATCGTTGACTGTTATAGAGGCGTACCTTGTCCATTACTATCCTTTAGGGAAGGAAATCTGCCACCCTGGTCTGGCCTACATGTGACTCCATACTTGCAGCAATGTGGCTGATTCTTAACTGCGTTCTGCAATGTCCAAGCAAGCGACTCAATTTATAGGCAGTTAGGGATGGCCAACAAATGCTGGCCTTGCCAGCGATGCCTGCATTTCATGAAAGAATTAAAAAAGGGAAGATAAGAACCGAAAGAACCTTTAAAAACTGGTGGCTCAGCATTGAAAGCCTTGGCGCGGGAGGCCTTGGTATAGGAGGAATCAGAGTGAGAGAGCCCTCTTCCTCCATGGGGCCAGGAATCTTGCAGCGATTACTAAGAAAGGCTTGGAGCAGCTAACCACCATGTTCAACGCCAGCAGTCCAACCCCAGAGACCTGCAAGCAGTGCAGTGAGAAGTTCAATAATCTCAATACAAGTGGTCAAGGTCAGTTAATCCACCGTCTTCTCCTTTCCTTTCCAAGTAAACTACTAGCCTCACATACTGTTCCCTTCGCCACACACCTTTCATTCACTTGGCAACATTCTCTGTCAACCAAGACTCTAACTTCAGTCATAATTGCTGTCCAAGATGGCGGGGGTGGAGTAGGTGGTTGAGCCTGGATTTCATCCATTCCACCCGCTTTCCTTTCTCCTATCCTTTCTCAGTGTTTTTCTTTAGCTTGTAGTGTTTCTTACTTTCCTTTTGGAGGCAGTGACGGAGTGTGGCAGTGGCTGGGTTCCAGCATGAGCCCGGGTGGCTGCAGCAGTCGGCTATGAGAGATGGCGGCAGCGGTCGGCAATGAGAGATGCCAGTAGCGGTTGGCTATGAGAGATGGCAGTAGCGGTCGGCAATGAGAGATGCCAGTAGCAGTTGGCTATGAGAGATGGCAGTAGCGGTCAGCTATGAGAGACGGCAGCAGCGGTCAGCTATGAGAGATGGCGGCAGCGGTCGGCTATGAGAGATGGCAGCAGCGGTCGGCTATGAGAGATGGCAGTAGCAGTCGGCTTTGAGAGATGGCAGTGGCGGCCGGCTTTCAGAGATGGCGGCAGCGGTGAAGCGACACTTGGGACCATAGACTTGCGAGCGGCAGTGATGCTGCCTGGCCTGCTGTGTTCCTCCTGCTCCACACTGTGTTATCTCTGGCTCCAGCATCTGCAGTTTTCGCAAACACACAAGAGTTAATGTCTATCCAACCAGTGTACTGGCACTACATATACTTTAAAGGGGAGCATAGGGGCAGGATCTGCAGGTAATGGATGCCAAGTGGGTGATAACCACTGTTAAGGGAAAAGGATAGTGCCTGAGTGAGCATCTTGTCTTCAAATTCCAATTCTCAAAGCAGTATAACAACGAATGGTCCAGCAGATTGCTAGGAATAGAGAGCCATGACTACCTCCTCCATTCCCAATTCCACTGCTTCTGTGTGGCATAATCCTGATGTCTCACTCAGAATGACAGCAGCTGATCTTCCACGACTGTCACTCTGCCAAAGCCCTTGCTGTTATCTCTCAATCAGATAAACCAGACTGCTAGCCTCTTCTTTCCCAGGTGAGGTGGCGCAATCCAAGCCAGGACTTTTACAGCTATACAAGTTCATTCGAAATTTCAAAAACAAAGCATTCAACTCCAGGCATCATATCTGTTTTTCTCTCTCTCTCTCCATAAATCCTGCTGGACCTGCTGTGTTTTTTTCTAACATTTTCTGTTTTCATTTTAGTGCAACAGATGGACTTGTTTTCAGTACCATAGAAACTTCCCAATCGCATTATCAGGCATGATTATACTATACTTGTTTCAGCATCTGACAGAAAGTGGTGACAGTACCCAACAACTATAGAACCATAGATTATTGGTTCTGCATGACATATCATAGAGTTCCTGAAAAATTGGACAAGTGTAGAAAACCACACATCTTCGGCTGAAACCAGCAATAATGCACCTTTTCCAGCTCTTGTTGCAATTTCTGACATGGGCTCCAGCATATATCCCAATTTGCCCCTTGAATTTTATGTCCTTAAATATAAAGAGAGTGAGGATTTATACAGGTGACTGGACTGTGGAACTTCTTCCCGTTAGTACACTCTTTTAGCACGTCATGATATGTCTATCATATTTCGTATGTCTATCATATGTTTATCAGTTCTGGGGAAGGGTCACAGGACCCGAAACGTTAATTCTGTTTTCTCCTTCACAGATGCTGCCAGACCTGCTGAGCTTTTCCAGCAACTTTTATTTTTGTTCCTGATATATCTACTGTTCTGTATAAAGCTGCTCATTTCACTTTTAATATGCTCACCCCAACCACCACTATCTTTTGTTCACAGTCCTTGTAAGAACATCAGACACAAAGGTCTCTCAATCTCTGACGTATATTTAAGCAAGCATATTTATCTATGGTAAATGCTGCTGTTTTGCACGCAACCACTTAAAAATGCAGCAAACCCTTTGGGTCTATTAATGATGCCAGAAACTGACTCTCCCATCTCTTCCCTGTAACTGCCTGGGGACTGATGGTGGCACACCTTATCCAAAGATCTGGGCTGACATGTAAAAGCATGTGAAGCTAGCTGGTGAACCTGGCATCAGCAACCACACAGAAATATTTCTCCTCCTGTAAAAAGAGCAGAGGAAGCCTAGCAGCCACACTGTTGGATCCTTGGGTGGGAAGGTCGGTTGGGTACTTCCCTTTCCAGATCACTGTCCCTTGCTCCCTCACAGTTCTGTTCCCTCAGTGAGTTCTCTGTCCCCTCACCCTGTTCCAGACTTTGGGACATAAGATCCTGTGGACTTCTTTTAGTCCCAGCCCTGGCCACTGGTCCTCCTGGGATTACAAAGTTGCCAGACGATCATATTAGCTGATAGTCTCCTGAACTGAGACGTTTTACTGAGTGAGGGGCAGAAATCTCATCTACAGCTCAAGGATGCCTCTGGGGCTGCTGTGATCGCCAGTCCAGTCTTTCACTATCTGAAAGCCCCTGACCTATATGATTAGAATGTCTTGTCAATGACACAAAACTATTGCACAGGAAAGTCTCATTGTTTTTTCTGCCTTTTGGGTGAAAACTATCACTTTCTTAAGGCAGCTAAGCAGGGACAAAATGTCCTTATAAGTGCCTTATATTATTGAGGGCAGGGTCATTGAAATTCACATATGTATTATGTGTCCACAAGTTTGGTGTCCCATGAAGTTTCAATTAGGGATTGACATCAAATAAATTAACTTCTTAACCTAGATTCCAGGCTAGGGGTTGACATGGGTCATTCTCAGTTCAGTGGCTTTGGGAAATCATTTTCAATTTTGCTGCATGGGCAGTAAATTACAGCAAGGATTACCATCCATTGAAAAAACCCAACCAATCCTTATCCCATTGATTTCAGCGGATGGATTTGATAATGGGCTGGCTCTCAGGTTCCCCAAAGATGGGCACATCGTCCATCAGTTTATTAAAACTATCCCCTGGGGAGCTCACTAGGGTAGACTTGCAAATGAAAGTCAAAGTTTGTTAAAGTTATACATGAATTCAATGTTCGGCATAAAAATAAATGAGTTAATAGAAACTGGGGACACCTTAGTGTGAGTCAGATAGAGAGAAAAAACATAAACACATGAACTCATGAAGATGGACACACAGATTCTAAAGACAAAGAAACAAAAAACTGGTTAAAAAAGCAAAATCTCACTTTAAGTTTACGGTTACCCTATTTTGTTCGTAATTTTATGCTTGATTCAGATAAACAGCCCGTTATGATAAAAAAGTGCATTAGGCGCAGATATTACAGCATAAAGTTTAGAAAAATTGATTTAAACGCACCAGGTTATAAATATTTAAATTAATGCCTTCTGTGTGTGAAATGGCCACTCCAAATCTTTCAAGTTCCTGCTGAGAATTGAAATGCTTATATAGTACGATCTGCCTGTAAAGTACATAACACACACTTACATGTGACAGCAATAAATCAAATCGTGTCATTTTATCAACTGCCAAGCAGCCTTGCATTAATTATTTGTCAACAATTGCATCCTCCTCCAGGTATGTGCCCTTCCCCCTCTGGAAATCTTTGAATAGTTCCGTGGTTTGGAAGATATTGACAACCCTCTGCTACCTCATTCTTCATACAAAAGAAAAGATGGACATTTGTGTGAGGTATTATAAAAACTTGAATTGTTGTGGACAGTGCCCCTGATGTTCTTCTTGTCCTCAATCCATCCAGTGGATCCCATCCCCTGACAGTTTTGGGCACTGGTAACAAGATATAAGAAACACAAGCCCAGCAGCTGATGAACCACTCACTAACCTTATGGAGAGTAGGCCCTAGGGTAGTTATTCAAGCCTGCCTTAATTTTCTGTCTAGTCCCTTTCAAACTGAATACTGTGTAGCAAATTGTTAGAACTATGCACATTTCTGTCATGTCCAGAGAAAACTGAAGTAGTGCTGACCTGTTGGAGTTGTTGTCTTGCAGAAGATATGTTAAACTGTGGCTGTGCTTGGTCTGTCAGCTGTACATAAAAGGTCCCATGGTACCATCCAAAGAAGAGGTGGAAACTGGTGATCTTGCTGGTGAAGACAATGTGGGATTGGAAGCTTAACTCAACAAACAAATGAAAGGCGAGGATCTCACACGGTCTAGTCCAGCCTCGAGCAATGATCAAGGAGAAAAATGTCAAAGGGGCACAATTTGCAGTGGGACTGAAGAAAGAAACTTCTCAAGAAAAGAAGGGAAAAAGAGCATGATTTAATTTAGTGCCTTTGTCAACCTCAGAATATCTCACAGCTGATGAAGCGCATTTGAAATGTGATCATTATCATAGGATATGCAGCACCCCATTTAAGCTCAGCAAAGTCCCACAAACAGAAAGAAATTAAATAATCTGGGCAGTGCAAGTATTGCCCAGGAATCACAGAATCTCAGAATTGTTAGACTGCCATCTTAGAAACAAAAATATGAGGATTACAGGGAAAAGGTAGGGGAATGGGCACTAGGTCAATTACTTAATCGGAGAGGCAGTGCCGATGTGATGGGCCAATTGACCTTTTTTTGCCTCAATTCTATAATTACTCTTACAAATTACATTAACAAGACATTTTTCACTTTAGCAAAGTAATTGAAAAGATCTCCTTCACCATTCTATGTGCACGTGAGATCACTACCACATGCAGATTCCCCTCCAAGCCACTCACCATCATGACTTGGAAATATATTGTCATTCCTTCAGTGTTACTGTTGGATCTGCACAAATCCAGGTGAGTGGGGAGTATTTCATCGCACAGCCTATTGTGACTTGTAGGTGGTGGGCAGGCTTTGGGGAGTTCGGAGGTAAGTCATTTGCTGCAGTATTCCTCACCTCTGACCTGCTCTTGTAACGACGGTATTTATATGGCAAGTCTGGTTCAATTTCTGGCTAATGGTAACCCCCAGAATGCTGATAGTGGGTGATTTAATGATAATAATACTATTGAACATTAAGAGGTGACGGATAGATTCTCTGTTATTGGAGATGTCGTTGTCTAGCACTTATGTAGCACAAATGTTACTTGGCTCTTGTTAACCCAAGTCTGGATATTTTTCAGGTCTTGCTGCATTTGAACATGAACTACTTCAAAATGTGAGGAGTTGCGAATGGTGCTGACCATTGTGCAATCATTGGCAAACCTTCCATTTCTGATGTTAGGATGGATGGAAGGTCATTAATGAAGCTGCTGAAGACAGTTGGGCCCAGACACTACCTAAGGAACATCTACAGAGATGTCCTGGAACTGAGACAACTGACCTCCAACAATCAACACCATCTTCTTTTGTGCTAGGCATGACTCCCCCTGTCAGAGAGTTTTACCCAGATTCCCACAGATTCCAGTTTTTCTAGGGCTCCTTGAGGCCACACTCGGTCGAATGAAGACTTGATGTCAAGGGCTTTCACTCTCACCTCACCCCTGGAATTCAGCTCTTTGGTCCATGTTTGGACCAAGGCTGTAATGAGGTCAGGAGCTGAGTGACTCTGGCAGAACCCAAAGTGGGCGTCACTGAGCAGGTACTGGTTGATAGCACTGTTGCTGACACCTTCCATCACATTCCTGATGATCGAGAGTAGACCAATGGGGCGGTAAGTGACCAGGTTGGATTTGTCCAGCTTTTCACTTACAGGATATACCTGGGTGATTTTCCAGATTGTTGAGTAGAGCCAAGGTTAGAGTTGTACTGGAGCAATCTGACTGGGCATGCGACAAGTTCTGAAGCTCTTGTCTTCAGTACTACTGCCTGAATATTGGCAGAGGCCACAGCCTTTGCAGCACCCAGTGCCTTCAGCTGTTAGTTGCTATCATAGGGAGTGAATTCTGAGGATTACATTTGCCCTGATTCCTATAGCCAAGTGAGGTAGAAAGAGAGGGGGATGAGGCCGTGAAGAAACAGAGGTGATGCGTGCTGCAATTCTATGTCAATAATTGACAAAATGTGGTGAGTAAATGTCAGCATCTCTTTGCATTTAATATTAAAGCTTTGTGCTGAAGATCAAATGAATACATTTTCACTTTGTTAGATGAGTGGCAGAGAAGTGGCATGTCCTTTTCCATCTCTGCCCATTTTATTTGCTTTTAAGTTACTGGTTATTACCTGCTTAAACCTATCATATAAAGACTAAGTACCCGAGCCTCCTATGACCCATTTCACAAACTCCTCTTGAAAACCTCCCTCTTCCTGTATGGCTTCACATGGTTCCCCTTTAGGTTCCATTCTCCTCCTCACTCAACATCCCACAAATTGCACTATTTAAAAAAGAGAAAACAGGGACTTTATAGATCAATTAACTTGACATCGGTAGGCAAGAAAATACTAGAGTCCATTAAAAAATATTTAACCATAGCGCACTGGGAAAGCAGTGGCAGGACCAGACAGAGTCAGCATGGATTTATGAAAGGGAAGTCATGCTTGACAAATCTACTTGAATTTTTCAGTGATGTAAGTAGAATTTGCAAAAAAGGAGCCTGTGGATGTGATTTACTTGGATTTTCAGAAGGCTTTCGATAAGGTCTCGCGTAAGAAATTAGTGAGTAAAATTAAAGTGCATGGGGTTGGGGGTAGTGGACAGACATGGGTAGAGAACTGACTAGTAGGCAGGGGACAAAGAGTAGGAATGAAAAAGTGTGGAGCTAGAGGACTATTTCTGAAGAAGGGTCCTGACCCGAAACGTCAACTTTCCTGCTCCCCTGATGCTACCTGGCCTGCTGTGCTCCTCCAGCTCCACACTGTGTTATCTCTGACTCCAGCATCAGCAGTTCTTACTATCTCTACAGGAATAAAAGAGACTTTTTTCTGAGTGACAGGCAGTGGGGTACCGTAGGGATCAGTGTTTGGGATCCCAGCTGTTCACAATGTATGTCAATGATTTGGATGGGGGCACTAAATGTAATATCTCCAAGTTTGCAGATGACACAAAGCTGGGTGGGAGGGTGAGCTGTGAGGAGAATGCAGAGATGCTTCAGTGTAATTTAGAAAAGTTGAATAAGTGGCTAAGTGCACGGAAGGTGAAGCATAATGTGGATAAATGTGAGGTTATTCACTTTGGTAACAAAAATAAGAAGACAAATTATTATCTACAGATACAGTGACAGATTTGGAAAGTGGTTGGTGCAAGACCTGGGCATCCTTGTACACCAGTCACTGAAAGCATGGGGGTACAGCAGGCAGTGAAGAAGGTAAATGGTATGTTGACCTTCATAGTGAGAGGATTTGGGTACAGGAACAGAGATGTCTTGCTGCAGTTGTACAGAGCCTGGGTGAGGCCACACCTGGGGTATGGCATGCAGTTTTGATCCCCTTATCTCAGAAAGGATATCCTAGGGATGGAAGGATTGCAATGACAGTTTGCCAGACTAATTCCTGGAGTGACAGGACTGACATACGAAGAGAGACATGATTGGTTAGGACTATATTCACTTATAGATTTGAAGAATGAGGGGTAAATCTCATAGAAGCCTATGAACTTGTAACAGGACTACAGAGGATAAATAACCAGAGAACCCAGAAAGTGGATTCACATTCTAAGGGGACTGGGGGGTGGGGGTTGGGGGTTTGGTGGTGGTAGGCCATTTGGGACTGAGATGAGGAGAAATTTCTTCGCCCAGAGAGTAATGAGCCTGTGGAATTCTTTGCCTCAGAAAACAGTTGATGCCGAAGCATTGAATGTTTTCAAGAAGGGGTTCATAGAACATAGGACATAGAACATTACAGCGCAGTACAGGCCCTTTGGCCCTCGATATTGCACTGACCTGTGAAACCAATCTGAAGCCCATCTAACCTACACTATTCCATTATCATCCATATGTTTATCCAACGACCATTTAAATGCCCTTAAAGTTGGCGAGTCTGCAACTGCTGCAGGCAAGGCATTCCGTGCCCTTACTACTCTCTGAGTAAAGAATCTACCTCTGACATCTGTCCTATATCTATCACCCCTCAATTTAAAGCTTTATCCCCTCATGTTAGCCGTCACCATCCAAGGAAAAAGGCTCTCACTGTCCACCCTATCCAATCCTCTGATCATCTTGTATGTTTCTATTAAGTCACCAAATCACCTCTTAACCTTCTTCTCTCTAACGAAAACAGCCTCAAGTCCCTCAGCCTTTCCTCATAAGACCTTCCCTCCATACCAGGCAACATCCTGGTAAATCTCCTCTGCACCCTTTCCAATGCTTCCACATCCTTCCTATAATGCGGCAACCAGAACAGTATGCAATACTCCAAGTGCGGCCGCACCAGAGTTTTGTACAGCTGCAACATGACCCCACAGCTCCGAAACTCAATCCGTCTACCAATAAAACCTAACACACCGTATGCCTTCTTAACAACCCTATCAACCTGGGTGGCAACTTCCAGGGATCTATGCATATGGACACCGAGATCTCTCTGCTCGTCCACACTACCAAGAATCTTACCATTAGCCCAGTACCCTGTATTCTGTATATAGTTCAATATGGTTCTTAAAGCTGAAGGGATCAAAGGGTTTAGGATGAACAGGGTATTGAATTGGATGATCAGCCACGATCATATTGAATGAGAGGGCAGCCTCGAGGGGTTGAACAGTTTACCCTTGCTCCTGTTTTCAATGTTTCTGTTTCCTTTATGTAATATGCTTTCTTTCTGAATACAAGAAAATTCAAGTCAGAGTTGTTTGTTCTAGGAATTACATTATGTGATTTACCTTCAAGAACTGTTGTGTGACAGTTGCCTGTGTCTTAGGTTTTGACAGCTCCTTAAAAATGTTCCACTATAACAAAAACAATTTTAATTTTCCATCAATAAAATCACAGCTTGCAGCCTTCTTGTAAGAATGAAGATGCAGCACCTTTACCTTGTGTCAGATGCTTCAGAGGATGTTGGTACTCCAGGTAAGTATTATATCGTGTAAATGTCACTGAATATAATGAGACACAACCGGATTCAGCAAAGTACATTGAATAACGAGCCCCTGTTTGACAGACATTTGGTGCCTGTATTTCTGATTCTCCAAATTTAATTTTGCAAAAGTAAGATGTGACACAAAACAAAACTAATACCCAATATCCCCAAGTTGGAAGAATCACAGAAAAAGAGATGGGAGAAAAAGATTAGAATGATCTAAGAGGAAATTCTGGAAATATTCTGTCAGTCATCCAGCATCAGTGGAGAAAGAAACAGAGTTAACATTTCAGATCAGGGAGCTGTTTTCTGAAATCCCAGTGTCACTCTTCATTTTCAATGGAATTACCAACTGGACTAGCCATATATGGGCACTCTGGGTGGCATGGTGGTTCAGTGGTTAGCGCTGCTGCCTCACAGCACCAGGGTCCTAGGTTTGAGGGGTAACTGTCTGTATGCAGTTTGCACAATCTCCCTATGTCTGCGTGGATTTCCTCTGGGTGCTCGAGTTTCCTCCCACAATCCAAAGATGTGCAGGTAAGGTGAATTTGTTGTGACAAATACGGGAATATATGTGGTAAGGGGTTGGTTGTGGGTGGGATGCTCTTTTGATGGGCTGAATGGTCTGGCTCCACGCTGCAGGAATTCTATATGCACTTGTGTAAAGGATAGGTTTTGAGACTAATTTTTTTTTAGGCAAAAGTTAGGAGGTCGGTTTTCACACGAGGAACACTTCAGAGGGGCTGGAATCCATGCCGGGTCTTTGTGACTTCTGAATTGCCGTGAATGCAATTGATGCTGGTCGCTGGCCACGGTGCTGAATTAAGCGGAAAATGGCTTTCCCCAGCTCTCTTTTTGTATTTCTGCCGGCTAAAATGGTAAAAGAGCATCATGAAGCAGACTCACTAATATGGCTCCCACCAGCACGGCTCCGGAAACTAGCACAATGTGTAAGAAAAATGCAAAGTTTGCAGGTCAAAAGCCGGAGGTCGAATAACACACGAGATACTCCAACATATTCAGTAATTGGTTTCAATGTAGAATTTCTCAGTTCTGGGAGCAGGCACCCTGCCTCTGACTCTTTGCCGAAGCCCAGGGAGTTGAGGCAAAATAAAATAAGTTTTGACTCTGAAAAGCTTGCATTAGGTTCGGTGAAAACTAAAATATACAGCATCAGGCAACTGAATTCTCCTGAGTTGCCGTGTGGGGAAATATGTGGAATTCTTGCTGAAGGCATGCAGCCCACATTTATTATAGGAACAGCTTGTTCAAGTGAAGGTCGCTGCAGTCTTGAATTTCATGGTGCTTGTATCTTTCCAGGCAGCAGGTAACCTTTGCTACATTAGTAAATGGGTCAACATTCATAATATATCCTTCCTGAAGTGTTGGAATAAAAGCCAGCTTGAAACAAGCATTCCAGAGCAACTTGATAAATCAAACCATTCCATATTCAACGCAAAAGTCTACTGATCGTCCTTATGTCTTCTATGGGTGCCTGCCTCCTGCTTTCCTTTGGCGCTGCTCCTGTGCAGTGTTTCCAAGTGGCTGTAGTATGCCTGGTAGAAAGTGGCTGAAAATCAGTGGAGCAGACAGCACAGATGGTGAAAGGCTGCCCGCCTCTTTGAACTTTGGCATCTGCTTTTGGCAACAGTCTCATCTTGCATTCTGACATTGGGTGACTTCTCAAGTAAAAGAAAAATATCCAGAGTTCTGAAATTTAAAATAAAAACAGGAAGTGCTGGGGAATCCCAGTGGGTCTGGCAGCATCCGTGGAGAGAGAAACAAAGTTTACATTGGACTCCAACATGACTCCTCTTTGGGATTGTTCAAAGCTTCAGTTCAGAAGAAGAGTCTTACTGGGCTCAAAATATTATCTGTTTCTCTCTCTATAGATGCTGCTGACTTGCTAAGTTTCTCCATCACTTTCTATTTTTATTTGGATGACTTGTGCCTACTCTTATTGGAAACTGTTACATAGGCTCATGGTTGGGTCCACAATATGGGCGTGGAATTGGCCTACACCTGCAGACTGGGAAGAATGGGCACTGAACTCAATCTATGTTTCAGTGTCAGACTCCTCCATGCTGCTTGATAATGGTGGCAGGTCTGCCAATGCACCTAATGGTTCAGTTTGCATGCCCATTGACCATCTCTCAATGCCACCTATTGAAATCCTCACCGAGTCCTTTCCAGCAGAGCACCCACCCTCTACCCAGCAGGTACCTATGCTACCCTTGCCCCCTGCTCTGGTTGCAGCTACGGAAGCCTGGTCTCTTACCCCTGTGTAAATCTACCTCTAGTAAGTGCAATGTCAGTATTGAGTTGGAGCTGTGAATGTTAGTGCGAGTGTCGCTGTTTCTTCTCCATCATGTCTTTGTGCTGTAGAGGCCTGTTCAAGTAAAATTTTAACAAATCATTACAAATGGAAAACAAGAGATACAAGAACAGCAACTGAAATAAACAGGGCAAAGACATTGGCCAAAAAGCAAGGTTTGCTGGGAATACCTCAGCCAAGATGCAATCACACAGAGGCAAGTCTGTATGGAGACAGATTCTTGCAACACTCAAGCCCAGCCAATTGAAAACCAGTGAGGCACCAAAACATATTAGCAAGTGTGAAAGGGCAGTTCAACATCTCGTAACAAACAAAACAATGTTAGATGCACAAGGGGCAGTAAAATAAAAGGTCAGGTGTAAATTCGGGGTCAAAAACCAGACTTCCAGCTTCCCAAGTAGACACATCAAAGAGTTCACTGTTAGCAAGCTACTGATAGCCGTTAACAGCATTTCAAAGTGGTAAAACCAATTAACCTAGTTATAGAGTCCCTACAGTGTGGAAACAAGCCATTCTGCCCAACAAGTCCACCCTGAATCTCCAAAGAGCACCCAGACCCATCCCCCTACCCCTGCATCTCCCATGTCTAACCCACCTAACCTAAACACCCCTGGACAGTATGGGCAATTTCCCATGGCCAATCCACCTAGCCTGCACATCTTTGGACCGTGGGAGGAAACCCACATGCACACAGGGAGGATGTGCAAACTCTACACAGAAGACAGTTGCACAAGGGTGGAATCGAACCTGGGTCCCTGGCAGTGTAGGGCAGCAATGCTAACCACTGAACCACCATGCTACCCTAACCACTGAGCCATTTGATGCCCCTGATTGGTTAAATCCTTGGAAAATTCAAGAAGGTAGCCAGGAAGGTATATCAGGGAAATATTCAAGTTTCTAAAAAATTGTGTAGTTACTTGTAAATTTGTTAAATTTAAAACTGTAATAGTTTAATTTTCAGCTTTGTTCTCTTCGAATAAAGTTGTGACTCTCTTCATTGACTGCTGGCCGCTTGGGTTCCTTTCCCTGATACACATGAAGGTGCCTGGGTAAATTCATATCACGTATAATGGTCGAAGAGTCCACAGAGTCTTAGACGTACCCTGCTCCAGACAACAATGCTCATCCACCTCCTCCTCTCCATTGCTACCTAGACAGGTTGCCATTCTTGTGTGTCTGTAAAGAGAATGATTCCAAGATAGGATTCTGGTGAGGGGAGTGGGAAAAGCAAGAGGTTCAAGTTTAGGCCATCTGCTGTTCATTAATTGGCATATGCGATGAGGGGAATTGGAAAATGTGAAGGAGGATGCAGAGATGCAATGAAGCAAGATGATTAATGACCTCAAATTAGTGGCTAAAGTCAGAGAATGCATCTTGGGATTACACAGCTTGAATTGGTTCTAACGGCTATTTGCTCCCAATGTCTTTGAAGTGTCTGTCTGGATGGCTGCCTGGTTCCCTTCTTAAGTCCAACTCCTACACCAGGACTTTCAATGCTGCAATCTGAGAACTTTGGAGCTTACTCCTGCTATACTGTCTCATTCTTGTGCTGTTCGCGGTTATCTCACTGTAAGAATGATTTCCAGCTGCTCCATGCATGAGGCAAAATGCACTGTCCTATTGAGAGATGCAGGCTAGCTTGATGTAGCACAGGCAAACTTGAATTGCTGCTAACTTCTCATTGTTTAGCAGACCCTATTCAGGAGTCGTGTTACTTAGCAACTACCTGCTGGCCGTAGTTGAATATATATGAGCTGGCAGCATGAAGTTTCAGTTCCGCAGACATTGGGATACAGATTACTCTCATATCTTGATCTCCTTACCAACAATAACTCCATTCTTGTTGCTTCAGTACCTCTTCTAATCCTAACTCAATGTGTGCTGCTGTAGCCCCCCAGATAAACAACAGTGTATAGAACATTGTCCTTATGACATACATCCTGAACAAGGTTGCCCTTCAACAACAGGCTTCCTGTCCCTTTGTCCCAAGTCAGTTTTTTTCCCCAGTTATTATCTCTGGACATCTAACTGTTCCTTCTTCACTGACATGTTTTTATCAATTATTGATCAATGTTACAAAAACTGAAATTGCTGGAAAATCTCAGCATATCTGGCAGCACCTGTGGAGAGAAATCAGAATTCATGTTTTGGGTCCAGTGACCCTTCTTCAGGACTGGTTGTCGCTAGGAAAATGTTACTTTTTATGCAGAAGGTGGGAGGGAGGGGGCAAGGAGTAAATGATAGGTGGAGATACAGCCCAAAGAGACAGAAGAGAGAAGAACAGTTGGACAGACAACAGAGTGGATAATGATCAGCCTGGGAGAATGAATGGCTGCTAATGGGGTCTATTAGTGGCTAACATTGGGTAGTGAGTAATAGCAGACCATGTGATAACAAGGCCTGGTGTGTGGGGTTTGGGGTAAGGACGTGGGAGAACGTGCCTCAAGCCCTAAAATTGTTGAACTCAATATTGAGTCCAGAAGTGCTGTAGAGTTCCCACTGGAAAATGAGGTGCTGTCCTTCCAGCTTGTGCTGTGCTTTGCTAGAGCACTACAGCAAGCCTGAGACAGAGATGTTGGCCAGGAAACATGATGGTGTATTGATGTGGCAGGCAACTGGAAGCTCAGGGTCTTTTTTGCAACAGAACGTAGGTGCTCTGCGAAGCAGTCACCCAGTCTACGCTTCGTTTGCCCAATGTAGAGGACACCACATTGTGAGCAGCGAATGCAGTAAAATACATTGTGGGAAGTGCAGGTAAAATGCTGCTTCACCTGGAAAGTATGTATGGGCCCTTGGATTGTTGGGAGGGAGGAGGTAAATGGGCAGGTGTTACACCTTCTGTGGTTGCAGGGGAAGGTGCTGTGGGGATGTGGGGGTAATTTGAGAGCAAAGGAAGAGTGGAATAGGCTGGGAGGGAATGGTCCCTGCAGAAGACTGGCAAAAGAAGGGCAGGGAATATGTGTCTGGTGGTGGCATCCCACTGGTGGTGATGGAAATGGCAGCTAATAATCCACTGGATGTGGATGCTGGTGGGATGGTGGGTGAGACGAAGCGGGATCCTCTTGCTGTAGTGGGAGGGAAGAGAGGGGGTGAATGCTGATGCAGGAGATAGGTCTGACCCGGTTGAGGGCCCCATTAACTGAACTGCTTGGGAATCCTCGGTTGAGGAAGAAGGTGGACATTTCAGTGGCCTCCTTGTCAAAGCAGGCATCACCAGAACAGATGCGACAGAGACGGAGGAGAGAATAGAATAGAATCTTTGCAGGAAGCAGTGAGGAGAGGATGTAAAGTCCTGGTAGGTAGGAGTTGGTGGGTGTATAGTGGATATTGGTCCCTGGAAATGGAAGCAGATGTCAAGGAAGAGAAGAGAGGAAATAGAGATGGACCAGGTGGATTAGAGAGTGGGCTAGAAATTAGAAGCAAAATTAACAAGTTTTTCCAATTCTGGATGAAAGAGGGAAGCAGCATTGACAATATTATCAATATACCAGAGAAAGAGTTGTAGGTGGGGCCGGAATAGGACTGGATAAAGGAATGTTCCATGTACCCCACAAAGAGACAGGTATAATTAAGGCCCATGTGGGTACCCAAGGCCACTCCTTTGACCTGAAGAAAGTGAGAGGAGTTGAAAGAGAAGTTATTCATGGGTGAACATGAACTCAACCAGGCAGAGGAGGATGGTGGTGGAGGGGACTGATTCAGGCCTTTTTTACATGAAGAAGTGGAGAGCCCTGAGATCATCCTGATGGAGGATGGACGTGTAAAGGGATTGCACGCCCATGGTGAAGAGGAGGCAGTTAGAGCCCACAAACTGGAAATTCTGAAGCTGGCGTAAGGCGTCAGAGGAATTGTGGATGTAAGTGAGAAGTGGTTGGAAAAGTGGGTAGAAAACCAAGTTGAGGTAGGAAAGGAAGAGTTCAGTAGGGCAGGAGCAGGTAGAATAGTGGGTCTGCCTGGGCAGTCCTGTTTGGGATTTTGGGAAGTTGGTAGAACCAAGCCGTGCAGGGTTGGGAGACTATGAGCTTGGAGGCAGTCAGGGGAGATCACCAGATGGAATGAGGTTAGTGACCATAGTGAGCAAAACAGCCTGACGTTCAATGGTGGGTCCAGCGAGAGATAGGAGGAAATATCTGAGAGCTGGTGCTCAGCCTCTGCAATGTAGGGGTCAGTCTACCAGACAACAACAGCACCACCCTTGTCGGCATGCCCGATTACAAAGATAGGGTCAAATCTGACAGAACAGAGTGCAGTTAGTTCACAGCCAGATAGTTTGGAAAGGGTAAGGTGGGAGGTAGGGGGAGGGGAGGTGGTGGGGGGAGCTGTTGGTGGTGGGGGTTGGTGGGTGGAGAGGGTGCATAGAAAATGAGATGACCAATGTCATGTCGACAATTCTGGATGAACAGTTCAAGTGCAGGTAAAAGGCTAGAGGGAGGGGTTCAGGTGGAGGGAGAGTGTTGGAGTTGGGCAAAGCGGTCTGTGGGTTGGGTAAAAGACTCTTGTCCAAAGAAATTGGCATGGAGGTGAAGATGATGAGAAAAGAGTTCAACGTCATCTCGTGCCCAAAAGTTATTAAGGTGGAGACGCAGGGGGATAAGGCCAAGATCTTTGCTGAGTACAGAACGTTCAGCATCGGAGCATGGAATGTCAGAAGGGATAGTAAATTCATAACAGGAGGTGAGGTTGGGAGAAGTGATGGAGTCAGAGGGAAGGGGATAGCTGTTTGGAGAGAGACAGGTCAAGAGTGTGTACATGACGATGCATGGTACTAGAGTGGATCTCAGGATGCGGCGAGAACAGCTGTTCTGTGGAGTGTTGACCATCACGGAGATAACTGTGATCCTGGGTGGATGAAGGATGAAACTTGAGTTGGAATCTGCATGGAGTGAGTCTGAGCCAGCGTCAGTTACTGAGGAACATGAGGTGACTGTGGAAACGAGTTTTAACAGATACCATGTCACGCACCAGGCGTGACAGCGAAATTAATGACAGTGAACAAGAAAAAGATTGGAATAGAAATCCTGTTGGAGAGAGGAGCAGAAAGTCTTCAAGGTGGGCAGTGAGTTAAACACTGAATAAAATCTGAAAGAACTGTGGATGCTGGAAATCAGAAACAAACACAGAAATTTTATTGGTCAATATTATCCTGCTAGACAAACACCAAGAATGCAAGAGAAACTCTGGCAGCATCTGTGGAGAGAGACAAATAGAGTTAATGTTTCGAGTCTGGTATGATTCTTCTTCATGACAGTGCCAGACTTTCAATCTCAAACTGTATGTATTTAATCCATCACACTGCCCTAATTAATCTATTTTCAAGTACTTTGAATTGAAAGCTTTGTCCTCTGCTTCAGACCTCTCTTTTTATTATTCATATTTACTCACAGGATGTGGACAGCTCTGTCTAGGCCAGCATTTGCTGCCCATCCCTAATTGCCCCAAGGGCAATTAAGAGTAAACTGCATTGCAGTGAGTCTGGAGTCACATGTAGGCCAGACCAGATAGTGATGGTAGATTTTCTTCCCTAAAGAACATTAGTGAACCAGGTTGGTTTTTCTAACAATTGACAATGGATTCACGATCATTATTAGACTCTTAATTCCAGACTTTTTGTTGATTTCAAATTCTAGCATCTGCTGTGGCGAGATTTGAACCAGGTTTCCCAGAATGTTACATGGGGGTTTCTGGATTAATAGTCTAGCACTAATACAACTAGGCCATTGCGTGTCCGCCACTTTAACTCCAGAACTGCCTCCAGCCTCTCACCTCATTCCTGCATCCCTCAGTCCCACCAATCTTAGGCTCCTGTGCATATTTGTCCCAGTTCTTTTCACACAACCATTGGTGACAGAGTGTTCAGTCACACTGACTCCACTCTTCAAACCTTTTCAGCCAAACCCAGTTTATAACACTGACTCACAGGGTTCTGGGCTCAAGTCCCACTCCATGGCTTGAGCCCAAAAGTCAAAGTTGACTCTTCAGTACGGTATTGAGGGTGAGTCACACTGTCAGAGAAGTTGCCTACTCAGGGTGATGTGAATGGCACAAATTCAAAGGCCAGAGGTGTTCTCCGTGCTATCCTGTCTAATATTTATCCCTCAATCAACATCATGAGGAACAGATTATCACTTTGTGGGAGCTTGCTATGTACAACTTGGCTGCAAGACTTTTTACATTGTAACAGTGATTCTAGTTGAAAGGTAACTAATTGGCTGAGATATCAGGGTTGTGAAAAGTGTGCTATATGAATGCATATATTTTTACCTAATTCTTTCTCCAGCTTTAAAATCCTTTCAAATTCAACTTCCTGGCAGACTTTCAGACTGTTCTATCAACTTTCTCTGCACGTCAGTTTCTACAATGTTTTATCCTTTCATCTATTATTTATTTTTTCTGTTCCATGCAAATTGATTTTGGACATTTTTGCGCATTGACGGCGCTATGGAAGTGTTGCTGTTGAAGGTTTGGGATGAGTATAGGGAATTGCTTATTTCACCATTAGAGTTGTCTCAATGGTGACCTGATCTGATCACCATTATCATACACATGGAGTGGAGGAGGAACTCATGGGATCTGGGGGTGGGTGGATGATACAAGTGTTTGCAGAAATGAGCTTGAATTCCTGCCTGAAGCAAATGTTCGTTTTTACACAGATTTTGCGAGGGGGGAAATGTATCCCAGGGGCACAGTGTGCAGTGGCAAGTTGCCCATTTTATGATGAACATAAACAGAGTGTGAAACAGTTCTGAGAATACCCAGCAGAAATTCAGTAACAATTGGGAAGCAGCTACCCTTGGTGATGAGTCGATTTTAGATGTGGGCATTCTCCCAGCAATAGAAACAGACAAGAAACATTCCTTATGTTGATGGTACCACAAAAAAAAACAATTTGCAGAAAAGGTTTCTTTTCACATATCAGTGAGTTTCATCCATAAAGCCAAGAGCACTTCCAATGGCGTTACTGTTAACAGATTTTAGTCGTAAGTAGTGATCCACCTCTATGAGAATCAAAAATAAATATACGTCCACCCAGGCACAACAGAGCTGGCCAACATCATAGGAAAGAAACTGCTACGGGCCCCAGAAGCTACAATGACGATTTGCATTTCCATCTGAAAGATGTCTGAAGGTGCTCCAAAGCAGCATTGTTCAATAAGTTTTACTGCAAGCCATGCACAGAGATATTCAAGCAGATGAACAAAAGCTTGATCAAAGAGGTAGCTTTTCACACCTTGAAGAAGAAAAGCAAAGGGGAGCTGTCAAGGACAGAATTGTAGAAGTTATGCTCTCCGTTTTGCTGGGTGCATGGTCGCTAATGTGAAGGAAATCAAGAATGTTAACTTAGATGGGCTTGGAGGCCTGTACAGTTAGAGGAGTTTGCAGAAATAGGGATGGGGTAAGTCAAGTGCAGCCCTGACTAGAAACCTGAAGACAAGCAGTTACACAGTGTCTGTGAGTGAAGTAGTGTGTATACCCAACATGTCTTCACATATAACTTGTGGGGGGTGGGGGGTGGGAGGATAATTGATATAAATACACCGAGGACTGAAATAAAAATGCAAATATAAAAAGCAAAATGATGGACAAAGCTAACTCCAAGGGTTTGACCCACCTTTATTAAAAATAGATGTTTTCAAAAAAATTTTAAATACTGAATGATCAGGTCAATAGATTGGAAAATTAGATGAGATATAATAGCTGTGGCTGAGTTACTATCATCTGTTGTGACCTATCACCCAAGATCAATTTCACTCTGTTTGTGTTTGAGTTGATATATTTTTAATCTAAGAATGCAATTAATATCAATCAACACACATCCCCTCTGGCCGTACTCCTCAGCAAGGTGACTCCAATGACACATACCCAGGTCCTTAATCTAGATCCTCCTATAAGTTATTGTGTTATAACATTAATTTTTTGATTGCAGTTTACTCTGGTCCAGAATCTTCTCTTTCTGTTTGGTCATAAATCTCTTAGCTCACACATCAATTCAGAATCTCATGGAATGCTTCTGCAAGTTCTTCTGTTGGTATCTGAGAGCCTCAAACTATTTGGAACCATATTTTATTTGCCACACGTTTCCCCGACATTGACACTATTGTGAAGTTGGGTAGCGTACTTGTGGATTGGAAGGCAGGAAGTTAGAATTTGATGTTTGGAAAATGCTAAGGGGGGAATACCAGTGTGTGGTCCCTTTAAAATATTGTGCTATTTCTATGTGTAAGGGTTTTAAAAGGATGTCTGTGAGCAGCTTGAAGGTTTTCAAGTACACAGAGAGCACCTGACTTGAAACATTTGTAACAAAGGGCCATACAGTTAGCAGGCCAAGCAGCAGTATTATTTTGCTCTCCAGGCAACAATCTGAATTTACTCAATCAATTTGAACCAGGCACTTAGAAATCAAAAACTAATTAAATTTACATTTGATGGTTTTGACAACATAGGACCAACCCTAGTCTAAGAAACTGATATATCATCAAGGGTATAAAAGAAGAGGGCAGTTGGATAGAGACAGAAGAGCTAACTGCCATTTGCTAGAGTTAACAGCTCTCAGCTCGCAAGAGAGAATCATTAGCTCTCACAGTTTTCTCTAAGTTTTAGAGAGAGCACCATATAAATCATAGGCACCTACAGCACAACTAGTTAATATTCCTGACAGAAGAATCAATAGAGAAGGCATTCCTGAAAGAACATTTGATGGAGAAGGCACAGAACATTCTGGAAGAGATATAACCTGGCTGCAATTTCGAGAGACTAAAATCTATGTTTTTTCTAAATTTTAAATAAGTGGGACTTGCATTTATTGGAACAGCATACCATTAGAATCCTGTTTTATTCAGGAACAGTTAGTAGTTAGAAAGGTTTTATTCCGTTCGTTAATAGTTTTGTTAATTTGTTGACTGTTAGAGTTAGATAAGTAAATTGTTCCTTGTTGATTGTAAAGTGAGCGTCAGTGATTTCTTTCAGTTAACCACTAGAAGTTGCTGAAAGGCAGGTTACACCACTTTGCATATTCCTTTTTAATAGATCATAGGATGAGGCTCTCCTGTTTGGGTGTATCGGTTTTAGTTATCAGAAGGGGGGGTCAAACTCTGCTTTATAACAGCATAAGGCTGGTAATAGGAAAGATTGACCCTCTTTTTATGCTGCCTTGAGTAACTGTGCCCAAACTAAATGTAACATCACCCAGATTCTCCAGGAATATGGAAACTATGGAAAGCTGCCTATCTACTATATGAAAATGGAACCTCCCTAAGGGCAAAAGACCAGCATTTGGACGAGCTTCTGGCCTGCCCAGTACAAAGGAAATTTGGAGGAAACTTTGATCTTTATTGAAATTATATGCCGTTTGCAGCAAAATAGCAGAATGCTTTAGGAACGTTTAACTTTTTTTGGCACTCCCCACCCCTCCCTGTTTTCACAGGCTTGAATTTCCACAGTTATGGTAGAAGACTAAGAAAATCCCCTCTTGGTTATCACTAACAATTAACTCACACATAGATGTAGGTGCATCTACACTGCAATACTTTGTGACTAGCTTTTACTTTGGCATCAACAACAAACTTTGGAATGAGTTGTCATTGTGGCAGCTTGCATTTCTCCGTGTGATTTCTACGATTTTAAATAAAACATCTGTCTGATGCTTGAGTGAGGGAGCACTGTGAATCAGATGCTAATCAAAGGCCTTGCTTATTTTCACAGCCTGATGTTACAAAGTCCCAGGGTCCTGCTTTAATGAAGACACATTTTCCTGTCGCATATTTACTGCACAAATAACTCACTGGCACACATTATGTGGTCTTTATCTCATTGCTGCTCGTGAAATCTTAGTGTAGTTTCTATATGGCGATTATGGCTTCAGTAGCAACGGAGAACAGGGTGGACCATCCTGGGGTTGTGAAAGTTACCATATATAAACGAGTGAGTCAAGCTGCCCTACCTGATGTCACCCATCCAATTTTCAGGAAGGGACAATGGATGGCTATCAGAAGTGGGATCTGATCTGAATCTCACTCCCCATAACCTGTGATATTAGAGATGTTTATCATTGCATCCATCACTGATCCCATCTGAAATAGATGAGAAATCAAGTTCAACATTCAGTTATAGCTCAGCACAGATTGGGTTTAAAACTTGGAACTTGAATGGTCTGCATGGACTGGGATCGATCTCATAACAGGGTCAGGAAGGTTTTTTTCCAAATGTGAACTGGGTATGTATCTGGTTTGTCACCTCTCTCAGGCATTACAGGGATGAGGTGGGGAGTGTATAAAACTGTGAAGCATAAGGCGATGAAGTTGTGTGGGCCAGGCTGGATAGATAGACTGAAGGGTCTTCTTATTGATAGCGGACATTCATACGGTTTAGATTTTGACTTGCAATGCAGAGCTCAGTATTAATGCAACAGAGTAGGAGCAGGCCATCAGAGGATTTGGGCCATTCTGGTACAAATTGATCAAGAACTGGAACTGCAGGTCTCAGGCCTGTTCCCCCAAGATTAATTATCCCACTGATACTCTTGCGCCCATTACAACAGGAAGGGATCTTTAATTTTTAAAATACTGCATGAGAAAATGTTTGTGGTATCCTTTGGGGCCCAAAACGTTTTTCCCACAAATACCAGATTCTTGTTTAGCTCTGCAGTGCAACCTGTAAGTATATGGCTCTCACGTCATCTCTGCAAAAACTTTAGCTAAACTTTACAAAAACAAATAGTTTGGCCTATCTTATTCTGGTAGCAGCAGGAACCCAACTTCTTATGGATTCTTTTGGAGCTGCTGCCAGACCTATTGACTCCACTAAAGGCTGCAAGTCCCATTAGAGTCAAACACATTGAACAGCAGCAATGGTGTCAGGTCATTCAATGCAGGGACCTCATAATTGCATGTGACTCTGCCTGAAAGCAGGCTGTATTTTCAAAGACAATATTAAAGATTGTTTTTATTGCTGATTTCAGCATGTAACTGCTGCCTTAAAATGTGTCAGTAATCTCTGAAAACTGCTCTCATCAAAGTTGAACATCCTATCTTGGCCCCATTCCCTTCATCCCAACAACTTTGGCCATACCGTCAAGCAATCTAGTTCCTGAACTCTGGAATTCGCTTTCTAAATACCCCCCGCTCCCTCCCAAATTTTCTTGTCGAAAGTACATTTTTGACCAAGATATTAGTCAATTTTCTTCATGTTACAGGTGGTCCTCGGAGATGGTGGGTTCAGGGTTAATGAATGGCAGTTTGCACATTACTAGTTGACCACCAAAGGCATTATATCCCCTAGTGAGGAAGGAGTAACTGAATGCCTTTCTTTATTCAGCAGGAGGACTGCAGCGGTTCAAGAAGGCAGCTCACCCCCACCTTCTCAAGGGCAACTAGGGATGGACAAGAAATGGTGGCCCAGTCAGCAACGCCTGTATCCCACAAATGAGAAGAAAAAAAAAGAGTATGGAAACACATAACCTTTAGGAAAAGATATACAAATCAGCTCTTTAGCTTGTCCATGAAGAATAGATGGTGAAATGTTGCAGCCCTTAAATTGTGTGGTTACGTTACCACTGACCTTAGCAGGTAGCACAGTGGTTAGTACTGTTACCTCACAGCACTAGGAACCCAGGTTTGATTCCAGCCTTGGATGACTGTCTGTGTGGTGTTTGCACATTCTCTCCATTCCCAGAAGGGGAAAATTAAAATATTGCCTTGCCCAGAAATGATTTCTTGTAGCTCACAATACATCCACAGGTACAGAGGAGATGGCTTTTGCTGAGATGATAACCAATGTCTATTATCTCTATTATTCACAGGGGTTTACAGTTCATTTTTTGCAATGCATCTCTTTCTTTGAAGTATCTCTATCTGAACTTCCCTGACACTCTTCAGACTCAACATTCTATGGTGTTCCTTGGGATTGCATATAAACCACACAGGAACTTTCCAGGCAATCGCTGAATTATATTCTCAGAATTTAAATTCCCACTCACCTTCAGCTTGTATTTCCTCTTTTTTAAACAAAAACCTGTCTTACTAAAAGTTCTATATGTTTTTAAATAGTTTTGAGCAAGTGGAAAGGTAGGATTGAGCTGCACTCTTGTACTGTTGTCCGTGTGGTGATATCCTGGAGCTGAGATAACTGACCTCCAACAATCTTAGCCATCTTCTCCTGTGCCAGGGATGTCTCCAAACAAACGACAGTTTTCTCACTGATCCCTCTCAGTGATTCATTGGTGTTTGTTATTCAATTACTATACTGTGAGATCTTTCAGCATAAAAGCACTACATAAATGCATGTTAACAAAGTGTGGAGCTGGAGGAACACAGCAGGCCAGGCAGCATCAGAGGAGCAGGAAAGCTGATGTTTTGGGTCAGGACCCTTCTTCAGAAAATTCATCCAGCTTGTTATCTCTGACTTCAGCATCTTCAGTTCTTGCTGTCTCATGTAAATGCATGTTGGTGTTTTTAGAATTAAAACTGTAAAGATTAATATGTTGAGAATGTGCAGAATTGGTTCATTCAGTTTCCTATGGCCTGTGAACTGTAACAGAGAGAATATTTCGGATAGAGAGGATTGCATAGAGATCAGTACAGCATAGCTCTCTGAAAACTGGATATAAATCAATTGCAGCATTAAAGGATTTACTGAGTGGGCAGTAAATATCCTGGATCTGAGGAAAGCTAATGTGAAGGAGAGGGAATTTATTTCTTCAAAAAATATAGTCATTCATAGCAGCACCCCAATGAGGACTCGGGGAGTTTTGGTGTGATATATGTACCGGATAATAGGTGGACCAGCGACCCATATGAGGGAGGGGGAATGTATTTTTCAGAACACATCCTGGCCATTCCCTTGACACTGAGCTTTCCCTAGTGTATCCCGAAGGATGGATGTTTGAGCCACTAAAACTGAGGTAAGGTCAAGCAATGCAGAGAGAGGGAGAAAGCATAGAAATAATTTGATCGCTTGCTGTGTAACTGTAGCTTCCTCATCCTTTATGATTCATCTGAATTATAACCTGATTAAAGTGTGGATAACACAGGCTAGAAGCATATGGTGATGATGTGTAATATAATTGTGATAGTGTATTCAGTGAGACAATGACTCATCTCGCATAGAATGCAGAAAATGTTTGTGCCTATATTTCTGTTTCCATCTGTTATTTTAACCTTGCCTAGCTTGGGCCTATTCCATAACAATGCTGTCTTGAAAGGCAGGTTACACTGTCGCCATGGTAATGATGAGGAAGAGAGGCGAGATAAAGCTTCACTTTCACATTGAGCTCCCGATAATAGGTCTCTAATTAGCTTTTATTGGCTGTTAGCTGTAAAACTCTTCATGTGTCAGTAACGTAGGCTGTTTCCCAGGCTCTTTCAAAAGAGCAAATCAGGGTCTCCCACTAAGTTACCTTTTTAAAGACAGCTTTTCAATGTGTGTGCATGTATGGACTGGATCATTATATGGTTTTTGTGGGTGGAAGGAGACAGCCACCAGTCGTTTTCCTTTGACTGGTTCTAAAGGTCTTTTCTATTGAAAAACAACTATTAGTGGGTCTTATCAAAAACAAGCCCTTGGTGCAGTTTTTTTTTGCATGATAGCAATCGGGTACAAATTACATGAGTAAGATTAAACACTACTGCAAAAATTGTTTGGGAGACCTGGGATTGAGGTCTTCACTCCATAAGGTTCTGAGTTGTTCTGGCTTATCCCCACTCCAATCTGCATGATATCAAGCTTTAAGGTTAGTTCCAACATTAACCTTTTCAGGGCCATTACCATGTACCTCAGAACAGACTAGAATTAGGGGGCCACAATTTATCATTATGGGATATCCCAGTTAAGATTTCCAGAGTGTTGCAAATCTTTGGAACACTCTTGCCCAGAGATTCAGTGCTGTAGAACATTTTTAAGACAGTGGTAGATATATTCCTGGTCAAATGGGGAGCCAAATGTTATTGGAGTAGGCAGGGATGTAGAGCTGAGGGCACAATCAGATGAACTGTGATCCTACTGAATGGTGGAACAGGCTCGAGGAATTGAAAACCCTACCGCTGATCCAAATTCATATGCTCATATTTAAGTCTAGATGTGACAATGGCATGCATGAAGGTTTCAATAACAGATGAACTGACAGCAGGGCAGCGACACTCAGAGATAATGAGGTATAGGATTGGAACATTAGGGTCAAATTTGTCAATGGTTTGGATCAGTCTGAGATTGTGGTTAAGAACAGTGATGGAATTAATCGCTGGAAACCAGAGTTTTAGTCTGGACCAAAGTCAAAAGCTTTGGTGTTCACAATATTTAGCTGAAAATGAATGTTGAACAAAACTGAATGCTGGACAAGCAGTGGGAGGGATTGAGAGAAGTGAATGTGAGGTGGAGCAGTATGGTGGGAGGGTGATAATTCAAAGGCTGCAGTCAGATCAAGGAAGGTGAGGAGGAATCATTTACCACATTCACAGGAACACAGGATTGTCATTTATGACTTGAACAATGAATGATTTAGTACTGTAGCTTGGAGGGAGACCTGATTGCAGAGATTCAAACATAGAATTGTAGAAAGATGGGCTTGGCTTTGGGACTTGTGTGACGACAGTATTACCTGCCATTCCATGCCACGTATAGACACAGGCTGCTTCAATATTTGAGGAGTTGTGAATGGTGCTAAACTTTATATGACCATTAGTGAACATCCTGGTTTTGATATTATGACGGAGGGAAGGCCATATATATATCTGTAGGTGCATGCATCTGACTTACATAAATGGCCAACGATCATTTTTGTCCTAAAGTTGTACAATATATGAATAAAGCAAAACAAGCAGCAAAAAGGCTGCTTTGGCAACAATTTGTATTTTTGGACTGGCCCAATGGGCTGTTGTCATTTCAAATTTACGAACAGTCAGAAAGCTTATGATCTGATCTATTGATGGAATAATGGATAAGTGAGAGGAGTGTGGTTTCAGTAAAGCACACTGCACATTCACCCCATAACACACTATCTCATTGATAGGTTTATATAACTTTTACACTAAACATATTGAAGCTTTATGTTTACTTCCTTTTGTGGTGTTTTATTATGATAACCTATTATGAAGAAAACAGATGAGCAAATGTGTTAAATAACTCAGAGAGCATATATGTGTTTTTCCCAAATGCCGGCAATCCAGAGCACAATCTAATAATAGAGATAACAAGGCGTGGGGCTGGATGAACACAGCAGGCCAAGCAGCATCATAGGAGCAGGAAAGCTTAACGTTTCGGGCCTAGACCCTTCATTAGAAATGGGGTAGTAATCTAGTAATAGTCCAGAGAATGGAATTTAACTCACCTGGGGTAGCCCGAAAAGCTGAATGCATAGATTTACAAAAAAGAAGCACTCAGCTGGCACAGGTAAGAATGACTATTGTAAAAATTGAACTGGTTCTGTCCTCTAGCAACTTCAATGTTCAAGACCTAAGAACAAAGAACAAACAGCAATGCTGCACAGAACAGGCCCTTTGGTCCTCCAAGCCTGCACCGACACATTTTGCCCTTCCGATACTAAAACTGTCTTCGCTTACAGGATCTGTATCCCTCTATTCCCTTCCTATTCATGCTTCTTGAATGCTGCTATTGTGTCTGCTTCCACCACCTCCTCTCGCAGCTCATTCCAGGCAATCACCACCCTTTGTGTGAAAAACATGCCTCGCACATCTCTTTTAAATTCCCCCCTTGGACCTTGAACCTGTGTCCCCAAGTAATTGACCCCTCAACCCTGAGAAAAAGCCTCATATTTTACACTCTATCCATGCCATTCACAATCTTATAAATTTCTATTAGGTCTCCCCTCAATGTCCTGTGTTCCTGTGAAGACAAACCCAGTCTGTCCAACCTTTCTTCATCACTACAATTCCCCATACCAGGCAACATCCTGGTAAACCATTTCTGTACCTTCTCCAAAGCATCCACATCCTTCTGGTAGTGTGGTGACCAGAACTGTACACAATATTCCAAGTGTGGCCTAACTCAAGTTCTACAGAGCTATAGCATAACTTGCCTGTCCTTACACTCAATGCCCCTTACCATGACGGCAAGCATGTCATAGGCCTTTTTTACTACCTTATCTACTTGCGCTGCCACCTTCAGTGACATGTGGACCTGCACACCCAGATCCCTCTAGGCATCAATACTCCTAAGGGTTCTACCATTCACTGTATAATTCCCACCTGTACTTGACCTTCGAAAATGCATCACCTCACTTTTGTCTGGATTAAACTCCATTTGCCATTTTTCTGCCCATGCCTCCAACTGATCTATATCCTGCTGTATCCTCTGACAACCCTCACTATTCGCAACTCCACCAATCCTTGTAACGTCTACAAACTTACCAATTAGACCAGCCACGTTTTCTTCCAAACCATTTATGTCGACCACAAACAGCAGAGGTCCCAGCACTGATCCCTATGGAACACTACTAGTCACAACCCTCCATTCTGAAAAGCATCTTTCCACTGCTACTCTCTGTATCTGATGACTAAGCCAGTTCTGTATGCATCTTACCAGCTCACCCTTGACACCATGTGACTTCACTTTTTGTACCAGTCTGCCATGAGAGCCCTTGTCAAAGGCTTTACTGAAGTCCATGTAGACAACATCAACCGTTTTTCCCTCATCAATCATCTTTGTCACCTCCTCAAAAAACCCGATCAAGTTAGTGAGGCACGATTTTCCCCAAAAAAAGCTATGCTGTCTATAGCCAATAAATCCATTTGCTTCTAAATGTGTACAGATCTTGTCTCTGAGAATCTTTTCCAATAATTTCCCTACCACCAAGGTGAGAATCACAGGCCTGTAATTTACAGGTTTATCTCTGTTACTCTTCTTAAAGAGTAGGACAACCTTGGCTATTCTCCAGTCCTCTGAGCTCTCACCTGCGGCCAAACAGAATACAAAGATATCTGTCAATGCTCCAGCAATTTGTGCTCTTGCCTCCCTCAACATTCTGGGATAGATCCCCATCAGGACCCGGGGACTTAACTTAATACTTTATAATAATACTTTTAATCTTAATACTTTATAAGATGCACAACACCTTTTTTTTTTAATAGCAACTTGGCTTAGAAACCTGGCACTCCCTTTCCCAAGATCGTGCTCCACCAATTCCTTACATATGCTTCCCTTTTCTTTCTGACCAAGGCCATAACATCCCTGGTCATCCAAAGTTCACCTTGCTTGCCACACCTATCCTTCATTCCCGCAGGAATATGTCATTCCTGAAGTATTACCAACTGCCATTTGAAATACCTCCCCATGTCTGATGTGGATTTACCCTCAATCAGCCAACTCCAATCCACCAGAGGACTGATGTTATCCTTATCCATAAGTATCTTAAAACTCACGGTATTACGGTCACTACTCCTGAAATGTTCCCAGACTGAAACTGGGCTTATTTCCCAAAACCAGGTCCAATATAACCTCTTCCCTGGTTGGACTGATTACATACTGTGTCAAGAGATCCTCCTGAATGGTCCTTACAAACTCTGCTCCATCAAAGCCCCTAGCATGAAGTGAGTCCCAGTCAATACAGGGCAAGTTGAAATCACCCACAACAACAACCCTGTTGTTTCTACATTTTTCCAAAATCTGTCTACATATTCTCTCCTCTATCTCCCGCTGGCTGTTGGGAGGCCTGTGATATACTCCTAGCATGGTGATTTCACCTTTCCTATTCCTGGAGGCTGGGATGAATCAGTCACTTGGTGCTGTTGGCTGAGGATAATTTTCTCAATTTTGATTCTGGGACTGCACTGATTTCCTGAGTGACCTGTCAGTGAGGAAAGGGATATTTGTGAAGAGTCTTCCTCTGGGCAGTTATTTAATTGTCCACCGCATTCACAATTGGATGTGATGGAACTGCGGGACTTTGGTCTGGCCTCTAAGTTGGGAAATCATTAGCCTTGCTTTTGCTTGTTTTGCATAAATGTAAGCTGTTTTGTAGCTTCACCAGATTGATACTTCACCTTTAGATAATGCCTGGTGCTGCTCCTGGCACTCTCCATTCAAACAGGTTTGATGTTCTGACTTGATTGTGCTAGAGGCAGCTTAAGAGCATAGTAAAGAGGAGCGGGAGTAAGCACTTCGGTCCTCAAACCCACTGCACCATTTAATATGATCTTGGCTGATTTCATCTCAGCCTCAATAATAGATGAGCACAGAGAGTATGAGGGGCTATGAAGTTACAGATTGTGGTTCAATGCTATTCTGCTGAAGCTAAAACACACAGAGTCTCATGTATTTGCATTGCTAGATTTTCTGAATCTATCCCATTGAGCAGAGCTGTAGTGCCACACCGCGCAATAGGGGGGACTCTCACTGTGAAGACGGGGCTTTGTCTCCAGAAGGACTGGGCAGTGGGTACTCCTACCAACTCTATGGATAAATACATTTGTGACAATTGGTGAGGCTAAGGTTAAATATGATTTTCCTTCTTGTTGGTTCCCTCACCAACTGCCGCAGACCCAGTCTAGCAGCTACGTCCTTTAGGACCCGACCAGCTCGATCAGTAGTACTGCTGCCGAGCCACTCTGGGTGGTGGACATTGAAATCCCCCACCCAGAGTACATTTTGTGCCCTTGCCTCCCTCATTGCTTCCTCCAAGTGCTGTTCAACATGTTCAACATTCATCGGCTGAGGGAGGATGGCACATAGTAATCAGCAGGAGGTTTCCTCGCTCATGTTTGATCTGATCCCATTGCTAGTGAGCATGGGACTTCATGGGGATTGCAATAAACGTCAAGGTCTCTCAGAGCAACTCCAACTGTTTCTCACTCTGCCATCTCCTCTCATGGATCTGTCCTAGCACTGGACATACTCAGGAATAGCAATGGAGCAGTCTGGGACATATGCTGGCAGGTATGATTCTGTGACTATATTACGGTTATTGCTAAAATAATCTATGGCACAGCTTTCCCAATTTTGGTGCAAAAGTACCCAAATATTACTGTGGAGGATTTTGCAGTGCTGGCTGTGAGGGGAGTGCCTTTTCGTGTTTCCAAATCTGATGGTTAAATGATACCAGCTTGATCATTTGGGTTATTTTTCTTGTCGTCTTTCATAGCAGATTGATACAAGTGAATAGCTTGCTAAGTGATTTCAGAGAGTAGTTAACGACAATGATGTGGGTCTGCAGTCAAATACAGAACTGACTGGGGAAAGATGGCAGGTTTCCTTCCCTGAAAGACAGCAATGAACCAGATGGGGTTTATTACAGCTCGACAATTTCATTTTAAACATTACTGACCTGAGCTTTCATTTCAGATTGCTGCAACAAAGCGGTATGAGGCCCCCTCCTGGTAACAATGACACAATGCTTTTTTACTGCATCTTCTTCAGCCGCATGCATAGAGACTTTATACAATGGGAAAATAAACTTGCATTTATGTAGCACCAGCAAAATAGCAAAATATCCTAAAGTATTTCACAGGATCATAGTTTAATAAATTTAGACACATAGGCAAACATTAGAAAAACAGTCTGAAGATTGGTTAAGTGATAAAGATCATTTTAAAGGAGAACAGAGAGACAGAAAAGAGGGTGATGATACCAGAACTAAGGGTCTTGAAGCAGAGGTGCGAGCCTCCAATAATAAAGGAACTAAAATCGGGTTTCCAAACAAACTGGAATTGGGTTAGTGCAGATATTTCAGGCCGTTGTAGGGCTAAGGGAGATTTCAGGGCTTGGGGGAAGTGAAGACATTGGGGAGATCTGACAGGAAGAAATTTAAGCTGAGGTCTTGCCAGACCCCACACTACTAACTGTAACACTCTCTGATATTCCCTACACTGCTCACTATAATAACCTCTGATATACCAGATACCCCTCACTGTCAGACTCCCTGATATACTCCACCCCCCCTCACTGTAACACATTCTGATATACCCCACCTTCCTCACTGCAATGCATTCTGATCTACCCCACTCCCCTCACTGTAGCACACTGATATACCCCACCTCCCTCAGTGTAATGCATTCTGATATATCCCACACCCCTCACTGTAACACACTGATATACTCCACCCCCCTCACTGTAATATATTATGATATACCCCACCCCCTCAGTGTAACACATTCTGATATACCCCAGCCCCCTCAGTGTAACACTCTCTGATATATCCCACACCCCTCACTGTAACACTCACTGATATATCCCACACCCCTCACTG